>JANZLX010000005.1:14419984-14439191 GCA_025531955.1 Erythroxylum orinocense
TATGATGTTGAATTTGGGTGTTTATGGCTTAGGGAATTTTAATTTGGATGAAAGAAGGAAGAGATGGAGAAATTGAAACTTTGGACGAGTTTCTAGCAAGGATTTGAGGTGGGTAATATGTGTATATTTTGAATTATAAGCTAATTATGTAACTTTGAAAAATCAAAAAAGCAAAATTGTTTTCAAATTATAATTTTCGTATGATTAAATTCCTTGCTTTTGGAATGATTTTTGAAATTTTTATATGTACAATGATTTAAGAAATTACAATATTATTTTCGAATGCTGCTTAAATTCTTTGATTTTGTAATGAATTGAGAAATTGATTTACTTGTTAAATCGATTGTTTATGATTGGAAATTGTTAAAATTTGCTTCGGATGATTTGATAAAAAAAATTACATTCATTTGTTTTGAATGATTTTGCTATTTATGAAAAGTTTGCATTCGTTGACGTTGATACAATTGCTTGTTATGTGAACTTTGAAATTGTGGAAATTATAGATGAAACTTGTTTGAATTATGATTGAGAATTGATATGTGCATATGTGATGATATGGAAAATTAAATGTTGAAATATACCTTCGAGCGTTCCGATTTTCAAGTATATGTTATGTGGGTTTAGTTAGGTCCCACAAGTCGAGTCAGTGCACTGTCTCTTTTTAAAGGCTTCGCCCGCCTGCCCGCTAGTGGCACTAGAGCTCCGATTTCGAACTCTCATAAGTTCACGGCTACACCGGACCGCTATGCGGGAAGATGTAGTACGCTCTGTTCACAACTGCACAGGACCGCTATGCGAAAATGTGCAGTACGTTCCGTTTTGGACCGACCCAAACCGTTTTATATGTTATGTGCTTTTTGATTTTGTCAATATTTGTGATGCATTGATAATGTGATGCATTCATGTTTTTGACTTTGTGCATGATTTGTGAAAATTTTGAGATTTCGAAAGAATGAGTTGTTCTTGAACAATTTGCTAAATGGCAAATGTTTTGAAAAATAATTTTTGCTTATTTTTCAATTTATAAATATGTTATCCACGAGCTGTCTAGCTCACCCCCCCCCCTTTCATCCTCATCTCCAGGTTTTCGAGCAAGAGATCGGATGGAAGACGGTCAAGACATCAGTTCGACTTTTGCATGTTTTTGTATTTTGTGAAATTTTGGATTTTGGCTTTGGTATTGTTTATGGCTTAGAAAGCCATTAAAGTTTGTTGTGTATTCTTTTCGGAATATAAATATTTTTTGAATTCAAGTATGGACTTGAGATATAAGTTTGTATATGATTATGGAAGCGGATTATGTAAGTAAATTATAGTTAATATATATGAATGTGAATGTGATTATAATATGGGTTCCGGATGGGAGGTCGGAGGATACTGATTTGTGATTGAGATTAATGAAGTGTTTTAGGTATAGGATTGTGTTTGCATATGATGGGATTCCGGACAGGAGGTCCAAATGAAGAATTGAAGTGCTTTGTATAAGAAAGTGCTTTGTGTGAGAATGATTAAAGAAAAAAAATTATACCGGTTTTCGGATTGGTTTAGTCTTAGGGTTTTCAACGCAATACGCGACCCTTTTGTTTTTCTAAAGTTTTAGTTCCCGGATGTCGGACATTAGTTTCGGTTCTTTTGAATCGTTTGCTTGCTTCCGTTTCGTTTTGCTTTCGTTAATCGAACCGTATGTTTGCTTCGTTTTCAATTTGCTTTCGATTTAGTTTGCTTCAAAATCCGTTCCTTCGATTTATGGTTCTGCATTTGTTATCTGATTCTTCGATTTCAATTATGTTTTTGCTTCCGTTTGTTTGCTCCGAGTTTCCAATTCAATTCTCCGTTCTTTTGTTTTCCGTTTTTTGTTTTGTTTCCGGTTGGGGTCCGGTTCCGAGATCGGGTCTCAACAGCTTGCCACTAATAAAGAAATTTGTTGGCTAGAGTGAAAGAAGTGACATTAAGTGGATGAAGATTATAAGTGAAGGTAGAATAAGTGAAAAAGCTGGAGACAGTCTAAGGTATGTGGGTGCGATCACGTGTATGAGTGAGCATAAGATATAGATGTAAGGATGCTAATGAAAATGTATGATGTGTCAAAGGGAGTTAAGATGGAGCTGGAGAGGTAGGGAAAACAGTGGACTAACTAGTAAAGGTAATATGACGGTAGAAAAACAAGGGGTTAGGGAGGAATAAAGGATGAGTTAGTATATGAAAATTCATTAAAGAAAATAAACATAACAATAAAGTTTAAGGATCAAAGCGTCAATAGTACTTGTATTAAGCGGAGTAACCGAAGAAGACATATAGTGTAAATTTTGGTGTAAGTTTGTTAGTGTGAGTAAAACATAAAAAGGGATAAACAGGTGCAGCTAAAAGCACAAAAAATGATAAATTTTAGTTTGGAGTAGCTTATAAGGGACTTATGGTAAATAATAGGAGGATGCAACAAATTAATAAGATACATAATAATAGAAAAAGGTTTATACCTAAAGAACTTAGGAAAAGAGGCATTAATAAGAAAAGCAAGACCAGATTCAGTTATATGACGGAGTGTTCATTCAATAAGGTCATTTTGTTGAGTAGTATGATAGTGGGATATATGATAGGTGATGCCATAAGTAGCGAGATTAAGCAAAAGTGCATTTGATGAGTTGAGAAGTTTCATTACATTAAAAAAAAATTAACAGTAGTAAAAAAATAGTTCTTATTTTGAAATTAAAAAAAAGAGATAGAGATTTTTAAACTAAAGGACTATTTACATATAACGATTGAAATCATCAACAAAAATAATAAAATGAGGATAACCAAAAAGGAAAAGGGATGATAAGGGTTCCCAAATATCATAATGAATAAGTTGTAAAGACTTAATAAAGATATAAGAAGATAATGAAAACAAAATTTAAGAAATTTCTCATTGATGATAAGAGGTGCAATGATGTATGCCATGATTTTAAATAAAAAAGAGATAATCTAGAAAATTTACTCAAACAAAGATGACCAAGATGTTGATTCCATAAGTAGAGTGGAGTAGGGGTGACTGTAAGAGTGAATTTTTTTAAAAGATTATAGTAATCTTCAAGTGATAGAGATTATTGTAGATAAAATCTAAAATGGTTAAATTCAATAATATAATAGTTATCTTTAATAAATTAACTACTAATAATAAGTTAGCAGTAAGTAGAACATTAATAAGATGAAATAGAGGAATGTGAGTATAAAGTGTTAAATTACTAGTAGAGGAAATAGGAAGAGTATGACTAATAGCACTTAGTGTAAACCATGATATAGAGTTCCAAATTCCAAAAGTTGAGAGTCAAGTATCATGTAAGTAGTCACTTGATAATAGTACTAAAGTAAATTTTGAATCAACAAGAGAGAAATAGATATTCATAGAATTGAAAGTTATGGTAAGAGTAGTGGGATCATTCGGAAGTGTAAGTGGATGATTTTGAGATTTAAAACACTTAAATTGACACTGTTCAATAATATATCCCTATTTTTAATAAATTTCACATTGTGAAAGAGGTTTATTTGGTAATTATTTGCTTAAATTGATAATTAATTTAGGTTTGACTTGGGTTATAATCTTGGACTTGATGGTTGCTTTAATAAAACTTGTGGATAAAATGGCCAAAGAAAATGACTGAGTGACCTATTTGGAAGCATGTTAACGGCACAGACTTATTTAATAGGACTAGCCCATTTGTAACACATGATTAATTTATCTATTTTGAATTTGTTTCACATGTGCCATTTTGTATATGCATAAGCGCTCTCTTTTCATAGTTTGTTAGTTTGTTATGAGTTAGTTTTACCAGCTGTACAATAGCTATATTGCATAAATATCTGTAAATACGTTTCAAAATTAAGATGAACAGATTCCATAATTGTTGGACCCTAAACTTTTCTTGGAAGTTAGAACTATTTCATGTGAAATGTTGGAAGTTAAAAGTTGGAACATGTTTATTGAGCATGCTTCGATGTTTTAGCCATAACTTTTTCTCTTGTTATCCAAATGAGATGATTCTTAATTTGAATTAAACTAGAGAAATAGAGCTACAAATTGTTTTAAGAAATCGAGTTCTAATTCAGTTTGTAAGAATTTCAATTTTTGGATGGAAGTTGAGCACAAAATATTGTTTCAGTATAAGAATAGTTCATAAATGTTTGGGTTATAACTTTTAGATTTCCAAACCAAATTGAATGATTTTGGTGTCATTAGAAAATTAAGGCAATGAGGAACATTTTTCTACAAGGAAGTGTTAGCAAATTCCTTCCATTGCTCCATGATAATTAGTTAAGAAATTAGAAGTATAAGATGTGAGTTCAAAAGACCAAAGGAGGGTAAAATGAGAAGGACAAGCTTAATGAGGAGCAAAATTGGAAGAAAGACTAAATAAATTGGCTTGAAATAAGAAGAAGAGAGAGGATGTCGTGAAAAACAAAAGAGGAGAGAAAAAAATGTAAAAAGAGAAGAAAGAAAGAGAAAACATGGAAGAAGAGAGGAGAAGAGAGAGAGTTCGTGAAAGGGGGCAAGAGAAACTTGGAAGGAAGAAGAAAGAAGGAGAAATCAAGTTTGACAAGGTAAGATCTATGCTATTTTGTTCTTGTTTGGGTTGAAAAAGGAAATAGAAATATGAGTTTTTATGTTGGGAATGAAGGGAGAAAAAAAGTTGGTTTAAGGAAACCCATTTGATTTTAGGATTTCTAAGCTAGGTTTTGGATTTTCTAACCTAGATGGACTATGGGTAGGTTAGGGTTGGGCTTGATTTGTGTTGATTTCATTTGTTGTGATTTTGAAATTTTAGGGATTTTTATGAAATTGGAATTGAATGAAAAATTGGGTTGTTTTTAGGAAAATCAAGAACAACCTACCCAAGAGCAAGAGGAAGGGCACAAATTGAGTTTGGATTTTTAAGAGTTATATGGTGGGTAATATCTTTATGGTTGTTGTGTGATGGGCAAATGCCCTATTTATATGTTTATGCTTAGGTTTCGTGAATTTAAATTGTTGTGATTGTATGAAAAATGTATGATGATTTGTTATCATGTCATGCCATGAAAGATGAATGGCTTTTTGTATGATGAATTATGACCATGTTATACCTTGAAAAAGGTTATGACATTTTGAATTGAATTATGAGCATGATTGCTATGCCTTGTATTATGGCATTTCGATTAAATGGAAAGAAGAAAAAGTATGAGAATATGAACTTTTGATTGAATTGAGCATGATATTTGATTGTGTTTGGGCGAGAGAGGAACTGTTTCGTAGTCACATGCTCGTTGACGTAAAGCCTTCTCCCAGCTGCCCGCTTGTGGCCCACGAGATTCAAAAAGTGGACTCGTTTTGTTCGCGGTGTAAACTTCGGTTTCGTCGTTTTGTTTCACGAAACCCTCGAGCTAATTGTGTGTGCATTGCATTTTAATGTGCCAAGTTATGCTTTGTAGTGAATTACATCCAATATGTCTTACGGGATGTTGTTTTGAATTATGAATTGTGAATTGAATTGTAAATGTTGAATTTTCATTGCGATATGTATGCCTACATGAACGTATATATAGATATGGTTGATTGTGTGGCTCATCGCTAATGGTTATAAATATATTAGCCACTGAGCTTTGTAGCTCAACCCATCACTTTTCCTCCTCAGGTGCAGAACTAAAAGATTAGCCATCCTTACAAGACAATTGGACAACTTTAAGATAGTTAGCTTTTGTACTAAGCAACACTTTGTATAGCTCCTTAAGTATGCCGAACATTGAGCATCCATTTGTCTTGTTTTAAGTTTGTGATGTGTATTTTGATTTGTAAATAAAGTTTGTTCAATGATTTACTTTGCATAGAAATGAGACCGGGAAATTGAGGATTTCCTTTATATGTCTTTTAAAGGTTGGAATTTATGATTATAGAAGTGGATTGTGTGTATGCATATGATTCTTTGTTGAGATTGTGAATTGTTGTTTGTTTAGAATGGAATGTTAGAAATGGGAAAAGGTGATATGGGATGAACCATTTGAGGTGGGATTTAAGAGTGTAACGAAAAGTATTAAGTAATTGAATGGATACGAAGAGATATTGCATTTTGCAAGCTTTCATAGGAATGGAAATTATGTTACCAAATTGAGGGAAAAATCTGGATTAATATAGGCTCAATTGGACAAAGTGATCTTTAAAAAAGTTATAGATTATCCTCTTAGCCTTCCAACGCTATAAAGTTTATAAAATTTGGATATCGGAGTTGAGAGATATGAGCATTATAAGTGATGATGCTATATGGGAAGTATGAACATGATAGCTATGGAGAATGATGAGAATTTGTGTATGTTATGAGTTATTTGAGTTGAGGTTTGGGAGATTTATGAAATCATTTGATAATTTAATGCTTAGGGAGTGATATTACATTAGAAGAAGTGAATTTGGGAAGATTATAAGTGAATATGATGTTAGAATAGATGTAGGAAGCATTGGAGGGGTTTAGGAAACCCTTATGTTCGTTTAACGGACCTTTTTGGGTCAAAAAGGACCTCTAGCATCTCCCATGTCCGTTTAACGGACTTTATGTCCATTTAACAGACTTTCTCGGGTGAAATGGTGCAGTATGGTCGATCTATATCCGTTAAACAGACATTCACGGGACAGCTTTATGAAATTGCGATATTTGACCCTTTTAGAGGCAAAATCTCGCTTTGTGGTTTTCATAAAAGTTTTAGATTTTGAAGTCTTCTTTCCAATGGTCCAAAAATCAATCAGACATTTGTGGTGAAAGTTGTGGCAATTGTGCTAAGAGAGGTGCAATATGGTGGAGGACTTAAATATGATTGGATTCTTTTGATCTTAACTTCCTCATCTGACCTCCAAATGAAGTGATTCTTGAAGCAATAGATTTCTAAGACATTTTCCTATCTCTCCATGAAAATTGGTATCTTTTGGAATTTATTTGAAAGTTTTTTATGGAAATAAAGTGACGGGTCGTTGAGAGAGCATGATTGGGGTATGAGCACATTTTGGTATTTTGATGATATCTTGATCTATAGAGCTCCGATTAAGATGATTCTTGTTTTAAAAAAACTAGAGACTTAGAGCTATTATTTCTTTGAAGAAGTTAAATGGAATTTCTGATTTGAGGATTTTCAAATTCTGTTCACAAGTAGGAGATATGAGTTCGAGTATGGTGACTGATTTTGTATGGGCATGCCATTGAACAAATTATAAGAAAATTTTAGGATGTTATGAGCAAGAAGATGAACAGATGATGGCTAATTAAGGTTAATTGAAATAACCTTATAGGTTGATATGGTCATGATTATGATATTCGGAACGATTGTTGGGCTTCAGAAACAGGGCCCAACAAGAATTATCTTCTGTCATAGTATCAAAGCATTATTTCTTCTTTTTTGTTTTCTCAGTGAATCAAACACAAAATTTTCTTTTAGTTTGTTTTGTTATATGATGACAAATCACATTCCTAAACCAAAAAAGTTACCAATGAGTCCTTATTATCTTCCTCCTAATGAGAATCCATCGCTTGTACTGGTGTCACCAATACTGATGGGATCTAACCATCATTCTCAGTTGAGAGCCATGAAAATGGTACTCTTGTCTAAAAATAAACTAAAGTTTATAGATGGAAGATTGAAGATGCCAAGCAAAAAAGAGAATTTGTATCTAGCTTAGGAGCATTACAATACTATTGTCTTTTCCTAGATCTTACAAGCTTTATCGCCTTCAATCAAAAGTAGTGTGATTTGGCTAGATTTGACAGTTGATGTGTGGAATGATTTAAAGATCGATTCTCATAAGGAGACTCATTTAAAATTGTTGAACTACAAGAAGACATCTATTCATTTAAGCAAAGAGGATTGTCAGTGACTAATACTAGACTCGACTAAAGATATTATGGGATGAGCTAACCAATTTGAGGATGATTCCCTCATGTGCCTGTGATCTAAGGTGTAGTTACAAAACTTTACCGACTTTGAGGAATTTGCAACAAAATGATTATATGGTACATTTTCTTAGAGGTTTAATTGAAAGTTTTTCAAACATAAAATCTCATATTATGCTTTTAGACCCGCTTTCAAACATCAAAAAAGTATTTGCCATAGTTACGTAGAATGAAAGGTAGAATGTGGTCGCAAATTAAACAAATCTTATGGAACCGTCAACATTTTGCAATAGAGTTAATGCGGGAGATGCGAGGAAGAATATTATTGCTGGTGAAAATAGATTCACTTCTAAGTGCTCGCATTATGGTCTTCTTAGCCATACTGTTGAGAATTGCTACAAGAAACATGGCTGTCGACTAGGATTCAAGCCAAATCCAAGAATAATGCAAGGTTTCTAAACAGCGTAAGTGCCAATGTTAAAAAGGGAGTGCAATTTAAGAATCATATACAACCTAATCCAAATCTGGTTAACACCATCAACCAAAATGTGCCACCTCAATTCACACCTAAATAGTATACAGAGATAATCTAACTGATTCAAGAATCATCTGCCAACATAAGCCAAGAAAATCTACCTATCCTCACACTTGTCCAACTAAAGATTAATGCAATTCAACGTGGCCTGGTACCTTATTTTGATCGTACCAATAATGCAACAGCTCGCGATGCAGATATATCTTTTTCATTCAACATGTGTGTGACCTCTTTACATATACAGGCTTGGATATTAGACATGGGGACCACAGACCACATAATATGCTCATTGGAATTATTTACAAATTATAAGGCAATTCACGATGTAAATGTGAATTTGTCAAATGGAAGTAAGGTGAAAGTGACACATATGGGAGTTGTAGGATTAGCAGCATGCATTTGGTTGCATAATGTACTTTTTACACCCACATTCAAATCTAACCTCATATCTGTTCATAATATGGCTTTTGAAGACAACCTTAACTTTACCTTTTATCATGATATGTGTGTGATACAGGATTTGCAAAAGTCGAAGATGATTGGATCAGCTAAACTGCTTAATGGCCTACACCTATTGTTCTCTTTTGATCTTAAACCTTCATTGTCTTCTCATTTGAATTCGTATTGTAGTTTAGTTGTTCTTCATGAAATCTCATAAGCCGATGTATGGCATTATAAACTAGGTTACTTGTTAAACTCAATATTGAAGCTATTATCGCATCTTGATGCTAGTATTGTATCACCTACCATCATAAACTGTGATATTTATCACCATGCAAAGAAGAGAAGGTTACCATTCCCTGTAAGTCACTCTAAGGTAAATAAAGTCTTTGATTTGTTACATGTTGATATATAGGGTCCAACTAAGACATATTACATGTATGGGCATCATTTTTTAAAAAAATTGTCGTTGATCATAGTAGTTATACCTAGGTTTTCTTGTTGAAAACCAAATCTGAAGCCAATTCTTTGATTCAACATTTTTGTTTATTGTCAAGACCCAATTTGATACTAAATTCAAGTGCATTAGATCAGATAATTTATTAGAATTCATCATGCCTAAATTTTATGCTTCCGAAGATATCATACACCAAATTTCATGCATCTATATCCCTCAACAAAATAGTATAGTAGAATGCAAACACCAACATATTCTTAATGTGGCAAGAGCACTCAAATTCCAAGCTCACTTGCCTCTTTCTTTTTAGGCTGATTGCATTGCTCATGCTATATGTCTTATTAATCGCATATCATCTTCTATCCTACATAACAAAACACCCTTTGAGATGCTATACAAAGTAGCCCCATCTTTTTCTTCATTAAAGGTATTTTGTGCTATTTAAGAACAGTTGTTGAAATTAGATCAAAATTTGATCCAAGAGCATAAAAATGCATATTCATTGTCTACCTCATTTCGACCAAAGGGTATAGGATCTTTGATATTGTTACTGAAAGGGTACATGTGTCTAGGGACATTATCTTTTATGAAATGATTTTTCCTTATAATGATATTGCAGGTTTTACAGATAACTTCATCTTTCCTACTGCTTTAAAATCCATCCCAACTGATCCAATCATCGATGGTTTTGCATATCCTTGGTCTACGTATACATCACCACCACCTCAGCCCACTAATAAAATGAGTTTTGATCAAACCTCTATTTTGGTATCACCTTCAACCACAATACCCACTCGCAAATCCACTAGAAACATCAAATGCCTTCCCATTTACGTGATTTTTACTATCTATATCTACCTCATCAAAGCAATACAACTTCGTCATCTCCTCACACCCTATTCAAAGTCTACACCCTTGATAGATTAACCACCAAACATAAAACCTTCACCACTCAAATACAACATGTTGTTGAGCCCAAAACCTATGTTGAAGTTGTTAAACATGTTTATTGGAGGGAGGCAATGCAAAAGGAGATTAAGGTCCTACAAGATAATCACATTTGGGAGCTAGTTGACCTTCCACCACATAAACATCCAATAGGATGTAAGTGGGTTTATAAGGTTAAATACCATGTTGATGGATCAGTCAAGCATTGTAAGGCTCGATTAGTAGCCAATGGATTCACGTAAAAACATGGACTCAACTATTTGGAGACATTTTCTTCAGTAGAAAATATGGCAAATATTTGAAAAGTGTTGGCCATTGCTGTCACCAAATCTTGGTATATCCACCAAGTTGAAATTAACAATGCTTATCTATACGGTGATATTGACGCTAAAGTCTATATTAAATTACCCCTGGTTTTATCCCTCAACATGAAGGTCAAGTTTGCAAGCTCATTAAATCTCGATATGGACTTAAATAGGAAGGTCGACAATGGAACACCAAATTCACATAGACATTGTTGTCCTATAAATTTAAACAAGCAGCGGTTGATCCTTCTTTGTTCTTAATGCAATAGGGCAATT
Organism: Erythroxylum orinocense; assembly: GCA_025531955.1. NCBI lineage: Eukaryota > Viridiplantae > Streptophyta > Magnoliopsida > Malpighiales > Erythroxylaceae > Erythroxylum > Erythroxylum orinocense. Next base: position 14,430,827 of record JANZLX010000005.1, read on the forward strand.
ATTTTCTAACATTGTTGGTCTATTTCGATAATGTTTAATTGGTTGGAAATGACATGAATCTTATTTAGCAAATTAAAGCATATTTGGATACTCAATTTACAATAAAAGATCTTGGTGAGCTGAAAATTTTCCTCAAGATGGAGAATACATGTTCCAGTAGAGTTCTTAATCTCTCTCAACGAAAGTTTACTTTTGACCTTCTAGCTGAAATAGGTTTCCCTACTTCAAAACCAATAGCCACACCACTTGCTACCCCAACTCGGTTGTCTAAAAATGATGGCCAACCTCTTCCCGAAAATAAGATGTATCGAGCATTGGTGGGGAAACTACTTTATCTCTGTCTCACACGTCCATATATTTCTTTCGTTGTACAATAGTTATCTTAATTTTTCGATTGCCCAACTATCGTTCATATGAAGGCAGCTTATCGGATGTTGAGATATCTCAAAAAATCTCATGGCCAGGGCCTCTTTTATCCCTGCTCTGCCACTTTGGAAGTGTTGGCTTTTGTAGATTCTGATTGGGCTATATGCCTTGATTCTCATAAGTTAGTTTTTGGTTACTGCATTTTCTTAGGTGATGCACTCATATCCTAGCGGACTAAGAAGCAAAAAATAGTCTCTCGTTCGTCAACTGAGGCAAAATATCAAGCATTGGCTGTTGCTAATTGTGAGCTTCAATGGGCTATATATATTTTACAACATCTTCACATACCACTTCTTTGCCTTGATTTTTTGTGATAACCAATTTGCTATGCATATTGCTCATAACCCAGTTTTTCATGAACAAACAAGGCATATCAAACTTGATTGCCATGTTGTCCATGAAAAACTTCAGGCTAGAGTTATCCACTTACTTCCTATCTCTTACACTCATCAACTCACAAATTGCTTCACTAAAGCTTTGTCTACAAATGTCTTTTCTTCTACTCTTCCTAAGTTGAGCATACAAGATTTATATGCTCTAGCTTGAGGGGGGAAAACACGTGACTAATTTATCTGTTTTGAATTTATTTCAGGTGTGACATTTTGCATATGCATAAACACTCTCTTTTTATAGTTTGTTATGAGCCAGTTTTACCAACTGTACAATAGTTATATTGTATAAATATTTGTAAACATGCTTCAAAAGTAAGATGAAAAGTTCATTTTCCAAAATCATCTTCTGTCATTTTGGGCCATTGAGAGTCATATCCTACTAAAGGAATTAGGGATTTGGATGTATTAAGAGTGCTATATGAATTTTAGTATTTTGTCCATTATTAGTGTGTGAGGAGCAACCACTAATATAGGAGGCGGTGAACAAGATGTTAGATAGAGTTGGGGAGTGATATAAGAGTAGGCATTACTCGTTGATGAGGAATTTTACTTAAATCTCAACAAAAGAGATGAAAAATTCTTGTTGTTCAACAACGATAATAAAGGAATTATAACCTATAGGTAACCTATTTAATATGAAGAGGATGAGACCTTCTAAAATTTTGTTTCTAATGGAAATAAGCTTATTAGTAGTGTTGGATATGATGGAGGTAATCAGTGACTAAAGTGGAAGATTTCTTCAATGTGTGAAACTTTTGTGAAAGGAGAGGACATTGGGAACTTGATTGTTGCATAAAGTGCCTTTCAAGACCAATTTAGAGGTTATAAGCAATGTGATATCCAAGAGCAATTTGTGTAGTGGAACTTATAGTGAAACGATGAGGAAATAATAGATGAATTGATTGAGTTTTTACCATTTGACATATTTTGGAGAAGGAGAATCAATGTTTGAGGTACCAATTGGTGATGAAACATTAATATTAATATATAGCTAATGAGGTTTGAAATAATTAAAATAATGTGAATATGATCTCTCCATATGAAATAATTTGTTGAATCAAATTATGTAGTTATGAAATTGGAAATTTAATTGAATTATATAGTAGGTGAATTCTAGCCTGCCATTGGGTCTATTAATTTTTTTGTGTTTTGTTGCTATTACCAAAGTTGCGAGTACCGTATCGGAATTGGTACCGGATTGAGTTCTGGTATGGTATGGTACCGTACCGGTACCGGTACCGAGTATTGTTTTGGGTAATTTTTTAAATTTATGAAATAGTCCCTAAAATTTTTAAAATTTGTAAAATAGTTTATTGGTATATTGTAAAGTTATACTGTATACTTTACTAGTTTATTGTTTACATCATCCCTATTTTTAAAAATCATAATAATCACAATTAATATGAAATAACAATGATTTTTAATTATTTCATATATAAATAATAACCACAATTAATATAAAAAAGACAATCATCATCATACAAATATAAAATTAAGAATAATACAAAATATTTAAAATATTACAATAATACAATTTTATGATATAATAAATAATAATTACATAAAAAATCCAATAAAAAGAATAATAAATATTTTTAACTCTCAAACTATTACAATTTACAACAAGAGTTCCTAATGAAGAAACAATCAAATAGAAGTTAAACCTGAAACAAAAACATTTACAATTACATTACATATATAGAATTTAACATAAACATAAAATATAAGTACAATTAAAAGAAGAGGAAAAACAAAAACCTGGAACGAAATTTAATCGTCTACAGGAGGATACTTGCTATAACTGCATTGACCCTAGTTATCATTTGGTACAAAATTCTCATTATTGAGAGGAGCTTCATTATCATTATCATTCAAATTTAATATACCAAATGATATGTCAATGCTTTCCCATCCAAGATTATCTTTCAAGTTATGGACATCTAACAAATTCAGTTTTTCAGAAACCCAATCCACAAAAAGATCAATATTATCAATGAAAATTGGATCAGTTGAACTACTTGTGCTATTAAGACTCCTAGTAAACAATAAAATTTAATTATTAGTAAATTATAAGAAATTATATCGAAATTAATAATGATAATAACATATCTTTCCCAAAGTTTTAAATTGTAATGAACAAAAATCAAGTCATTCAACCTCTTATGTTCCTTTTTATTCCTTTTCTTAGAGTGGATAAATTCAAATGTGTTTCAGTTTCGTTCACAGCCTGTTTCACTCATATATTGACCAAATTGTAAACTTTTTTAATTCTAGAACACCATTTTGCGAATTGATCCTACCAATAAAATGTAGGTTATAAGATAACAAAAGTAGCGTTATAAACAAAATAAAATGATAATTAATTTCAACAAATAAGAAAAATAAAACAACTAATACCTAGAGAAAGTTTTCCTCTTTGTCGAATAGCAATCAACATTCCAAAATCTCCATAAGACAATTTATAAAGCTCCATTTATAAGCTTAATAGATCTTGCATCGCGTCAATACTAACAATTGTTGTAATAGTTAAAAGCATTTCTCTATTAACTTCAACTTGCTTAGTTAAATTCAGTCTAAAATAGACACTAGGATAAAAAATGCCCCAGCTGCAATCAATGGACAACAAAGTTATCTTTCCCTTCTCTCATTAATGATTGAAAGATATGGTGTGTACAGAGAAGGTCCATGCTTCAGATTGGCCTTGACTGCCTCTGTCGCTCTCTCCATTACATAAAAAAAAACTCATTGTTTTTCTTCACTATCAGCTAAGCGAAGTATCCTTACCAAAGACTCACAAACTCAAATAACAAATTGGCATTGTGACCAAAATTTTCTATCTTCCAGTATAATTTTACAAACTTTCACTCCAGCATTAGAGCTAACATGCTGAGATGCAATCCACTTATCACCTGTAAACATTTTTCTTAATTCTTTCTTCATTATAACAAAAGACTGAAGTAATAAGAAATTTGTTGCAAATTTTTTCATAGTAAGACGACATAAATTCCTACCATTGATAAATTACTTTCTCATTAAATTCAATACCTATGCACGATTATAGATGAACTTGGTCACATTTTTAACCTTTTGCATAGTCTCATCAATAATAGGAAAATACTTAGGTTCTCATATATTCTCCAGCATTAGGTCAATGCAATATATAATACAAGGAGTTTAAAAAAAGAATTATACTTATTCTGCAACCTTTTTCTTGCTGCTTTATAAGCAAAATCATTGTCAGTAATAAACTGAATAATATTTTCTGGCCCTACTTCATTCACAACTTCATCAAATATTGCAAACAAAGTCTTAGTATTCCTAATAAGTTCAGATGCATTAACAGATTTAAAAAACATAGAGCCATTTGTAGAATAAACAAAAAATTGATAATAGGCTCTTATCATTTATTTGTCTAACTATCACACATGATTGAACATCAATAAGTAACACAATTTGCTCTTTTTTTATGCCAAATAACTTCTAATTTCAGAAACATAACAACGTAAAAGTTTACCTCTTAAGTCATCAATCGAAGGCCCTTTGTATCCCAAATCATAAGAGACTATTGCATCCATCATAGGTTGATAATAATAAGACTGAGAAGCATTGAATGATGAACCTATATCATACCACCATCTAGCTATTGTCATATCGACATTGTGAGTTTCATCTCTTGATTGCATTGCATTACGAATTGAAGGTTAGGCTCCAGGAGTTGTTCGTGGTGCAAAAAAAAAAAAACTACTCACCTGCCTTCTTCTCTTCCTCATATCAAGTTTAGGTACTTCTTTTTGGGCCTGAGATGGAACACTACCAGTATCAGTAGCACTACCACCTTAAATATTTTCACAATTACTACAGAAATTAGAAAACGAACTTCTACTACCAATTTCAAAATTCAACCTTTCCCTTCTATCTCTCCCATGTTGATATTTTTCAAGCAATATTTTCATTCGCTACTTCACATCACGATTTACTTTTTTTACAGGATTCCACATCTCCTTTAACCCCAGCTAAATGTTTCTTTAATCGGGTGATTCCTCCACCTTTCAAATGCTTGTTACAAAATAAGCAAATAGTATGGTTCCTCATACCGGGAACTAATGTAGCATGAGCCTAAGCTGGATCATTGTATCTTCCTAAAGTGGATTGATCAAGAGTACTCGAACTTCTTTCCATTTGTCTGTAAAAATAAATGAATGCATATAAAATAACACATAATTTCATTACATAATATGCATATCTATCTTATATAATATAACTTCTTTTATATTATTACATCATACACAATTCAATTCCATCGATCACAATTTTCTATAAGTCAAAAACTAACAATTCAGTTATTCAACATATATAATTACACAAAACATACATAAACAATTTCTATTTCCAAAAATTTTCAACAATTTCCATTTCCAATAATCATAAAGCATGCATAAAACAATTTCCATTTCCAATAGTTACAAAACATTCATAAAACAATTTCCATTTTCAACAATTTCCATTTCCAGTAATCATAAAACAATTTTCTTTTCCAACAATAACAAAACATATATAAATAATTTCCATTTCTAACAATTTTCAACAATTTCGATTTTCAATAATCATAAAACAATTTCCATTTCCAACAATCACAAAATATACATAAACAATTTCCATTTCCAATAATTATAAAACAATTTCAATTTCCAACGATCACAAAACACGTATAAACAATTTCCATTTCCAACAATTTTCAACAATTTCCATTTCTAATAACAAAAAAACATTCATAAAATAATTTCGATTTCCAATAATCGCAAAACATACATAAACAATTTCCATTTTCAACAATTTTTACCAATTTCTATTTCCAATAATCATAAAACAATTTCCATTTCCAACAATCACAAACCATACATATATCAAAAGAAATAACATGTAATTTCATTACACAATATGCATGTCCATCTTAGATATTATAACTCATTTTGTATGATTAGATTATACATAATTTAATTTCATCGACCATAATTCACTAGAAGTCAAAAACTAACAATCTAGTTATTCAACATATATAACTACACAAAACATACATAAACAATTTTCATTTTTAACAATTTCGAACAATTGCAATTCAAAGTTTCAAATATGAAGATCAAGTTAAAGGGTATGATATGATTTACATAATCGTCAAATAATGAATGAAATATCTTATACAATTATTCATACACATCTATTCATAACATGATTGATAAACGCATATTTTCACATGTGTTTAGGACTCAATTCATAGTCTTTTACATTCATCTTATGTTCATCTATGGCTGATTTATCATGTTTTAGCATTATTTGAGGTCCATTAACATAAAATGCATAAATAATACAAAATGACTTGAATTGCACTGTTTTTGAGTTTCCGGCAGCTTTGACCTCTAGTCATTGTTGGATTTTTATCTCGAGATTGGTTTATCCAAAATTTCTGAAATTTTATACGTAAATTCTAGACTCATTGACGGATTTTTTGGGACCAATTGCAGATTTTTCTGAGCTGGAATTAAGGAGAAATGGATTAACGAAATTCACAATGAAATTCACGTCATATTGTGGGGCGCCAGACTGACCCATCGACGATGTTTCGGCCATAACTTTTGACTCAGATGTCGGAATCCCGTGATTCAAGTCTCGTATCAAAGATAACGCAAAGACGAAGATACTGATAAATTTTGAGCTCTTAATTCAATTCCATGTATTTTTTTATGGACTGTCGAAATTGACTTTGAAAATCTATTCTATAGCCAACATCCAAACCAAGCACGCAGAGAAGAACAAGTGGAGGTGGCACACGGAATTTGTCCAATTAGAATAAAGCCAGCAGCTACAAGGAACGCATGTGGAGGACAACAATTAAATGAAGCCACAATGGCAGCTCACGTGCGGAAATGAGATTAGCTAGGTTGAAGGCATACGAACAGCAAATTAAAAGTGACCTAGTGGGCTGCGTTGAAAATCAACAAGAGGAGGGCTGGCCAAAGTGGAAATCAAGTGGAGGAGCAAATTAAAGTGGGCAACATGCAAGCTACAACAACGCAACAGTAAAAAGGAGCAAATTAATGACGCACAAAGCAAGGAGACAGAAGCAATTGTCCAATGATCAACATGAGAAATAGAGGGACCCAGCTGAATACAAGGGAATTTAATAATGAAAGCAAAATGAGCAAAGAGATGAGGCAGCATTTGGACAGCTGGAGGAGACTAACGGCAGGAGAAGTTGCAACAGTGAGACACTACATTGGAGGAGCTGGGACGCATAAGACAAGGGATTAAATCAACAGAAAGTAAAATTAAATCAATAGGAAAGCAGTCAAATGAGAGGCGGCAACTATCAACATGAAATAGCAATTAAAGGACATTAACTGAGGCGTCAATCATGGAGGAGAGATGCGTCGTTTTCTGAAGGCAGCTGGCAAGGTTTTTGAGTGAAGGCAAATAAATGGTCACATCACCAAGCAGTAAGGGGCCACGTACAGCAACAATCAGATGCTAAATCACGCACAGGAGAATTAATGGGCAGGGAACAAATTAAAAGGAGGCAAAGAAGCAGTAGGCAACACGTGGAGTAGACAGTGGAGCAATTAAAACAAGCAACAAACGGTACAGCTGTGAAGAAAATAGGTTGGACACGCAACAGGTGGAGCATTCAAAGGGAAGGAATAAAAGCACGCAAGTCAAGGAAATTAATGAGAGAACAGTAGGCACAAATAAGGAGAAAAGAGGACAGCTGGCGCAACTTCAATGGAACATTAATTAAATGACCAGCAGACGCAATTTTAAGAAGGAGCCAACAAGACATAAGGAGGGGGTGGCGCATCAACGAAAAATCAGTGAAGCTCCAGCGTCCCAGCATGGCAATTAAATGGAGGCGTGAATAAATCACACAGGAGCAGGAAAGAGTGCGGCGCTACAAGAAAAATCAAGGAGCACGCACAGTGAAAGGACGCAAGAGGCGGCGCTGAAAGAGACACAAGAGTGGAATAAAAACAGGAGCTAGTTGTGCAGCAGCATGGTGGTGTTTGACAATTAATGAGGAAATCATGCAACAGACTAGTGAGAAGACAAGAGAGGAAGGCGGCGTTAGCATTAAAATACAGGAGAGATGTGCGGCGTAATTAGAGGTATTGCACAGTGAAGAATAGAAGAGAATATAAATAATCAGGTGCATAGACAGTAGGGGCTGGCGCAGTGCATAAGAGAGGAATCAAATTTTAGAGGCTGCAGCGAGCAGAAAAGAAGAGAGTAAAGCCTATGGCAGTCTCAACGTCAGTGACAGTCCGAGGGGAAATTATGATGTTGAGTAATTAAATTTTTATTTCTTGGTTTATGGAATCTTAGTTATTGAATTCTGTTTGTTGTGAGATTTTGTTATTTATTTCAATCGATTTATTAGTCAAGTATCAAGTATTTTTCTGTGTCATTATTTGATTGTTTACTTAGACAGCTAGGTGCGCAACTAGTTTGTGTTTTTATTCAATCAATCGCTAGATTAAAAAGGTTGACGTTCAATTCTT
>JANZLX010000005.1:14442564-14456365 GCA_025531955.1 Erythroxylum orinocense
ATGTAAATCACATTACATAAACGAAATACATGCATATATGAAAGGAATACCTCATAATATATTATTAACAAATCATAATGTTAATACGTGAATCACATATGTCCATTGGCCTAGGGCACACTACTAACAAGAATAGTATGAAGATTTGATTGACTCTTATTCAAATCTTCAATTAGGAGAATTGTCAAAAATGGTAGGCGCCGTTTTCGGTTCCTACCAAAGTTGAAATAAAAAAAGTCAAGGATAGTTGGCCAAATGGTCAACCATCCTATACGTCTCTTGCTTATTTACGGTGCCTACTAAAGTTGAAATAAAACAAAAGTCAAGGATAGTTGGCCAAATGGCCAGCCATCCAACACGTCTCCTGCCTATAAATAGGCAGGAGATGAAAAGAGCAAATAATCCTATTAACAGAGAAAAGAAACGAGAGTGAGGGAGAAAAGAGAGATAAAAAAAAAGTGAGACAAAATATTTTGCATATTTTGTTAGTTTAGTTTGGAATTCTCTATTTTTCTTATAGTAAAATTCTTATATTCTTGCCCGTGATTTTTATCCTAATTTAAGATTTTTTTAATATAAAATCTGTGTGTCTATTTTATCGTCAATATTTTCAGTTTCATTTTCGCTGCGACCCAGCTCTATCCAAGTCCTAATTGTTCCTGGCAGCTACGAGTATGAGAATATATTGCAATGAAAAACAATTTCCATTTAGCATTTGTCCCGATGTAGGCCTTAAACTTTTATCTTATCTAATCGCAGTAATATAAATATCTCAATATTCCTCTTTATCTAATTTCCTACATTTAAGTTACATATCTATATAATTATATTGTTTATGTGTACTTAAACTCATATATATACATACATATATTTGCAAATTGAGTATAGTGTGGTATAAATTTGTACAAATGCAAATGATAATAGTTGGCTCTCTGGTTAGTTAATGAATGTGGATAATTGAACATTTTAATATTTAATTCCAAGTGAATGAAATACAAAATTTTCAAACCAATTTTCAAACCAACAATGGTTTCTTTTCATCGTAGTTTCCTAAGTTGAGTATGTTAATTCAGAGTTTAACAGAAATTAGAAATTACAATAACAAATATAGAGTAAAAATTTCTTTTATAAAGCTTAAATCATCGTATTGTGATTTGATCTATTTTCTCCAATTTAGATGCACTTTCGAATTAGATGTAGGTAAGGATGGAAATAAAAAGATTATGATTTTGTTTTTAATCATGCAGACTCTGTATTGTAAATCCTATCTTGTGAATTTAATATTATACAATAATTAAATTGGTTAAAATGAGAGAAAATCCTTATTATTGATTTAGTAACAGTTCTTATTCTCACTGTTAATTTTGTTATACTTATTTTCATCAAAATAAACAAACTATTTTTAACCTTGAAAATTGGAAGGTCTATAAACAACAATTTCTGTTCACTTATAAAATTTTCACTTCTATTACTTATTCCCTTGGTTGTATAAAGCAGAAATTACAGTAATATTAACATATAATTGATGAACTCACGGTACATTCCTATAATGTCTAAATATATATTACCGTGATTCAATTATGGCAGTGGAGAAATATAAACTCAACTATTTCTTTTCCAATTAATTGCTTTTGTATTAATTTTACTTTCTTAATTTTATTTGTTCTCGTAACTCTCGTTCAAATGAGTAAGTTCGCTCAAATGCAGAATCTATCATATTAATATGTGTACCGTAGATTACATTTATATATGTGAGATTTTTATTTTACTATGTTCTTAAGATTTATAACTTTCAATTGCTGACATGTTAATCTTATCCATCCAGCTATTGTTCGTTTTGGTTTCCAGTGAACCAACCTGGGGGTTGGGTGTGGGGAAGCACAAGAATCAACTAAGAAGTAATTAGCAAAAAGTTTTCAAAGGATCTCACCTAAATCACAATTAAAGGCTCACTTTAGGGAAAAGAAAAAAAGGCTAGCCTTGTAAAAAGGCCCTTAAGAGAATCAAGCATTCTTTGCAAATGTTGAATTGTTTTTTTATTCTTTCTATTAGTCTATTATGGATATCCGATTGTTTAATAGGAGCAAGGCAAATATTTCATTTCCCCCATTGGTATCCCACCCCCATTAGTATCAAAGTCAAGTGTCCCAGAGAGGGCAAGGATTGAACATTAAGACTATAAATTTAAGTTTATTAACTTCTGTTTACTAAAGGTAGGTGGTCTTGGTAGTTGCACCCAAGGAGAGGTATGTAAGTATGCTGGTTTAGCTTATTCACAACCAAGGGAGTTGATATTGTTAAAAAATGGATTTTTTAACAAGATCTATCTAGTCCACATCTGGTACCAATGATAGGATTGTGAACAATGATGAGTTAATAATAGAAAACTTTGAAAAATCTATAGAAAATTGGGAGACTCGTAATGTGCAAATGGATTAATTCAATCAACGATCAAATTCAATATTTTAAAAAAAGTGGATTACACCATTAAAATCAAAGAACTTGATATTCCTTTGAAAAGGCTCTTTGAAACCATTTACTTATTAACTCAAAGCTCAATGAACAAACATAAAGAAAAAGGTTTTAATTACATCCACTTAGGATTAATGCAAGTGGGAGTGAAGCCCCTTACAAAAGAAGGATTAAACACTTCCATTCTTTTTTTTAGAGATGCTAGGTTTTACGACTTTCAGGATTGCTTGCTAAGTTCCATATAGTATAGTCTTTGCATCCATCCAATATCATTTGATTGCTATCCAAATTTAATCATCTCTTTTAGAGACAAAAACATCTTAGATGCCTTAGTTTTGCAAATAAAAACACATAATTATAAAATGAACATTGTATCCATCAATATAGCTTTCATTTACAAAATCCATTACAAAGCTATAAACACCTCATTTGCATCCAAAGCTCTGAACCATAGTCAGAAAGGTGAAACTCCGTTCTTACAAATAGATATAACAAAATCTAATACTATTGTCCTAAAATCTATCAAGTGGAAAGACATTAACCTACCCAAGGAATGGATACTTGAGGGTTCAACAGATCCGAGTTCACTAGTCTTTTGAGTCTAAACACCAAAGTCAGAGAAGTGAAACAATACCTAGATGATAAGGTAAACCTGTCTTTTATTAGAAAATCTACGAGCCAAAGATTTGATGATAGTCAACATGAACCATTGACCTAGGAAGAGTCTTTAAGATTCCATCCGTGATTAATATCCCCCAATAAAGACTTGCTTAGGAATTCAATATCTGACATCCCGTTTTCAAGCCTCTAATGAGTATATTACAACAAAAACATTCCACACCCTATTTACGAAAATAATGAACCTTACTATCCCCTAACATCTCCACGTTCTCTTCAATAATCGAAAATGTGAACAACGAGTTATATGCCTTAGAAAAATATTTTGAGTTGAACACAAAATATTTACATGATGATTATTACTCTTTATAAAATGAAGAAACGGATTAAGTTCTTTTAACAACTTTTTAGAGCAACAAAACATAGTTAAGAAAAATATTATGAGTTTGTCAACAAAATTATAATGCATATTCTGTTCTTTAATCGATTTGAAATTTACATTCAAGAAAACAACATAGAATATCCCCCCTGAGCCATTAATAACAGTGCCAAAACTAAGGTTTGGGAAACTACAACAGGAGAAAAACTACAGTAAAAAACCTATCATTGCTATGGACTTAGGATTCGTTACAAACTAAATATAGTGGTAGCATCCCTTTTGAAAATAAAAAATAAAAGTGAAAATATGACTCCCAAATATACAAAAAACATAATGTGCAAGAACAATTATACTAACACTTATTTGCATTCTTTAGGAGCACAACTGTCTAGAATAGAGAAAAGCTTAGAAAATCCCATAGTGATCACTAAAATGAGTATGTCAAAAATCTTGTCTTCAACCTTTAAGAAGTAACCAACAACAATTTAAGCTAATTTAGGAAAAATAAAATTGAAGAATTCCTCAATGACATCCAAAACCAATTAAATAGGATTAATGAGAACATAGTATGTGATTCCCTTAAGTCCTCAACATCTCAAACTTTGAACACCATATAGACTTGGAGTCAAACTAGGGTCAAAGCTAGTAGCTCCTAGAAAGTGAATACAATTGATCAAGAAAGCAATAGTGAAACTGAAGGCCTCCAACCTCCTCCTCCAATTCTGAACAAACTTCATTGGTAACAAAAACCCCTTTGGACAAAGCCCATTGCCCCTGATATATTAAGAGAAGATATTAATATATGTATTGTATATTACATATATATCTATGAGATTGTATTTTACTATGTTCTTAAGATTTATAAAATTCAATTCCTGACATATTAGTCTTATTCACCCAATTATTGTTTGTTTTGGTTTCCAATGGACCAGTTATGGTCGAAGAAGCGCAAGAATCAATTAAGAAGGAATTAATATAAAGTTTTGAAAGATTTTATGGATAATTAAGGATAAACCATAAGTTTTCAAAGGATCTCACCTAAATCACAATTAAAGGCTCACTTCGTTAAAAGAAAAATGATAACTTTTGGAAAGAGGTCCCAAGGCTCCAAATAGGTAAATTATAAGTAGATCTTTAAAAGGATCACACATTCTTTGTAAATGTTGAACAATCTTTTTATTTTTTCTATTAGTATATTATGGATATCCAATTGTTCTAATAAGAGCAAGGCAAATATTTCACTTCCCTCAATTGGTATCACACTTCCCTTATTGTTATCAAAGTCAAGTGTTCCAAAGAGGGTAAGGATTGAACATTAAATTTATAGATTTAAGTTTATTAACTTCTATTTGTTGAGGGTAGGTGGTCCTAGTAGTTGCGCCAAGTAAAGACGCTTAAGTCTGTTGGTTTAGCTTATTCATAACTGAGGGAGTTGTTATTCTTAGAAAATGGATTTTTTTTACAAGATATAAGTCTATCTCAAGTGAACCCTATTGAGCAAGTTTTATATATATTAAAACTCCCATTACACTGCAAGTATATGAACCATATCTTATAGTATAATAGGTTATCGTTTCTACGAGGAATATGCAATAACTGACAATTTGAACCTTACTTTGTCCAAGGTAACACGAAATTAATTTGAATTGAATCTAAATAAAAGAAATTAAAGTAATAATAAATAAAACAAAACAGTCAAACAATTAACAAGTAAGCGGTTAATAAAAATTAAGATTGAATACCTAGGTTCTATTATTTCCAAATTGTGTATCCCTTATTATTGTTAATTTAATTTATATGTTTGATCCTAGATTTCCTAAGATATTTATTATTCTCTCTCAAGATCTAATCAATTAACCCTAAGTGAATTTCAAATTTTTTGATTTGCAATCTTTCGATTCACAAAACTATTCCTAACGTATTTAATTAGATATAAATCTATCTAACAGATAATCAATTTCACAACCAAGATCTCTCTTCGATTGATCATTAATTTGATAATTCTGAGTCTATTAAACTTCCAAATCTGTTTGTACTATCTTACTTTAATGAAATTGACTCTCTCTCTCTCAATTTGTTGTCAAGTTTACACATAAACAATTATCACAAACATCTAGAAATATATTGAAATCAAAGACGAATAAAGTTACAAAATAAATCTATAATAATTCATAATATGAAGTTTAGAACTCCATAAACATGTTTAACATCTTAGAATTCTAATTACATATTAAGGATAACACAAGAAACTAAAAGGAAAAGATAAAAAATTGTTTAATCTTGATTTGTAATGCTAGAATTTTTTGATGCTATTCTTGATCTCTCCACTTTGATCCACTTTAATTCAATGGTTGCTCCATTTTTTTTTTAATATTTCACATTCTTAAATAGTGCATTAGGGTTCTAGGGTTTCCTCACTTTGTTTAGTTTCAAAAATAACCTAAAACCCTAAAAGATACGAACAAAATCGCACTTGGAAACCTCTTGTCATGATCATGCTCTTTGTTTCACAACCGTGCTCCTATTGTTTCAGCATCTATCACGATCACGCTACTTAACGCAAGATCATGACACCTTCAAACTTCCTCCATTTTGTTAATTCTTCAATTTCCTGATTTCCAAGACTCAAAAACACATTAAACATCTCTTGAAACATAAAATTAAGATCCAATTCTTGCTCTAAACCAAAGAAATACTTAGAATACAAACAAAGATTAACAATAACATAATCTAAGCCTATACACATGATAATCATCTAATAAAAACTAAAAAAACATCTAATATAACATAGTATAATTTACACTTATCAACATCCCCACACTTAAATCTTTGCTTATCCCCAAGCAAAAACAAAAACACAATCAAGTCAACATAAAAAAACATATAATCACAAAATCATGCAATAATACAATAATGGTACAAAAGCCTAAAATCTTATGGAATTAAATTAACCTCAAACATCAATTATTCAACTTGTTATAACATTCTAACTTATTCCTTTCATGTTTAAGTGCTTTGATTTGAACATACATACCAATCAAAATATTTACACCCAATTCATTCACCTATGAAACTTGTAAGCATGCATTTATTATTATTAATTAGTTAAAAAGGCAAACTATCACTAAATAACCTTTCATGAAAATTCTTGCTATTTGTAAAAGATCAGTATGTTTCATTCATTGTAACACCATTTTGTAAGATTTTCTTTAATGATCACTAGTCTTTTTATGCGAAGGCAAAAACCTTGTCATGAATTTCCCCCAGTTACTCAACTAGGTTATGTTGTTTATTTAGCTTGGTTGGAATGCCATTCTAGCCTTTTGGTACGAAGACAAACATTTTGTCGTGAATGACCCCAATTACTCAACTATATCACAACTCTCAACTGGCTACCATCTCTATTCTTAACCTAATTTTTGTTTCAAAAGGGCCAACAGAATAAGAATTTATTTTAAATGCTTTTTCAGCAACCTTATTTCTTTTTAGTCAATCACTCGCATAAAAGTATACTAATAATGCTAACCAATTCAATTGACTATAATTATAAATGTATACGAACAAAAGTCATAAAGTGAAAGAATAAGTGTCATTTCCTAATTAACATACATATTCATCCTAAAGACACATAAAACACTTTAAAGAATAAAATTTATTTTCAACTTATTATAGTTATAAGAAGGAAAAAAAAAAGATACTTTTGCTATCTAAGATTTTCTTTACACCTTACTTACATTATAATTACTGACTTAGGCTACATTAATTTAGATTTTTATAAAATCTTGTTTATACAATTTCCTTCATAGTGATTAACCTAAAATTCTATCTTTTGCCATACTTACATAAACGTTATTACACCTTGACTTAAAGAAATTTTTATTTTTTTTCCTCTAGTTGATTTAGCAAGCTTATTGTTAACATTCCTTCTATTTATTAATATGAGAGTTTCATTGATGAGTGAATTAAGTCAATCTTTTATATGAGGGTGTTAAATCTTATGGCACTTGATTCCAGAATGGTTATCAAAATTTCATTAATAATTTTGCTTATGAAAATCTATTATAAGATTGTTTGATTCTATTTATATTTTGGTTTGATTCTTTAGGCAAGACATTTGAAATGTGAATAGATAAGTTGAGGTGGAGGATGGTTGCATATTTAAAAGAGTTTTGAGTTTAAATTATTATTTGTTTGAGGATAAACAAATGCTTAAGTGTGGGGAAGTTGATAAATGGTGATTTAGACAAATTTTTGGTCTCATATTTAGTTCATTTCACTTTTTATCTAAATATTTTTATTGATTTTGATACTTAATTTGTTCGTATTTTGTTTCAAGGTCTAATTTACTCCCTTAGAGAAAAAAAAGGAATGAATTTAGACAAGATTGGAGCAATTTGGGACAATTTTAATGGAGTTATGGAGTACATGACAAAGTACATAGATGTAATAGAAAGGGGAGGCATGTTAAGAGTTTTCTATGGAATACACCTTTGTTGGTTAGGTACACATCTTTGTTGAGTAGCAAGAACACCATATTGACATTACACACCCATTTCTATGCATATGTTAGTTCTGAAAAGCGTCACACATCCGTTTAAAGAACATGGTCATCAACACGTTAATGTTGATACCCTTGTATCTGCCAAAATCTAAATTTAAAATTTTAGAAACTAAGATTAAGTGTTAAAAGTAAAAGAGAGACTCGGGAAACACAAGAAGAAACCCTAGAATAGTTGGAAGAATGAAGAACTAAGGAAACACCTTAATGCAAACCTAAAAATAAGTCGACATAAATCTTTTGGATTAAAGTCAAACCTAAAAGTAAAATTTATAAATTGATTAATTCAATTTTATGGATTTTAATTAGAAAGATATTTCAATTAATTAACCTATAATTAGTTTTTAATGGTCTTGAGAAAGATAATATCATAACTGAGGAATATTCATGGGCAAATGATATGTAGATAAACTTTATTAGTGAAATCATGATTCCATGAGAAGTCCTAAGAGGAATCGAATTCTGGGTACCATTGTTTTATTGGTTGATTATTCATTCATTCGCCATTCTAGTTTATTTGATTGTGTTGAGTTGACCTTAATTTATTTTCTTTTATTTTAGATCTAATTTATCAATATTACCTCGATTGTCAATTAGATAATTAGAAAAGAGTTATTACTAGTACTCATAATATATATAGGATTGGTACTTAGTATTCAGAGTCCTATACTATGAAACAATATATGCACTTGCCTTAGACAATAAAGGAATTGAGTTATATATAATCATCATATGAGTCCACCAATCCTTCACATAATTTTGCTAATAAATATTTCTTGGAATTTTCACACCCTATTCATCCAAAGTCCATTGATTTAATCTCATTTCGGCCATATCCCTGATTCCTAAAGCTTCTTTCTGTAGTTGGTTTACAATAATTCAAAGATTACAAACAAAAAATAGATGTCATAGATTACAGGATATATCTGTTTGCTATGTCACTAATACTCATATCTTTTTACAGTGATTCTACTCTTAGGATGTTTCGTCCAAGATACATCAATTGTTGCAAATGTATTATGGTGAGTGGGAATGGCTGAATATTGCTTAATATGAGAGCAATATAGTAAGAGTTACGAAACATGATGCATGTTTTTTTTGGAAAACTACTTTCATTTGTAGTATTAATGATATATGGCGTGATATCCGACTACACAAAGGTTTAGTAATGGACAAGTATGGGCTAGCTATAAAGACAATCACATGGATTAGAGAAATCATTCTTGTAAATAAGGTTCATAAGTGCAATGAATATTATATGGAACTTAGATAGTTAGAGCTATTTTCACAGCTTTAATCGTCCTCCTATTGTTTGCGTTTATTTCCTTACTATCTTGTAAAATATTCTTAAGGTATATGTATATCTTTATGGATTAAAACCTTTTTTATCGTGTATAAGTTTCAAGCTTGGTTATTGAAATTTCTCCAATTAAAAAATTAATAATATATCAAAGTACAAAATCATCATAGCCATGTGCCTATAATGTGCAATTATTGCAATGTCCTTTTTTGATATAAATATGATACCTAATCCATTAGAAGACTTTATTTAGAGGTTTTTAATTTATAACTTATTTAGAAATTCCCTTTTCTTGTTCACAATTTTTTTAACATAGGACAAAAAAAGGCTTAACATTTCACTCGTATTAACCAAATGTTATTGTTAAAGTAGTTTTATATCAATCTTTAGGATTTATTTGTATTTATGAAAATTCAAATTTCATATCAACTTTTTTTTTAAAGTGTTGTGTAACTTTTTTATTAAGTCGTTTTGAATTCTAATTTAGATTTTGAGAGGCACCAATTTCTTTCTTAGCATGATTCATAGTTTGTATGAGAATACTTATTGTTTTTTTTTTATTAAAGTCTTCAATGTTTATGATAACAAAACTTGAAGGTATGACTATAAATAAGATCAGTAATTGAATGTACCAAACTTAATTAAAAGATTAAAGGTAAAAAAAGCAGGAGAAATTTGTGTAAGGACACAAAATATGGTCATTAACTATAAAAGAATGACTACCTAAACATTGCTCCTTTAGAATTTCAAAGTATTATCAACAATATTTTGTCACACTATTTTGAATTTTCTATAACTTATATAGATAACTTCTTAATATTTTCTTTAATAGAAAAACACCGTACGTATACCAAAATATTTTTTTTACATAACAACAAGTTTTAATTTTTTATACAGAGTTTATGTATAACACATACAAGGAGAAATTTAAAATTCATGAATAAATTTTTTAACTAAATATTAAATAATAAAAATTACAAATTTTTTGTTAACATAAATTAGATTTTGAAAATACAACAAATACAGATGGAGAAATATTAGATAGTCACATGTTATCCATACAAGTAAGCAATATTCCTTCCATCTTTCGTAGGTTCCAACTCTTGCTTTGTGCAAGGGTAGTCGCTTCTATTAGATTTTAATCCATTTTAAAACAAGATCTGTTCATATCAAATCATAAAGAATAATATAAAAGCAGAAGCATACCTGAATCCATTATGAAACTTTTGCACTGGAGTCTTGCAGGTTGTCTTCCAAATTAGAACATAGCCTTTTTCCAGAGTTTTTGTTAACTCTCTATTTTCTATTTGATGATGGGATGTCAGAAAAGAATTATGCGTACGTTTAATTTGGAGACCATGACCACTTATATTAGGGTAAAATCCTAATATAATTTCTCTAATTTCTAGTATGGCCCATCATAAAACTAGAAATTATAAATTTGGTCTTTACACATATAAAGCTCATACTTAAAATAGATGCATGAAGCCCAAAATACTATAAACATATTAGACCACTTTAACTAATTGGGTTCAACTTTATATGATAGCCTTTATATACAATTACACACATATAAGTCCACATGTTTGCTTAAGAAATTCTTTACAATCTCTTACTTGGGCTATATGTGTTACCTTAAAATTGTGTATTAACCTTATGAGTACTCAGAATTTTGCTATCATTACTGTATGCATCCCCAGACAATCCGGTCCATCAATTATAGCAACATAGGATCAAAGCGTCTTTCGCTACAATTAACGTAACTAGACCCATCATGCTAATATAACTTAATGATATAGATCAAGTATGGATGTATAGCCTGGAAATTATAAGCAGCATGATCTTAACATGCTTATTTCCAACTGGTCTAACCTTATGCTTTAGTGACATAAATTGTAAATAAGTTTAGAGACAAAATAAACCAAATATATTAAAGCCGAAAAAAACCTTGAACAACTTAACCAAAAATATCCAAAATGACAGTGAAAAAGTGTCTAATATGAAAAGCATCTACAATGCAAACTCCCACTGAAACTATATATCCTAAAAAGATGTAACACCCATATGAGTAGTGTGCTCATGAAAAACTTTGGGTTTCACTCCTTTAGTAAGCGGATTCGCAATCATGGAGTTTGATCCAATGTGTTGTATAAACAACTGTCCACTTTGAACTCTCTCTTTAATAATTAGGAACTTGATGTCGATATGCTTCAACTTTGTTGAGCTCCTATTGTTATTGGAAAATAGCACTACAAAGTTATTGTCACAAAATAACTTAAGTGATCTTTCAATAGAATCCACAATGCGCAGTCCTGTGACAAAGTTTCACAGCCATATCCCGTGGTCGGGTGTCTCATAATACGCTATAAACTCCGCTACCATGGTGGAAGAAGCTATAAGTTTCTACTTAACACTCTTATAGGAAATAGCTCCTCCAGCAAGCAAGTAGGCATAGCCCGAAGTGGATCTCCTATTATATTGGCATCCAGCAAAATTGAAGTTAGAATAACCAATAATCTCCAGCTTATCTAATTTTCTGTATGTAAGCATATAATCTTTCGTTCCCTACAAGTACCGCATGACCCGTTTGGCTACTTTCTATTGATTCAATCCTGGGTTACTTAAATATCTCCCTAGCACTCCAACAATGTATGCAATATTCGGACACGTACAAACCTAAGCATACATTAGACTTCCTACAGTCGAAGCATAAGGAATCTTTTGCATTTCCTTAGCTTCAAATTCATTATTAGGGCATTGACTTAAAACTGAACTTATCTCCCTTAGACACAGGGGTATCACCCAATCTTGCATGCCAAACCTTTTAAGTACCTTTTTGATATAGCTCTTTTATAATAATATAAGAATACCTCGAGAGCGTTCCCGATGTATCTGAATCCCTAAAACAAAAGAGGCGTTACCAAGATCTTTTATTTCAAATTTCTTTAAAAGAAATCTCTTAGTTTCGTGTAATAAGCCTATATCATTGGTGGCAAGCAATATGTCATCGACATATAAAACCAGAAAAATGTACTTCCACTAAACTTATGGTATGTACAATCATCAGCCAAGTTCATCTTACAACCGAATGAGATGACAAATTGGTGAAATTTGTAATAACATTGACGAGATGCCTGCTTGAGTCCATAGATGGATTTCTTTAGTTTGCAAACCATTTGCGTTATATTTCCTGACAAAATGTTTTCTAGTTGCACCATATAAATCATCTCATCAATGTCACCATTGAGAAACGCTGTCTTAACGTCCATCTGATGTAACTCAAGATCAAAATGTGTCACTAATGCCATTATTAGCCTGAAAGAGTCTTTCGAAGAAACCAAAGAGAAAGTCTCTTTATAATCAATGCCTTCTTTTTGTATAAAGCGCTTTGTGACAAGACGAGCCTTATACCTTTCTACATTGCCTTTCAAATTCTTCTTGGTTTTAAATATCCATTTGCAACCAATAGGTTTCGTACCTTTAGGCAATGATACAAGGTCCTAAACATCATTGTCCTTTATGGACTTTATCTCTTCATTCATGGCTTCAATCCACTTTTACGAGTTATAACCTTTTATGGCTTGACAGAAGTTAATTGGATCTTCTTCCACCATACCAATGTCAACTTCATGTTGTTGAAGAAATACGACATAACCATCTGTAATTGCACTTCTCCTCTCTCTAATGGATCTCCTTTATGGCATAGGTTCTTGAGGTTATAGAGCTTGTTCTTCTAGAACAAGTTGTTGAACTTGGGGAGCAGTTTCCATGACATTGTCTTGATCCAAAATTGCTTCATGAACAATGTCAGGAATGGAAACTTGACCCTGATCATTGTCAATAGCAATTAGAGGAATTTCAACGTGTTTCTCTTAAAAAACAAAGTCCTTAATCCTTTCTCCCACTGCAAACTTAACATCCTAAAAAAATCGAGCATTTCTCGTCTAAAAAATTGCCTTAGTAGTGGGATCATAAAACTTGTAACTCTTGGATCTTTCAGAATATCCAATAAAGTAACAAATGATAGTCCTTGAGTCTAGTTTCTTGTCATTTGGCCTATAAGGCCTTGCCTCAGCTAGACATCCCCAAATGTGCAAGTGCTTTAAACTAGGCTTCTTACCCGTCTAAAATTCATAAAGGGTCTTATCAATTGCTTTAGTTGGAACTCTGTTAAGTATATATGTTGCGGTCTTTCGTGCTTCTCCCCAGAGTGATTCTGGCAAGGTTGAATGACTAATCATACTCCTCACCATATCCTTGAGCATTCTGTTTTGTCTTTCAGAAACATCATTCATTTTAGGCAAACCTGGCATAGCGTACTATGGGATAATACTGCATTCCTCTAGGAATTTAGCAAACGATCCTGGACGTTGTTCACTTGATCCATCATATCTGTTGTAGTACTCGCCACCACGGTCAGATCTGACACTTTTAATCCTTTTGTTGAGTTGGTTCTCAACTTCAGCCTTAAAGT
>JANZLX010000005.1:14456465-14474363 GCA_025531955.1 Erythroxylum orinocense
GAACCATCGCCGAGCTCCTTCTTGAAAGGCAGTACAGAACGCCTTACATTGAATTGCATCAGGGACACAGTGTAGGTCCATCATCGACTGGAAGTGCTACAGATAATCTAATAGATCGGTATTTCCAGTATACTTTTCAGGCGTCGATATTTTGGTACCGACAGCTGGGAGGCTGTCCAGGATCTCTGGAATGAGGGGGAGCTGTATTGTATGGGCTCTCGACCCGCACAGGGATTCCTAACCAGATTGATCCGGTCGTTTACGATTTTTTCTAGGGCTTCCACAAGATGGCGATCGGCTATCGCACCCAGCTGCCGAGTGGGGGTCTGCTGTTGTCCCGGGTGAGACTGCAGAATTTGACGAATCACCAGCTCGGCTGCTTCCTCCATCTGCCTTCAGGTGAGAGGAGTTTGTTGTTGTGCAGGTGGAGTGGCATCCCAGGGATGCTGAGAGTGGAGATGAGAATTAATTTCAACGTTATCCTCCAGGGCTACGCTCTGCTCTTCTTGATCCTGGTTTTGAGGCTGTAGGTGATCATTCGGGTGTGAAGACTGTGTGCAAGAATCGGGATGTGCTGGTGGGAGAACGGCAGGTAACTGCAAAGCCATCCGTTGCAGTGCAAGTGCCATAACGGCGGCAATATCAGGGTTGGCTGCTGCCGCCTGACTGATTTGTGTGATTCTAGACGTAGTGCCCTAACGCCAGGCCCCACGGTGGGTGCCAAATGGATCTGCCTAATTCTGTTGGGGTTGAACGTCGTTGATAGGATCCATGATATGTGCGACTCTGGCTACGGAATACCTGCAAAACAAACAATGGCTAACTGGGAATTGATTCCCGAGAAGCCCCTCCTACGCTCAAGTCAGTCTTTTTATGAGAATTTTGATTATAGCCAGTAGAGAAACTAGGATTGTGGTGACGTACCTGAATCGGGGAGGAATAGTACCTTATATACCTGGGATTACGACTAGGTTTAGGTCTTTACGTATATCATTGTGTTTGCATGGGAGTCTAACACCTGATGAGCCGGATGGGCTGTAGACGTTTGGAGATGGGCCTGGGCCTAGCACAGCCGACTCAACCAAAAGTAATATTCATTCTGTTCTATTCCTCATCTTTTTTATTTTTAAGAATAGCTATTTTATTCCTCATCTATTTTATTTCTTGAGGCCTTAAGACTGTAGACGAGTGCGAAACAAATGGTTTATATTTACAATGATCCTCTTTGCGCGGGAAATTATTTTGTCACATCGCTGCAGTAGTGCAGCCAGTGTTAGTGGCGTATAGTCTTTCCATTTCCTTTGCCTCATCCAGAGTGAGAATCGACAAAGAATCTCTCCTTTCATGCTCAGCTCCTAGCTTGGGCATAACATCTACTATGCCGTTACTTTGTAATAAATTTTATTTTTATCTTTAAAACGACGTGTTTTATTCATATCATATTATGGTTTAAAATAGAATTGAAACAGAGCAATGTGAATGGAAAATTTGAACCTCTAGCTACTGCTTACGCGTTCGTAATTTTGTCCCTCTCCTTCCTTATGAGCCAATAAATTATCTCAAGCCTGTTACAAATCTAGTTTGAAAAGAAACTCAAGGACAATAATTTATATATATATATATATATACAACCCATAAAAAACATTTTATGAACATTTCGAATTGTTTAGATTTTAAGAAATAATATGAAATAATTTTTAAAAGATTTATTTAGAAAAAATATCAATAATATTGATGTGTAATAAATAGTCCAACGATCCGAAAATAATATATTAAAGGTGATTCCACCTTTAAATCTTTTTAATACGAATGGGTTAACTTGAAGTAAATTCTTTTTAACGAAGTCAAAAGTCTTGCGGGTAAATTGAATTGTAAGATTTAGGTGACTTGTTATGCTCAAGTCTCCTTTACACCCATTTTTCCAAAAAGTACTTTTTTACTGGAACATGATTGCCTAAGCTTGATGATATTGTAATTGGGTATTAATTTATGAAATAATTTCCTTAAAATACATTTTAAACTTGAGTGAATTAATTTTTGAAACAATAACTAAACAAGAATAGCATAATCTGTAAAAATAAAATAATAATTCGGTGAACGGGCCATCATTCCAATTCCAAACTTCAAGAATAACATAGCATTAGAGGTTGGTTGACCTTATAGCATATTACATAACCAATAGATACTGAGAATACGTTGGATGTGTAGGCGTTTTAGTTTAAGAGAACTATTTCATTATCACAGATATAATAAGATTATAAATGTAGCTCATAATGAACATGAAAAACGTGCTTTGGAACATTAAATCGGCTACTTGGAAGCAATACCTTATTGAAATTACCGTGCCATTAGCCAATAATTGAAATTACGTGATATAAGAAATAAGCATTTTTAATGGATTTATTTATTAATACGCACAAGGCTTAATTGGCCTAAAAGGGGTTGGATTGGAGGGAGTTTCCAACAAGATTGCACTAAACCCCAAACGTCCTTATCGCCACAAAACCACTGCGTTGTCGTTCCCCGCAGTTGGCATCACGTGGAAGTCACTTCGAACTTGCCATCCGCAATTCACTCCCATGCCAGACAACTTCAAGCAATTGCGTCACAAGTGTTTATTGCTTTCTTTGTCTTTTTTTTTATCTCCATTATTTTAGATTGATAAAAAGAAAAAACGTTGCATTTCCAAAAGAAGGGGAGGAATCAAAACATAAACCTTTCTTTTAAGTACCAGACTCAAGTCTGATGGGTAAACACAGAAATCTGGGTACATGCCCGTGAAAAAAAATGGTCGCATTTGGGATATCAGAAAGTTTTGAGTTATAGTTGGATCCATTCCTCGATGACAACATCATTCTCCAGAGTCCAGAGAAGCGAAACAACAAGAATTTGGGTTTGGCTTTCATTTTTCTCTTTTGTATAAACTATAAAGGCCACGTGGTTTGCTCAAAACACCAGTTTCTAATTTATTAATGTTGTCAATATCGAGAAGGATTTACCAAGAGAACATGCGTCATCAGCTTATTTTCTCCGTTAGAAGTTAAAAGAAAAACATAAGTCTCTCAGAATATTGTATATTCATGGTCAAAACGATAAGATTAATGCTTACAAAAAAAAAAGAGAAGTGAAGTTCAATCATGTCAAAGTTAAACTGGGTGCATTTATATGCAAAATTTAAAGATATAAATAAATATTAATTAGATTTAACTAAGTAGGTCACACTCAATTATAAATTATTTAATTAAATATTGTTTTAATAAATTTATTAATTGTTTCTCATTAAACTTATAAATATAAGATCACTACAATTTTTAATTCAATTTATTATATTAATTACTCGAATAATTGATTTTTATTACATTTATTTTCTTTTTATTATGTCTTAATATTTTTGATTGAATATCTTTGTTTTCCAATTTCATATCATCTACAAATTTGAAATTTTTTAGAAGCTGAGTAATCTCATTTGAAAATTAAAATAACTTAATTGCTCTAAATTAACATTGTTATTATCTTATTCTTACTATTTTTAAATATCAATATTAATTGTAACTATTTCAACATTTATTTTGTGTGACTTGAAGATAGAATGTCTCGCTTATTTATTTATTTGACGTGGGAATGAAGGGGCAAGGCTTTATTTTGTCCCCCAAAGCTGTCCAGACTCCAGCCAGACAGCTAATATCTGTCTCACGTGCTATACTTTATGTCCACAAGTCCACCCATGACGAAGGTGAGTGAACTTGTATTGTCACACTGATCTCGCTCCCACGCGTTTGTATCTTACCCGCAGTGCACGGACGGTTTAGGGACACATTTTAAATCTGCGCACAACTTCGAATTTGGCTTTTGTTTTTTCTTTTAATCCTTTGGAGTGCTCCAATTCTAGTAAAGTGTAAAATTGAAGATGATATAAGGCCACTTTACTCCCAAACCAATTAAAGTGAGATATTGTTTAATTTATAATTGTAATTGTAATTGTAATTTTTTTCAAATAACAAGAAATATAAAAAATTATACAATATCTTAACATAAAAATTGGGTCATGATCCACGCACGTCTACTGAGTCGTTTCGCTTTCAAACGTCCCTTTTCCCTCTCCACAAGCTCACTCATGAGACTAAAAGGCTCAACTCCAGCTTCAGCTTGTAGGAAGATGTTTTAGACAAGACTTTTGTCTTGTATCCTTCAACTCTCAAAGCCAATGGCTTTCACCTGATTTGTGTTTTGTGCCGTATCAAAACCACCCACCCATTTCTCACCACATGTTAAACTTCAGAATCCCCACTAAAGTTTTATTCTTCGGTTTTAGTACAAGATAGATACTATGTGCAGAATCAATTGTTGGTGTCTGCTTTCTTGCTTCCGCTCTGACCAAGAGTTCCCTTTTGTAATGCAGTGAATCTAGTTAACTCCGGCTGTCGATGGTTCCCTTTTCTTGTTGGATTTACTACTCTTGTTGATTGCACTAAACATTCCTTATCCTTGGCTCAACTTGAATATAAATTTAAGATCTTTGCTCAACTTTGGGGCTTGTGTGTGGCACTTTCTTTCCGATTTATGGGATTGGGATTGGAGGCGGCGAGTCAATGATGAAGCTTATGTTGTTATTTGATTCCAAGTCTTTTTCTGTGTCTGACGTTACGCTTATGGGAAAGACAAATTTGATTCCTTTTTCGGGTTTCTACAGTCAAGCATTCGGCGTTAAGTTATGTCAAGAGTTCAGTCCTCGCAGAGGTAAGGATGGGCCCACTGTACTTTGCGTATTCTTCCGTCAATGTCTCTGTCTCGTAATCAATGGATTCTGCATGAATATGTTTCAGGAAGTTTAGTACGAGATTTAGGAATCTTCTTTCTTGAACTTTTTCTTGGTTGTTTCCTCCTTATTTTTCAGGAGGATGTTATTCTAGCACTTCAAACGGTAATTGTCTGTCCAAGGCTATGTGTTCAGTTGATCAGGAGACAAGGGTAGCAGGGAATGACTTATATGACATCAACCGGACAAACGGTGAAAGTTCAAGCTTCTTTTCCAGAAGTACGAAATTGCTTGATGCATTTGATGATGAGTATGGTGGAGTTGTCGTCGATCCTCATAGCCTGCCGGCTGATCCAGATGGTTTTGATTCTGCACTTCATTTTTCACTTTCCCATTGGAAAATGAGGGTAAGTAGAAAATACTTACTGCATAATGTGGTTGGTAGGGGTAGCTTATTGTTTCTGATCAGACTCACAATACATGTTACCTAATCACAGGGGAGGATGGGAATCTGGCTTAAGTTGCCTCTGGAACGATCAGAGCTTGTTCCAGTTGCTGTAAAGGTTAACCTATTAAACTTTCAAGACTTACTGCTGCTTAAGAGGCTTTAGGTTATGGTCTCCTATAAAACTGGAAAATCAGATGGTATTGATGTTTTGGTGAATGCGGTTTCTTTCATTCATTATCCACTCATTACTGAAACAAGTAATTTAAAATGCAGCAAGGTTTCAAGTATCACCACGCGGAGCAAGGTTATGTAATGTTGACATATTGGATTCCTGAAGGACCTTCAATGCTTCCAGCTAATGCTTCACATCAAGTAGGGGTTGGGGGCTTTGTCATCAATAATAAAAATGAGGTATGGATTCTTGAGACAAATAGAGTGGTATTTGTTAACACCAAGGCAGAAATGAATATCATTTTTTTAACTGATAAAAACAGGACAATCATCTTTTTCTAGGTTCTTGTATGCTTCATGCTGTCTTGTTTATTACGGATCAATTTTAAATACCCGAGATGTCATCTTTCGGGATTTGCTATTTCTATTATTATGCACTATTTTAGTTTGGATTGTAATAACTTGCCAATCAAAATTGGTTCCGGAGACCAAACTTCAAGAGGTTACACCAAAATCTTTCTTAGTGTATTTTTGCACACTTGTCAAGCAAATCTAAGGATTCTCTGGAAACTCTTAATTTACTTTGTCCTCGGCATCCAATTTGAGAATTTCAGGCTGCATTCATAAGTTTTGAAATTGACTCACTTTTCATAGCGTCTAAATTTCGTATGATTAGAAGCTCTAGTCAAGCCATACAGCCTTTATTTATGGGAGATATGTCATTTGTTGAAATTTACACACACTTGGTGTGAGGAGGCATGATAGAATCATATATAATCCATTCTTCAGTCTCACCTACGAGGGTAAACTTTGACTTTATTGGTCTGTTGACAAGATTTACCATCAAATTGAGCTCATGAAAATGGAAACCATACACCTTATATCTTTCATCCATTTCAATTCTGCCTTTGAGCTTTCAGAAGGACTATCAAGTTATTAATTGCAAAAGTCAAATTTATAAACCTCCGTCTCAGTATCTTTGACATCCAAGTATAATTTGCTACCTTCAGGTTCTCGTGGTTCAAGAAAAATTTTGTGCTCCTGCATTTTCTGGTTTCTGGAAAATACCAACTGGATTCATTCATGAGGTACATAATTTGTGTTAGCTCAAATGAAATGAAATTAGTCTTGTCAACTTGCTTACAAGTTGTTGGTTGCTTCATCAGTCAGAGGAGATTTATATGGGAGCAATTAGAGAAGTCAAGGAGGAAACTGGTGTAAGAATTTCTCACTTTGCATGTTTCCAATGTACCTCAGTTTTCAATTTTTATTTTTTTGCAAGTAGTTTAACATAAAGAGTGCTATACATTGGGTAATACCCTCTTGACAATAGCGTTACCTGTTATTTTATTTCGCAGATAGATACTGAGTTTGTGGAAGTTATAGCATTCAGGTACTAACAAGATGCCAATACTAATTGGCACAATCTCCTAAACATTAGCGATCGTACAAATGATTGCAATTTATTTGCCTCCATAGTCTATGACAATCACTTGTTTCATTCTAAGCATTATGATTATGGATTCCATTTACCAGCCAACAGTTCTGATAGCCAGCACCTCTACATTGTGTAATATGTTTTTCATCACTTTCAGGCATGCTCACAATGTGGCTTTTGACAAGTCAGACTTGTTTTTTGTCTGCATGCTCAAACCATTAACAACTCAGATCTGTGTCGATGATTTTGAGATTCATGCAGCAAAGGTAAGCACTGGACTAAGCTTGCCAGGACTTGTATTCTAACTAATAGAGACCATTGGATTATTTTTTGAGTAATTATGGTAACTGTTGGGGTTCTTATGACTGGTATGAAGTAAAATAATTGGTTCAAGTTTACAATTAAACTTTTGTTGTCTTGCATTGTTTCCTATAGTTTCCTAATATACACTGCCAAACCAAACTGGAATTTTTAATTGAGACTCGTAAGTTTTAGTGGATCTAAAAGGTTGACTACGAGTCATGCACCACTAGAAAGTGTGATTACGTCTGGTTTCCGAACTAGCTGTTAATTAATTACTCCATACATCGTTAACTTTCTGTTTGGTCTTTTATGTGTCATTTTACATCTAATAAAGTGCATTGTTAGGGCAGTTGATAACTTTGTTCTGTTATAGCAGCAGACCATTAGACTCTAATCTTAGTTTCTACTCCTTGTCCTGGTTTCTGGATTTTTCCAATGGGATTAAAATTCAGGTGATTATTGGATTAATAACGTGCGCATTCAAACATAAAATGACTAGCCTTTATTGATCCTGCAGTGGATGCCATTAGTTGAGTTTATGCAGCAGCCACTAATACAAGAAGACAAGATGTTCAAGCAAATCATTGATATTTGCATTGCACAGCTTGGGAAACGTTATTGTGGGTTATCTGCTCGTCACCTCATCTCAAAATTTGACGGCAAGCAATCCTGCATTTACTACAGTGCAATTGACAATGACCACCAGTGCACAGGCAGTTGAAGCGTCCAGTTTGTTTTACTCAGTGATAGGAAAACATTGGGCCTAAACTACTGAAGAAGTGGCTATAACAGTTGCCGTGTAACATGTACATGTCGATGTGTATATATCCTGTGAAGAATCTGGTATGTGTTGGTCAAAAACATTTATGGTAATCTGATCATCTCTTCAGAAACTGGTTAGAGACTACAGAATTTTCATTGGATAGACCTTGTAGCTTCCAAACAGAGGCCAAGCTGCTTCTGCATTAGCTTAGCTGATCAAGGCCGGGACTTGTCTCCTGTTTTACTGTATGGACGGACAAAGGAAATATGTGTAGACACTAGACAATGCCATGTGGTTTATGGTTATTAAGTTAACAAGGACGTGGGCTGGTCGAATCATGGTAGCTCATTAATGTTTCAGATATGAAATTTCAAGTCTAATGTTCTATATATATATATATATATATATATATATATAATGTTTCAGATATGAAATTTCAAGTCTAATGTTCTATATATATATATATATATATCATATTTATTTATTTAAGACGCCGAGGCCTGCGGGCAGCTATGCGCTTGTCATGTTCAACTCGACATAGTAGATATTACGTTTAATCCTAGATTTAAACATCAACCAAATTTTGGCATTTTCCATTTTAGATTTCTCAAGTGTGAGTTATACGATTTTGAAGGTGTAGTTGGATTCAGCAAGCACAGTTGTGGATGTGGGCTCATTCAATTCAACATTTTTTTTTTTTGGAGAGCGATCTGACAATTTTGAGCAATATTGTAATTTCACTTGTTAGCAAAGTATTACGAGAAGACAAAATTAAAGGAGGTTTGAGGAAAATGACGATTGTATCGAGAGACAAATAACACAACTCTCTTAAAGATTAACAAAATATTAACGATAAAAAAAATTCTTCAATTTGCATAAAAAACTTTAAACATAAAACAAACACCAAAATTTACATGGAAAATTGGAGATGGCAACGAGTTGGACAAAGCCAGGGTCCGACACATGAAATGTTGGGCCACGAGTCGACAAACCCAAGGCAAGGTGGCCTGACCCAACCTCATTTATTATTTTAAAAAATTAATTCAAAAAATGACGTCATTTTATTGCCTTGGTTGGGCCTTGAACCAAGCTAAGGTGGGACCCTAAAATCCTACCCCGTGGCCCAATCCTCGGACCTTGGCCTAATTACCATACTTATGAAAAATCCTTTAGTATAAAGGAGAAGAAAAGGAACAAACCGACAAGCAAATCCACTAAAATCAATAAAGATTTACATAAAAAGTTTATCTCTCACCCCCTCACAACAAGTTGTCTTCAAAATTTCAGGATTAAAATCAAAGTTGATATCACAATTAACAAATATTCAAATCAATCCTGAAAACAATCAAATAAGGATGAGATTACAACATTATTTGCCCTCTCTCTATGTTTTTCCTCATTTTTAGATATTATAGTTGCACTCTCTACAAAAACCTACGTCTTTTTCTCTTTTATATCACAAAATAAGTTTTTTTGTACTGTACACGATTATTTACATGATTGTGTAAGTAACCATGTATATTCCAGCACCGCCTTAATCGCAAATATGCATAATTATAGAGAGTTACTTGTTACACACGAACATGTATCTTCACATGGGCAAGTACAAAACTGTATATGTCTTTGCCTCTTCACACTTTCTTCACACATTTACAGAGACTTATACGGTTGATCCACATGGATGCGTAACTCAAGACAAAGGTGCATAGCACTCTACATAGTCATGTATCTCCCTAGAAGATCCTCTTCTATCTTGTCTTCATTTGTTTGTCATTCCCACGAACCATAAAGGCATCTTAGATCATCAGAAGTCTCAAAATATAGTTAGACACTTACCAATCTCCCCCTCCAGCCCAAATATAGGGAAGAAACGTTACTCTCAATTATCTACTTGAGATACATTCTGGCAAGCTTATTATAAAGTTCATGCTTATTTCCGAGAATTATTTTAGTCAGCATATTAGCACCATTCAAATCCATATAAACCTTCTTCAATATCAATTGTTGCTCTTCTATCACGAACCTCAACCAATGATATCTGATGTCTATGTGCTTTGTATACGAATGATACAAAGTATTTTTACTAAAGTCAATAACACTTTGACTATCTTAAAATATTATATAGTCTTCTTGCTTCACATCCAACTTTTGAAAGAATCTTTTCAACCAAAGCATCTCCTTACAAGCTTCCACTGCAGCTACATATTTTTATTTAGTCATAGATAAAGCCACACACTTTTGTAGCTTGGATTACCATAAGATGGCTCCCCTTACATACTTGAATAGAAAACCTGAAGTGAATTTTCTTCCATCAAGATCTCCAACCATATCTTTATTTATAAAGCCTTCTAGAGTTGGCTCACCATCACTAAAGTACAAACTCCACTTTAATATACCTCTCAAGTATCCTAGAATCCATTTCGCTACTTCTTAGTAAACCTTCCTTGGATTTGACAAGAATCTACTCACCATCCTTGAGCAATATCTAGCCTTATTATAGATGAGTATGAAATAGAGGGCATATCATATTTTTACTTTTCTGTTGAGGGAAATGCATGCTTACACAATTTGAAGTGAGATACCAGTGGCATGTTAATTGGCTTGGCATGTTTCATATTGAACCCTTTTAACACTCATCTTTTATGAGACAACCACAATTACCTATCCTTACTATCTCAGGTTAACTTCATGCGTAAAATCTGCGTTGCAAGTTGTTCAACAAATTTTAATTTATTTAAAACCCTCAAAATATTGTAAGCGCACGGTCGTGAGTGTAGTATAAGAGGTGTCGATCCCTTAAGGAGTTGGTGAACTAATCTAATTTAAAGTTGTCTAAGGCTTAAAGGATAATTAAAATGAAAAGAAAAACTAAAAAGAAAAGTAAATAAAAGAATATGGAATCATAAAATCAAGAATTCTATATTAAGCAAGGAAATTAAATTGAGCACCACCAATTTGACAATTGAAAATAAACCAAGAAGAATTGACCGATTATGAAGGAGGGGGATTTATCATATCATCAATACTAATCTAGTCATTTATGTGTTAATATGGTGTTAGTTATAGACTATCGAGGGTTTTATTACTCTCTCTAGAGTTATAATTACTAAGCCATAATTGATAATCCCTAATTAAATTGAGTAACTGAAAATATAATCTCTCAATTAACGATTTTTTTAACTTACTACGCTCAGTTGACCAAGAATTATGGTCAATTTGTGAGACAATGACTCAATTGTCTTCAATTGCACAAATATTGAACGTAAAGTCTGAAGGGCATATTTCTAATCGTAGTTTTGATAAAGTTCTTAGATGGTATAATGAATCATTCCTCCTGATCATACAATGGTTGATAGCTTTTATAATATGAAGAAACTTATTAGGGCTCTTGGTGTGCCTGTTAACAAAATTGATTGTTACAAATTAAGATGTATGTTGTATTAGAGAGATGATGTGGAATTACAAGAGTGTAAATTTTATGGTCAATCTAAGTTCAAGCCTAGAAAGCGTTATATGAAACAGAAATTAGTACTCTGGAAGCAAATGTATTATTTCCCGCTAACTTCGAAACTTCAAAGACTATATGTTTATGATATTACTGCATCTCATAAGAGATGACATAATGAACACGAACAGGAAGATGGAATAATAAGTCATATATCGGATGCACTGGTATAGAAACATTTCAATAACACCCATTATGAGTTTGCAACTGAAAGTCGAAATATTAAGTTAGGATTGTCGACAGATGGATTCCAGTTTTTGGTCAATCCGGTCAACAATATTCATCAAAGCTAATCATAATTGCTCCTCATAATTTTCCTCCATGGACATGTATAAATGAGGCATATATGTTATTAATAGTGATTGTGCCAGGGCCAATAAATCCAAAACATAAAATTGATGTATTCTTATAACCATTGATATCTAAATTGCAGCATCTTTGGAAAAATAGTATGGAGACATATGATATGTCTCTGGCAAAAAATTTGTGTTGAGAGTAGCTTTGATGTGGACTATTAGTGATTTTTCGGCATATGCTATGTTATTTGGATGGAGCACAACAAGGAAATTGACTTGTCCTTATTGTGGTAATGATTTTAATGCGTTTAATCTTCTAAATGGGGGCAAAACATGTTAGTTTGACAACCATAGGAAATTTCTTCCTCCAAATCATCCATTTAGACATAATAAACAAAAGTTCATTAAGAATAGGATAGTACAAACACCTCCTTCCCCTCACAAAGCTGGTGAAGAGATATTGCAAGAGATTGATGAATCAGGATTACTAAAAGTTACATAATTTGAAGTTGATGAAGTTAATACAAGCATTAGTAAAAACTGTAGCTGGAGAAAACGAAGCATCTTTATGGATTTGTCATGTTGGAAAATTAATTTGATACGTCATAACCTATATGTGATGCATATTAAAAAAATATTTTTGATAATTTGTTCAATATCATAATGAACATTGAAGGGAGAACAAAAAACAATACAAAATCACGAGCTGATTTAAAACTTTTGGGTATAAGGAATGAGTTAGATAAAGATCTTCGCACCAATAAATATCTGAAATCATGTTACACTTTGGACAAGAAACAAAAGGAAATTTTGTGTGAATGATTGAAAAGTATAAAGTTTCCTAATGGTTATTTTTCAAACTTGGCAAGGTGTGTAGACATGAGGAAGTACAAATTATTTGGGATAAAAAGTCACGATTTTCATGTGTTTATGCAAGGCTAATTTCAATTGCATTTTGGGAGTTACTACCGAATAAGGTTTGGGAAGTTATAACAGAATCAAGTTTGTCTTTCAAAAGCTTAACATCATCCGAATCAAAGTTGGCTGAAATGAAAAAACTAGAAAGGGAAATTTCAGTAATTTTGTGCAAATTAGAATGGATTTTTTTCTCCAAGCTTCTTTGACTGTATTGAGCGTCTACCTGTGCATTTAACACACGAGGTTAAACTTGCTGGTCTAGTTCAATAATGATGGATGTATCCATTTGAGAGGTAATTAAAGTAAATATTTAAATTGAAGTAATAGCATGTTTTAATAACATAATTGCAATAACCTATTTGTTAATATAGCTATTTGCATCACTTGAAGAAAAATGTCAAAAACAAGGCTAGAATTGAAGGTTTGATATGTAATGCTTATTTATTAGAGGAAGCAAGTACATTTTGTTCACATTATTTTGAGTCGCATGTGCACATAAGAGAAAGAAAAGTTCCTCGTAATGACGATGGGGGAGGAACAATTGATGTTGATGGTAACTTATCCATTTTCACATATCCTGAGCAAACATATGGACGTTCAACAAAAAGAATGTTAATAAAGAAAGAAATAGAGGTTGATCATAGTTACATTTTATTGAACTGTTAAAAGGTTCAACTTTTTGTGTAGTAAGTTGAAGTTGATTTTGATATTGATTATTTGGAGTTTGAAATTTAGTGTTATTCGCAACTGAAATATATAATAATGTTTTTAGATTATACGAGGAATGGTTACGTGAGCTAATGCCCGAGAAAACACAGGATGATATCAATAAAGAAGTTGGAAGACACTTTCCTCGATAGTTCGATAAATATGTAAATTTTCACTTACAATTATTGAAATGATTTAATTTTAAGATTAAAGTGTTCAAATGACATTATACTATTTAATATAATAATTTCTTTTGTGTAGGCCTTAGAAAATCCAATAGAGAACAAGTTCATATATGATCTTGTGAAAGGAATTTTTCAAACTGTTAAATCATATCTGGTGTATTCGTTAATGGATACAAATATCATACAGAATATCATGGTCATAGCATGGCAACAGTAAATATTGGAGTTTGCTTACAGGGAGAATTAATAGATTGCTATGATAAAATTATTGAGATACTTGAAATTGAGTACCCCGCCTTACCAAGAAAGTGGAGTGTGATATTTAAGTGTGACTGGTTTAATCCAACTTCTAATGTTGGTACAAAAGTGCATAGCAGATACAATCTAGTTGAAATCAACCAGCGAAGAAGATTTAGACAATTTGAACCTTTTGTGTTGGCGACGCAAGCCATTCAGGTTTATTATGTCCCTTTTCCCAGCTTACGATGAGATAAGTTAGATTGGTTGATCGTTTGCAAAGTTAAACCTAGAGGTGTTTTTGAATCACATGGAAAAGGAGACCAGATAATTGAAAGTGAAGCGTTTCAGGAAAATGTTTATGAAATAAGAGCATCTGTTACATATGATGAGAATGAACCTTTGAACAATCTAAATAATAAATATGTTGAAATTTCATCTGGAAAGGATGAGGAGGGCAATAGATCTAAAGAGAAGCCTGAGTTTGATTCTAATTCTTCAAAAAAAAGAAGATGATGATGATTTTGATTTACAATTAAGTGCTGATAACGATTAATTTGTGTTTGTAATAGAATATTATATTCAATAAATCAATTATTGAATCAACAATATATTGTTATATATTGAATTTAGTTTATTATATTTCTGGAATATTCAATAAAATATGAATTTTAGGTTTAAAATGCCACCAAAAAGAAAACAGGATATGATACGACCAAGGTTCAGATTACGATTTGAAGCTAGTTACATTCCAGGTGAAGCATCACATTCTGTAGCTGCAATAGAATCAGATATTATACCTACAACTACTACACATATAGATATAAGGCGTCACCTTCTACACCTACTGCTACACCATCCAACATCTTTACACCATCCACCATCCCTATACTAACAGAGATATCAAGGGTAAGCATTGCAGATGAAAGAGATGGCCTCTAACTTGAAGCTGAGGGAGTGATGAAAGAACTTACATCACAATTGTCAATAATTTATAAGTGAAAATATATGAAACGTCATATGTTTATAATTAAGTTATAGGTTTAAATTTAAAATTGATCTAAATTTGTTTTTTATATTAGGTTGATTCCGTCTAGACCGTACTGAAGGAACATAACATCCAAGTTAAAAAAGAAGATTGATCTTGAGGGTTATATATGAAAGAATATCTCTCAGGCGACAAAGGATTTTCATTTTCAGGAGTTTGAGGTATAAAAAATATAATTTTTTTGTAATTAATTTTTATGCATTAATTAGATAAATATTGTAGGTTATAAGTACTTATCGTATGTTTTTTTTTTCCAGAAAGAATCTTTTAGGATTCGAATTTGACGCATTTATTTATAAAGTATGGGATAGACGAGCTTGAACACATTATAGAGACTTTGTTGGTGCGATACATAAGACTAGTTTACGACCTCTAGATATTTCTAAAGAAATATGAAGTTATTAGTAGCATTATTAGACATCATTTGAAGCTATGTCCATTTCAGAACGTAATTCTATCAACAGACGTAGCGGATTGTGGGGAGAGAGTCTTCCAATACATACTAGAGGATCTATTACCCACCATGAGCATGCAGAGAGACTTATAAGTATCTACACTTTACACTTATATTTTGATTTTTTTATTTTGATTTATTTCAATTTAATTTGATGTATGAATTTTGGAATGAAAATATGTGTATTATGAGAATGATAATGTTATAAATGGCTTGTGCCATATATGGTTGTATTGTTGAGATACTTTCTTTATTTAACATGGGGTAAATATCATTAAAAAAATTCTGCCAAAATTTTTGTAAATTATAGTTCACTTATAACATTTTATTCTGATGCAAGAAAAGTCTACTTAGCAGTCCACATCTAATGAATTCTATGACCTTTGGAAGTTCAGGCACTGACAACTCATTTGCATCAGTCGATGGAGTACATAGCCTAACTCCGTAATGAGATGGAAGAGTTGAAGGGGAAGGGCAGCACCTTATCGCAACATTCGGAGTATCCGCGTTCACCAAATGAATAGCATAGTTGCAGTCATTTTATATGAATTAAAATTTTATTGTTGTAGATAATAATTTTTATTGTCAATTAAGATAATTTTTTACTTTATATCTTCAATCAACTTTCAGTTTTAACAAATTAAATGTAGAAACAAATCGAAATATCAGTAAATTTATCGATAAAAAAATTTGTCAGTAAAATGTAGTGAATTTATTGACAAACCACTCAAATTTGTTAGTAAAATACAGTGAATTTACCGACGGACCACTATGATTGATTATGATTTTTTATGTGTAACTTTTAATATTTTAATCTTGATATTTCATAAGCGTACAGGTCGTTCGTGTAGTATCTCAGGTGTCAATCCCACGAGTAGGGCTAATCTAATCATAAAACAATAAACTCCAAGGTCGAAACAAATTGTAGAAATTCAACTATAACTAAGCTAAAACAATAACGTAATTCAATCAATCAATTCAATCAACCAATTCAACTCAAGAATTAATCACAAAATTTTAACAAATCAGCAAATTGCAATGCACATACCAAGAATCAACCTAAGGAACTACCAATTAAGAGAAAGGGGAAATTTTGTACCTACCTTCAATACTAACCTAATTAATTATGAACTGCCAAATTATTGGTCCTGGACTATCCGAGGGTTGATTACTCTCTCTCAAGTTATAACCAAAAGCCCTAAATTATAAACCCTAATCAGATTATAGAAAATTGCATTTTCTCAATTCACAGTTTATCCAAACCCTAATTAGATCTGAAGTTTTCCACTAGACTGCTGGAACCTATGTGAGATCTCTCGTCACACAATTACAGATTTGATTGATTTCTTGTTCTTATTAAATTACATAACTTTAATTAGCCCAATTTAATTATTTTTCATCAGTTCACCCTCTCAATCTATTACCGATTTATGAAAATGTAGAAATCAATCACAATGAATCCAATTCACATAAACAATCAGATTTTTATTGAATTAAAGATAAAAATAACCTGAAGGTGAGTTTAGACAATCCTTAATATTCATAAATCTTATCTCAATAGCTATTTCAATTCTATACATAGATAAAACTGGAAATACACTGCAAAATAGATTCGAATGGATGATGGAGGCAACAACAACAGGAAACCTCATATTTTGGGAAGTACTTTGTGTAGGCTTCTTCTTCACATCTCTCTTCCTTCGTCACTTTCTCAATCTCTCGATGCACTCTCTCTAGGGTTTCATGATGGTGGCTGATTGATTGAGCCCAAGTTTATCTTATAAATTGGCTACACTTTCATAGCTATTAATATACTTTTTGACTCTTAATTCGTGATTTTGTGCTTAAATTAGTTCCTTATAGTGAGCTTATATTATATGCAATTTGTTAGTAAAATTGTTGCAAATTGAAATTAATTGCATTGTAATTTTTCTAAGGACAATTGATACTGCAAATTGTTATTTTATATTGTAGGAGAAAAGGAGAAAAGGGAGTTAAAAGGATTAGAAAGTCAACAGGTCGTGAGTTCCTCTACACACGTTGCGGCGTATCCAGAAGAAGACATGTCGCAGCTTAAACTAATCACCTCACCGCGGCGCATCAACACACGCCAGCATACCGCGACGTCCGTTAATTATCCTGCCGCGGAGAGCGATCGAGAAAGTGCACACCGTGACGTCAACTAATCATCTCGCCGCGGCGAGCAGACGGTTATCCGGACACTAATTGAAAACTTCACTTACTGTACTAACCCGACCCGACCCGACCCTTCATTTAAAAACTTGTCGAATTAGGTTAGGAGGAATCCATTCATATACACAAGAACCATTTGGCAGCTAGGGAGGAGACTACTGAAACCACCCGACACTTCGCCACCACCATCTCCATCCGCCAACCATCATCTACCATCCTACCTCTCATCCACGACATTCCTTCTCCACTTCCGACCTCCATCTCTACCATGGGTGACATCAGAGCTTCAGCAATGATGAGGATTTCCGGAGTCATGCACGGCTAGATCTTCCATCCTCTTGGAAATGTAGCAACGACTTGAGTTCATGGGCTTTAAAGGGGAGTAATCCGACATTGTCAAGTTTAATTATATTATTGTAAATCTCTGAGTTAGGGTTTACGGTAGTGTAGTTAAATTAGCTTGGTTAGAGTTTAA
>JANZLX010000005.1:14474463-14489256 GCA_025531955.1 Erythroxylum orinocense
TTTGATTATAAAGAAACAACTGTACCAATTGCTTTAAGGATTATCCTCCGTACGAAAGGTTAACGAAAATTTTGATCTCAAAAGGTGGAATCGTTCACCCTATGCGCCTCCACACCCCAGCCCGATAGAATTATAAGGGGGTAAATCACGGTTTGATCTCAGCCAGCTTCTAAGAAGAGTGACCCAACGTCAAGATATTGCATTAATTCAGTTGACTTAAAACCAATAATTCTTACTCCGACAACCATAGAGTCTCACCAGAATTCAATCCATTAGTCGGTGTGAAAAATCTCGAATGCAACAAAGTCAGAGACACAATAATTGCATATATCTCACTCCTGTCCGTTCTAATATTATGATCAAAAAAAAAAAAAAATCAGGTGACCTCACATTATGAATATATACTCAAATGTGAACCATAAGAGCCCATTCGTAGGTAAGATCAAATCCCAAAAGTCAAAGATCTCGCTCAATTTTCTCTTCCCATACTCATTTCATGTTCCTACTTTCTTTTATCAGTGTTAAACACGACCTCCGCTTTGCCTTAATGTATTTTTCTTAATGCCATTTAGCTGTCTAATTAAGTGGCTCTGTACTCTTATTCACTTTTAGACTTTTGACATAGGTGTAAAAACTGAAAGCAAAGTGATTAGTCATGATCTGAACCATGGGATGGTTTCCTGAGAAATCTGTCCAGTGCTTGTGCCACTTTATATTATTTCATTCATATTGAAACTGTAATGGAATGACATGACTTTCAAGTACCTGAAGGTTTTTCTCCTCCATTTAGAAACCAAGTTCCATGTTATGAAATTCTGACGGAAGAATATGGCCATTTCGAAGAAAGAATATAATTTTTGCATTCACGTCATTTCAAAGCACAAATCCAAAACCTCAGCTTTTCTGCAGCCCAAAACAGACTCCTACACACGGAAGGAATATATATAAGATGATGTGATATATAAAACTAGTGGACAAACATAGTTGTACTCTTTGTTGCTGTCAATGGTATACACATGCAAAGTATACGGTAAATCAATCATAAAAGCATAAGCGTGTAATGTTAGGAAGAACTCAATATAGAGGTAATAATTCTAAAAAGAAAAACAGAGGTAATAATATCATAAGATTAGTTAGCTCTAACCCAATCCCAAAGCAAATAGTGGATTTTCATTGACTGCTCATCTTTTCCCTATCCCTGAATGACAATCTGTCTCCTGAAAAGTCCCTTTGGAATCCCCAAGTCGCGTTGGGACGCTAGAAAAGGTACACGAACAGCATCTTACGGGACAGAAACAGTTTCATAAATTATCTACGACTACATCAACAAATTTTATGTATGCAATTTTTTAAAATTTGAGTTGAAATTTTAATTCTGATAAAGAACCTATTCAACTCAAGCTGAGATTAATCTAAATGGAAAGCTTAAAAGTGCCTTTCTATAATTGAAATCTTCGTAGAATACCTAATGGGTAAAAAATCCTCGTAGAATACCTAATGGGTAAAAAAAAAAGAAAAAGTTCTTTCACAGGCAATGCTGTTTTGGTGTTTAATCAAACCCCAGGAAAGGCGTGATTGAGATGAAAAGACACCCATTTTCAAGGTGGGCAACCTTCCTGTAAAATGTAGTTCATAAGAGAAGCAGCAATCGACGTCCAAAGGAATAACTATTGTTCAGGGTCTTCTTTGTGTCGATTCAAATAGCATGACAACACAACACTATCTAATGTGGATTCTTTAATCACATGAAAGGGGTCAAACTAGCTGTCCATTGCTTTGCCTCGGCTCTCTTTAGCTTTTTGCCGGACAAATTGGGCACGAACCGGTGGTCCTTGCTCCGCTAGTCTCTTTATGCTTTGGTACCGAACCTGAGTTGCCATGATAAAAGTTTAGTTTTTTTCCGCTGTTACGTGAACAAATGAAAATTAAAAAATAAAAGGAAAAGCAATAACACAATCTCCAGTAGATTAATGTCCTTTGTAGAAAACTGTCCCAATTGTAATAATAAAGCAAAATCCACTCCAGGGGATCCGCACAAATAAAGGAATAGGAGAGTGGAGAGTTGCATATTCAGGGCATAAAGAGCCCACTTCATGAAGAACTGCTTACATGTAATAAGCAGAGAAGCTAATATATGTATCTTCTGCTGATCCTGTAGGTTAGGAACAAGCAATCTGAGACAAAATAATGTTGTAAACTAAAAAAAGTGAGAAAAGAAGTGAACAAAAGGAAATTCAACTTCATCCACATGTCAAGCTGACGTGAGGAAACAAGCAACATAGGATCTCAAAATCCGTGACAGATGACCATAAACACACAGTAAACAGCACTGAAAACGTGAATCTAGTAGTCATCAATCCAAGTTAATCTTTGAGACATGCAGGATAGACACAGAAAAAGAAGGCAGAAAGAAAGAAAGAGCTGCAAATCAAAGAAGTCCAAGAAGAGTCATAAAATATTATGGGGAACTCCTATCCCAATTCTGCTCTGAAATAGGAACATTATTAGCCATTATGAATAATTATAACAAAAGTCATCAACCAGCCTCAATTATATCATGCAATTAATCTAAGGGTAAAGCACAAAAATTAACACATTATACAAGCTTTTCTGTACGTATGCACATTCCGAAGAAGGATCATGATTCCATTGTTCATTTTGGAAGTTGAAGCACTTACAGGGAGCAACTAATTAGAAGTTAAAGCAACAGATCCTTATGTTAAGATGAAAATGGCATTTATACGTCAAAATGAAATACTGATTGTACAAGTGCGTCATACTTGAGAATTCTCACACGCAAAGACCATAACCCTATGTTAGAGACCCCCTGCCCTAACAGTAATTCAACTCAAATAACCGAGACCTGCACTTCAAACAAACACACAGCAGCAATAGAACGGGAACAAGGATGACATAGAGATGAATGTGATGCCAGAAATTATTATTCCCTAGCTAGACTTAGAGGGCTAGCCGAACCTCCATACAATTGCCAATCAAGATATCATAACCAAATGCCAATCATTCTCCCTCTAACAACCTTATATTCCCTCCTAACTAACTCTCGCATGACTCATCTCTCCCTCTCATTCCCCACTTTACCCTCACAACCCCTCACATATTGCTTGCATTGCCACATTTCGTATCCCCCCTCTTCTTATTATATTTCTGCTGGAACCTAGTCTCAACAAATATCTTCAACATAGATTGCATCAGAATCTAAGTCTAGTTTCTACTCTTGACAGGAATTATAATATGGGAGAAGGTGACTCTTCAATTGATTAAAAATGGCTAATAATTCATGGGTACTATTGGAACGATTAAGCTGAAGTACTACATAAAACGATTTCTTAAGAGTAGATGACAATCCTTTGCATCTCATGATATTTTAGGTGGCTGATCAATTTGTGTTATCTGCTAACTTCATGCATCTTACTTTATGGTTCTACAGTTGTGTAAACATGTGCATGCTATTGTGTCTTCTGAATGATCATAAGTTGTTCATCAATTTGATCGTGTCCTTTATTTTTAATGGAACTTTTTAAATGAATTAACCAAATTATACTTTGTATATAATTAGTGCATGGTATGGAGTATGGATTTGGAGCCCATGAGTATCCCTCCAGTGGAGTTTTTGAGGTGGAACCAAAAAACTGTCCAGGCTTCATATTTCGACGATCAGTTTTACTGGGCAGCACCGAGATGTCCCGTTCAGAAGTTAGGTTGTTTATGGAGCAAATATCAGCAAAATATCATGGGGATACTTATCATTTGATTGCCAAGAATTGTAACCACTTCACTGA
This sequence comes from Erythroxylum orinocense, assembly GCA_025531955.1. Taxonomy (NCBI): domain Eukaryota; kingdom Viridiplantae; phylum Streptophyta; class Magnoliopsida; order Malpighiales; family Erythroxylaceae; genus Erythroxylum; species Erythroxylum orinocense. The sequence continues at coordinate 14,478,264 of JANZLX010000005.1, forward strand.
TGAAGTTTGTTTTCAGCTAACTGGAAAGCCTATTCCTGGATGGGTAAATCGGCTGGCTCGAGTAGGTGAGCTGCAAAGTCTATGATAAACTAAACAATTATATTGATCTAGTGTACTTGTTTGAGTTGCTAAGTTTCAAGCTTTGTATGCTGTGTGCTATAAATAGAAAGCTTTGATTCAGAACACGTCATACAAATTGTGGATTACTAGTTTTATTTTAATTTTGTTTCAAATGCATAAGCCATCAAATTTCAGAAGGGTTTTTTTGGTAGAAATAGTTCCACATCATTGTACGGCAATGTGTCATATGGTGGCTCTAAGTACACTAGGAAGCATAGCTGCTCAACCTTCTTAGCTTTTTCTATATGAGCTTCTTTGTCCACTTCCCTTTAATTTCCATCATTATCTAATCAATTAGGCTTTGCATGAAGTTTCAGGTTCTTTTTGTAATTGTCTACTTCCGGAAAGCATTCAAATTAGTGCAGTTAGACATCTTCCTGACCATCCAGCATATTCTGGTGAGTGGGCCTATGTACCATATTCCTGTTGCTTTCTAAAATTGAAATTTCAAAACTTTGTACATGTTTTTTGTCTTCTTGCATGAACTATTCAATATTATGAGCGTTGTGTTTTAAGTCATATCCTTTTGTAAAGACATGCTATTTATGGCTTTCAAAAAAATTTAATACATGGGATGGGACCACAAGGGAACATTATTCTAAACTCCAATCCTGACTTGGTGAGTTTTGAACTTTCAACCTGTTGGTTGTAGTGGAGGGTATTAAAGTTGTTAAATCTTGACATCGAGTGAAAACAAATATTAAGGATGATTTATGTACAAGAATTGATTCATAACTCAATGCCTTGAGGTTTTAGCTGAAGATATAGTGCTTCTCTTGTATGTAAACCACTCTTTATCTCCAAAATAAAGATCAATAAAAATTCAATATGGTAATATATGATCCATTTGTGGGCGTTGCCAATCAGCTTAAGTTTTTGGGTTGAATGATTTCTTAATATGCTATCGGAGTTGTTCCTATTTTGATGGTGAGTCTTCCCGCATATGTATATTCCTGTGGGCATCCGCAGATGTCCATCCCTGCAAATTTCAAGTACTAGATGTTTATTCCTAGGTGTGAAGGAGTGTATTAAAGTTGTTAAATTCTGATAGCAACTGGAAACAACGATTAAGAATGGTTTGTGTACAAGAGTTTGAGGCAATGGTTCCGGATATAGTGCTTCTCTTGTAGATAAACCACTCTTCCTTTTGAAAATGTAGATTAATGAAATTTCAACTGGGGGAGCTTATCATTAATTTATACCTCCATCCTCTTTATTATGAACTTCATTTGCACTTCCTTAATAATTGTAATAATCAGTAAGGGACTAAGAAGCACGAACACGGCAAAAAGGAGCCGTGTCCGCGTGTCTGACACGTGTCCGTGTCAGACGCGCACGTGTCCGACACGAACACTCACAAAAAGTGCATATATATGCTTCATATTTTTTGAGAGGGGCTTTTAAAGTATAAAATATGTATGAAATATCAAGATATTGGAAGTTTTGAAACACATCAATCAATATTTATCATATTATGGATTCTGAATTTTTTTCTTAATTCTAAATTTTATAATATATATATATATATATATATATGCCGTGTCCGTGTTCACCAAATTTTAGAAGTTGATGTGTCCCCGTGTCCGTGTCGTGTCGCGTCGCGTGTCCGTGTCCGTTTCCGTGCTTCTTAAGTAAGGGAAGGCTTAACTTCCTAGTTGCATAATTTTTATTTAGCTTGCAAATGTTGTTAGTACCTTTTAAGTGGTGAATACCAGGCATATGGTTCTGCTTTCTATGGGTCAATATGTTCGAGCTCATAGGAACTGTTTTATCTTTGTAAGTTGTCACTCATTTCAAACAACTGCGATGATGTAGCAGATTCAGTCATCACATGATGTTGACCTTTTCTGCCAGTGACTATTCCTAGAACACACATAGTTTTGGAAATTAGCTGGATATATGGCTGTTTTCTCACCCTAAACTGATCTTTACTATGGCTATACTTTGCTTCATCTTGTTAGTGTTCCCTGGTAGCTACTAAAACCCTGATACCAATCGATGCCCAGCTTTAATGGCTAGTATGCAATATCTCATTTGCCCCCAAGTGTTTCTTTTCATCTATTTCTCTCTCTCTCTTTGTTCCCTTCAAGGCCGCAACAATGGCAGGATTTGTCTGAAGAGTCTTTGCATTTATGAAGAAGTTGGGTTTGGCGATGGAATCCCCCAATGGGACCTTTACTTTATTTCAATTTTTGTATATTAGTCTCCTCTTCAATATCTTAGTTCTCTTTCTCTGTTTGTTTCTGCTGTTTTCTGTGATTTTATTCAACGCCGTGGGTGCACAACATCATAGGTTCTACATTGGATTCTACTTATCTTGTTGCAATGTCGTTATTGTTTCAGATGATGATGATGGATCAATGTCATTTGCATCGTCTGTATCAGCAGGAAGTGAGCAAGAGGATGCAGATCACCATTTGCTTACTACACCGAATGGTGATGTTGCTTTCTTAAAGGAAAAACCCGTGAGGTTAGCAAGGGAGCTTCTGTAAAAAAAACACGAGTCTTTCCATGTTGGGTGTTTCTGTTGTATGTAATTTAGAATGCAATTGTCAGTGCGTCAGTGAGTTTGTCTTGGTTCAATTATTTGGATGGTTTCAAATCCTTGATGCCTTCCATTTTTTTTTTAATGAAAGAATTGAATTGTTGTACTGCTTTTACCTATAGTCTTGTCTTGTAATGTTAGTGTATAAATAGCTTATATTGATTGTTTGCAGAACATGGATCTGGTGCGTTATCTTATGTTCTACATTTCACCTTTGTTTGAAAATGGCATCAGGGATAAAATCTTGAATTTCAGATACTCCATAATGTATGTTCACTTTTATTTTCTTTTCTTGAGAAACAAAAGGAATATATTGGAAAAATAGAGCTCCCATCAAGAATACAATCTTACAGGAAAAGCCACTCACTGTAAATTCTACAAGTAAAAGAGGACGGAGGACTTCGCATGAACCAAACAAGGAAAGCATTGACTAGCAGCTTAGTTAGTTGAAACAACCAAGTTAGGGCTTAGTCTTAGAATTAAGTCAGTTTTCTGGTATAAAGGACGTTTAGTGTCTGGAAAGTCCCATTTACTAGCAATGCTACTCATATTGAAGGTGAGCTGATGGATCAACAGGTGTTTCTTATTCAGCATCGGAAATTTCGGAGTTCCTTTCCTTTCAGAATACATAAACTAAGCTACTAAAGGATTTTTTTTTTTTTTGGTAAGTTACTAAAGGAAATTTTAACTATAACATAGTCGCCTTTCATATGGTGACTTTTAAGTTTCATTTACTCATCAAAATTTTAAATTGGAAATTTCAGATTCAAATTTCTGTTGTAGGGGTTTGAATATTTGAAGAGGGGAAGAACCAAGTTAAAGTCGTAATGAGTAGATGAAGAATATTTGGTCGTGTTTTAAAAAAACAGAGTCGTTGTAGAATAAGAATATTAGAAGATGAGAAAGTCTTTTAATAAAAGAGTTGTTTAAGAGTTGGCAGTGGAATAAGGGTTAAATTGACCAGTATAAATTTTAGATTAAATTTTTGAAGAAAGTAATCTAAATACCAAGGGGGTGTTGATATTTACAATCCTAGGAAAGTGCTATAATTTTCTTTAAATTATGAAAATTTTTACTTTCCTAACAACTTAAAAAAACGAACCAAACGTAATAATTTAAATTTTAGAAAAAATATTACTTTCCCTAATAATAATCCGTGCCAACCAAACAATGCCTAAATGTAATGCTGCATGGACGCGTCAATTTTTTAAATAATGATATATTGATTCTTTCAAGAAACGAAGTTTAATTTATTGTTATTCAGCTGTATCTTACTTGACTGATTTAAGAATTTTATGACATGTTAGATTTGTAACTTAATTTGATACATTTATTAGCTTTTGAACTGTAATAAATGTGTTCAAATAAAAGTATATCATCTTTAGTAGGCTGAAAATGATTTTTTTTGTGTTTTCTTATACAAATGTAATTCAAAATTGAAAATGCTAAATTATGTATGATTGTAATCTCCAGTGTTTTTAACCTTTTCGCCTCATTAATGGAAGTTGAACAGAACTTCCGTGGTGGAGGTTATGTAAAAGTATCCGTTGTATGCAAATTTACATACGCCCCAACTTTCAAATGATTTGTTTATATTTCGCCTTTGAATCCTGACTAGTTTCAATAATGATTCTTTTGTACCATTCCATTGGAAGATTAGTGTCAATCACGAGAGAAGTGTGGCCATCCACAGAAACTAAAAGTCAAGGGAATTCTTTTTTCTTTAGTAAAGTTTAAAATATTAAAGATTGAGTTTTGTTTAATAATCATCAAACTTATGTAGTGTTTTTTTTTTTGAAACAGTCATCTAATATTTATATAACCTACTTTTACAAGAAACCATAAGGTTGGTATACCGTTGGGATCTTAGATCAAGGTATTGAAGCAAGTCCTCTTTTATGGTTACTGTTACAATAGCTTTCCTAGATACTAAACTTACACCAAAAGTTGTGCCTTCTATTTTACACGACAATCTTACTTAGATTCGTTTAAGCAAGACTTAATCTTCCCCTATGATTGTTGACCAATAAAACCTTATTCTTGACTGTCTCATAGATTCTCATAATGTTTAACTCACACTCTTACAAGCATACTAGAAAAGAATTAAGCTATCAAAGATAACAATAAATATACAAGAGCTAAGATAAAAACTAACTTTTATTACTTCCTCAAAAGTATACAAAGGAATACTCTGTCCTAATGCATTCCCTTTTTCTCATATCCCTGTTCTTTAAGAGAAAGGTTTAAATAAGTTATTTATAGGTACCTCTAACTTTACAATTCAAAATCCTAATTAAAGTAAACAAATTAGATCACCTTTATAGATTACATTACACTAATGGATGACATTCTCATCTAAATAGGTCTTTATCTAATAGGATTTAACTACATCACAACTAACAAGATAAGAGATTATATTTAACTAGGAATCGTATGTCCATATTCATGTAGAACTCTACTATCTTCTGATGATCCTCTCATATAGTCTTTATCTTTTAAAGTTGATTGTATATCTACTATGATCTTATCCGCCATATCATCTAAGATCTCCCTTTGATTATCTAAGATCTCTTTTTGATCTCTATCCATTGATGATGAGTCATTCAAGACCAAAGTCTTTCATATTACACTAGTTCGATCCAATGCTTACCCATTTGAAGCTCACTAGTCTTAGTCCATCTATTTGAGCACACATTAAGTCCTTAAAGTTCTCAAATGTCTTCCTCATGCATATGATCCGACTAATTTTCAACCAAGGTCCATCTCAACCTATCTTTTGTTCTCATATCTGAATATTACATCTTATCAAAGATTTCTGCCAATTGGCACTAATGCATGTCACATCATAATGCTCGTTTTCCTTATTTACTAGTAAGTGTTTGCCTTATTTTATCATCCCAAGTGTCAAACATTGGCCAAGGCTTGTCAATGCCTATACGATTCCGCTATTACAACTTAGGGGTTTGACAGTTACCTATGGGCTTTCATTCTTTTAACAATGAGTCATAGTCCTATAGGTCGACCAAGATACCTAAAAGTTATGGTTCAGCCGGATTTTGCTGGATCGGAATATCATAGTTTTGATCTATAACCTTGCGTGATTTCGACTATCGAATACCTGCAAAACAAATAAAGGCGCGCCGAGGGTTGATTCCCGAAAGGCCTCTTCGACGCTCAAGTTAGTATTTTGTCAGAGTTTTTAGTAGTCTTCTCAAGAGAAAATAGGGTTTTTGGAGTCGTATCTCTATTATGACGAGATAATGAGTTTATATAGTAAATACCTGTAAGAATTAGGTCATCTTGGAAAAATGAGCCGATTGATCCATGTGCCTTTTTAAGTTTGGGCTTAAAGTTGGGTCTCATTAGGCCGGGCCTTATTAGGCCGACCCGACCAAGTTATTTTTTATATTACCATGTAGAAAATCTAAGGAATTACGTCTCTTATATTCACATTTCTCGACTAACGGATGTGCTTTCATTTAACTAAAGTCTGCTAAAACTTGCAATAAAAGCTCCACTATATGCCAATATACTCTTAAGGATTGCATGTTAATAGAAACTAACTCACGAAAAAAAAACCATAGCAGTTGTTTCTTTTTCTCTTATGTTTGTTGCTACTTCATGATACTTACACGTAGCTTCACTTAGTTTCTTCCTTCTTTTTGCTCATGTACAGAGTTTGTATCATCAGGATAAGTTTTTAACTCCTATTTCTTCTCTTAAATTTCACACAATATTTATACAACAGGAAACCACTGACACAATCTTCGTTCAGCATTCTATCCCCCCTTTCCATATTGCTAACCACAACTTCTAAAACTAATTGTTGGACAGTCAGGTTCAGTAACACAACTGCTGATATTTATTTTCCCTTGCAAAATTGTTATTAGATCCTCAAGCACTCCACGTGACATCATACAAGCGATCGTGAACTTTGGTTAATGCTCGGTGTGCAAGTTGATAAGAGAAAGGCATGTCGACAAGGGAATAACATATTTATTCATTAATAGGTGAGGCATATGTGTGATGGCCAACGAAATCTCGAGAATAAGCAACACTCGTTATACACATGGGAAAGAAGTGTTTTGTAAGAAAATAATTCGCACATTCAATAAGCATCAATGGATGATTGGTGAAGACAAAGATGCACTAGTGTACATTATGGAAGTTGGATAAAAATGGGTAAGTCTCTGCATGTTAGATAAGGATTAATGAGGATATTCGATAATTAGTGAGAGTTGGCGTCCCTACTTAATTTTATTTTATATTTTTACATCCTTTTTCTTTATTTTATATTTTATAATTTCATTTCATCTATTCTAAATTAAATATTCTCATATCCGATTACATTCAATTATTTTTTATTTGAATTTTTTTCTTGTTTAATTTGTATCATTTTATATTTTAATTCATCTTCGCCATTTTTAACTTTAATTTATTCTAAAATCTTAATTAAATTTCAACTGCAGATTTCTATCCATATTTGAATTTAATTAATTACTAATTTGAGTTTTAGGCATATTTTTTCTTCAATTAAGTTTCAAAAATCGTTTTTTTCATTAAACTTTGATGAAATTAAGTAAATAAAGAAAGAGAAATAGTAAGACAATTGAGTAATTCAAGTATTTAGGATATTTTCTAAGGTCTCTTATTCAGAGGAGAATAAATAAAAGGAAAATTTTAAGATTTAAAAGGAGAAATTAATTTCCTAAATTAATTATTAATGAAAGGAGAAATTTGATTTTGAACTAATTCTAAAATTAAAAAGAGAGAAAATATGTTGAAAATGAGACCCCTTAGATCTAGGACCTAAATTAAGGCTCTTGAATCATCAAGATTCTTTTAGTCATTTCTCCTAACTTAGATAAACTCTAATTGGTTTTTTTTAATATGGTTGACATTTCTAAAAATTAAGGAGAGCCATTCTCTTCTTGTTCTCATATGCTACTATTTCTTCTCTATTATGTCTGTTATCAACAAAAATAACCATGTATTCCTATAAGTAATGCAAACCCATATAGGAATTAACTCTAGCAAACTTATACACAAGATTGATTCTTATCAAGAAAGTTAAATCATATTAATAGGAACTGACCAATTTATGATAATAAATTAAAATCCAAGTTCATGAAAAATAATTTGAGAGTCATAAAGAAGAATTCTTTGATAAGTTCAGAAGTTTAATGAAGAATAAAGAATAAAAGCAATCACAATTCCTAATAACAAAAATGAAATTTTAATTAAAACTGTTTAAAACACTCATTAAATAATACATAATTAGGGTTTCAACAATGGATACGGATTGATATACAATCGTATTCTATATTAGAACCTCAAATGACCCAAGCTCTAGCTTGTCTGTGTCTTTTAATCTTGATTCTTAACAGCAACCCAATTTAACACACGAATCATGGTGATATTGAAAATTCAACTCCTACATTTGGAGAGGGGCATAGGATGAGATACAATCTGTTGTGAGATTGTATCTAATCTTCTTATTTTAGAAGAGGAACATAGGCCAGCCACATCATGGTCATCTTTGAGGTTATTTTTATTTAAAGATGTCTTACGTCTCCAAATCTTATCAATCTTAGCTTAAATCAAGTTAACTTAAGTTTAGACTTCCTTTAAGTTAAACAAGCCTCTTAAAATAGTTATTGAAGTTTTCTTTAAAGCTTGTTCTACATATATATTTTGAATCATTCTATTTAAAGCCTCTTTAACCTTCTTACTTCCAACTCTTGTAGTTGATCCATTAGGAATATGCAATGGATCCTTTTTTTTCAGCTAGTCATGCTTATATTACTCCCCCTCGTCATAGAAGTATTCAATCTTAAATCTTCAACTACATCAAAAGGAGAAAGATCTATAATATTGAAAGTAGTACCATCATTATACTCACATTGAAGATCAAGCTTGTAGGGATGAAAATGGTCTGCTCAAGTGCAACATTCTAAAAACACATTATCAATATCGTTGCTTATTCTAGTGAGAGAGATGTTGCACTTGCTTGCTTCCCCAGCCTTCTCCATGTCTCATCTCACCACTGCCATTACTAAGTTTCCATCGTCCCTACTTCTAATTGCATGGTGAGTGGCTTAAAAGTGTCCTACTATAGGCTAGCAAATGGAGCAAATGAATGGGCCTCTGCTTCTCCCAGATATACATATGGATCAGCTATCTTTTTTCTTTTGTGTTCGCTTAGGCTAGCGTAAATGGCCACCACAAAACCACCTATGAGCCAACATAAATGGACACATTTTTAGTGCATCTGGGCTCAAAAGCATAGGTCTAGTGTTAAGGCTGTAAAATTGAAAAATATATAAAACACTTTCTTTTTTAAATTTTGGAGTATAAGTTTACATATTAGATAACGTGATTAATCAAATTTAGAAATATTTATATACATTATAAATTTGAACGAATTTAATATTACTTAGATATAAGTTTCTAAATAAATCATAACTTTATAGTAATTAGGATTGATTTGTTCAATTGGAATTAGAAATAAATTTTTAATTGAATTTAGATTATTATGCTTGACAGGCTCCTTATTTAGCTCCTCCTCTTCATCTTCATAGAACAATTAATGTAACATAAACTTAAATTTCAAATTAATTTGACAGTGGTTATAATTAAGATGCATACTTAATTTTTTCTTTGATATCATTTATAGAAAATTAAAATATAAATAAACAGGATATTTCATTATTATATTCATGATTAATTAAATTACTTACTTGGATATTATTTAATTTTATTGGTTAAAGAGCACTACTAAGAAAACTTGTTTTCTAATAGAAATCTTTTTGTTTTGTATTTGAGTTAGATGATAATTATCTATGTCACGACCCGGTACCACATCGAGCCCATGACAACCGTCGTATAACCGGGCTAAGGACACTAACAGTATTCTTAATCCGACTATGCAAGGCTAACTGAATACCAATTCTTTTCTTTTTTTTTTGAAAAATTTGGGCAGCATAATGACTACATTTTTAAAATCTCAAAACCTACGAACGATTTCAAACACACTTCTATATCCACATTCAACGACAACTTCAGGACTCTATAGTCCACTCAAGGTAATCTCAACTCCAGGAAATATTAACAACAGTATCAAAGTTCATACATAAAATCTTTTACAAAACACAAGGTAATCAAAAGTTAGCTTACAGAATCATAAAGTGTATATACATAAACACAGTTCATGAGCCACTAGACAATAAAAGTATAAAATAGGAAACTATCCACTTGTGGTAATATCCCGAAAATGTTAAAAGACCGCACGATCCACTTAGAGCTCTAAACTCACTAAATTAACCTACATGGTTGGAAAGCAGGGGGGGTGAGTACACTACGTACTCAGTGAGCAGAAAAAACATATATCATAAATAGAATTTGATTCATACTAAGACGGTGTAGATAACCTATGAAATGAAAATATATCACATAGAAAACACATAGGCCTAGCCTATGACTCAACGTATACTGATTAGGAACCATATAGGCTTAGCCTGTTAACTCACCCATCCGATGAACATAGATCCCAATTTCAGTACACATAAGCATCAAAACATCATATGTATCAATCAAATATCGATAGGAAAACCAATATCAGGATAAGCCAAAACAATCATGCATGACACCACTAGTTGGCCAAACTAATGTGCACACCCACCGATACTCGGTGTTGGCTCGACTTTCATCCGTGGTGAGTCTAGACTACAGTCGACAAGAGCGTCATGACCCTAGGTGATGACCTCGTCGGTGTGCAGACCCTAGGTGTGGAATCACTTGCAAGTCCCGTAGAAAAATGTCGATACGGCGACTCGACTTTTATGTACCAATGTCAAGGGTATGAGGGTTGCTTAATCATAATCAGTTGTACCCAGCACACGATTGGCCAATCGTTTCCTCACCAATCACAAAACAAGTCTTATACAATAATTAAGTACAAAAATCAGGTAAGGCACTATTCCTTTATTTATCGGTCCAACCAATAAAATAACAACTTGTTATGGCTCTAAGCCAAAAGAGAACAAAAACATGCAGCATACATGACTCGATTATGCATATGTAAATTTCAAAACATTTTCTCATAAAATAAAAGCCATCTTTTGTACTCCAAGTGCAAAGTTTCTCAAAAATGTAGTTTCAACAAATAAAATGTTATCCTTTACATTTCAAGTTCAGATTGGTTGAAAATAATATCATTTCTCAAAATACATAATAAAAACATCAGTTGCACTCCAAGTGCAAAGAGTTATTAAAAACAATGTCATTTATTAAATACCTAAGCATATTAGGATCCATTTGAAATTCAAG
>JANZLX010000005.1:14491921-14502395 GCA_025531955.1 Erythroxylum orinocense
AGACATCTTTAAAAGCTTCAATTGCATTCACGAGGGCTTTAATAAAATGTGGATCAGCTGTAGAGAACGTAAGTAGGACATCTGCAAAAGCCAAACTACTTATCTCCATTCTTTCTTACAAATTATAAATCTCCTTTCTAAATTAATTATATGGGTCAATTATAAAAAAAAATCCCAAATTTTCTTCAATTTTTCAATTATAACCCGAACTTTTAAAAGTAGCAATAAAATATCTAAACTTTCAATTTGAGCATGAACTTCAAAAAGTGGCAATAAAATACTCAAATCTTCAGTTTTTTTTCAATCCTATCCAGATGTTAGTGTTTTTGTTAATTTTGCTGATATAGCTTGTCACATTTTCAGAAACCTTAACTATTAATAAACATTAGTCAAAATTAATACAAAAAATTAAGATTAATAAAATGACGTCATTTAATAACATAATTAAAACGATGTCGCTATTTAAAATTACCTAAATTAGATTAAGTAGCTTCGGTGACCTTACACTTTGATTTCAATTTTTCCTTCATTTTTACTTTGCTTTGTCAACGCTCTCACCCTTCAATTTTCAGATTACGCAACCCCAACAACCTCACAATAAAGGCATCAGGAGAATGAACTAAAAATGAGTACGTTGTAATGTGAAATTAGTTTGAGACTTTAGAAGAATAAACATAAAACAAAAGGTTGAGAGCATCGAGAGAATAACAAATAACGTCATGCTAGAATTGAAGAAAATTGAAAGTTTGAGCATTTTATTGCCATATTTTTAAGTTTGGGCTAGAATTGAAGTTTTTTTAAATTTGGACATTTTATTGGTACTTTTTAAAGCTCTAGTTATAATTGAAAATTTGACGAAATTTTGAGCTTTTTTTTATAATTAACCCTAATTATAGAGTTGGTGAGTCTCAATAGAACTTCTAAGACAATAGCAAACAAATAAAGTGATAGGGGATCATCACCTTGCCTTATTCCCCTTGCTCCTTTTATTAGCTTAGTTATAATAGCGTTGAACATAATATTGTGGAAAACTATTAAGACATATTGTTGTACCCAACATATAGCTACAAAACTAAATATCTCTAAGGTGTAGATGATGAAGCTCCAATTAATAGTATCAAAGGCCTTTTGAAGATCTACCTTAATTGTATAACATTAAAGGGATCTTTTCCTTTTATAATTCTTATATAATTCTTGCATAGTGAAAATATTATCCCCAATATTTTTGCCCTCAATATAAGCACCCCGAAACCCATTAATTAATGGTTTGATGTTTTGCTTCAATATTATTGCAAGAAGTTTATAGATGACCTTGTAAAACAAATTGCAATATAATATGGGTTTAAATTCCCTCAATAAACTAGAACTTGGAGTTTTAGGAACAATAGTAACAAAGGTGTTGTTTGAAATCCTTTAATAGATGCCCTCATTTGAAGAAACTTAAGACTGCTTTAATCATTATGTTCTCAATTAGATACCAAGATTTTTAAAATAATATGCCATTAAATCCATCTAGACTGGGAGATTTGTTTGGTTAAAATTCAAAACCACTTTCTCCACATTTAAAGAGGAAAAGGGAGATACCAACGCATCAACATTTTCCTAAGATAATCCATCCATAATGAAAGACACGAGAAAAAGAGTAGACGAAGAGGATTGTATTTTTGTTCCCAGTGTCTTAGAGAAATAATTAAAAGAAGTCATAAGGAGCTCTTCCTGAGATGAAACTACTAAATCATCATCAATATGTAGAGAGAAGATTCTATTTAAGTTCATGTTAATTAGTAGAGAGTTGTGAAAAAAAGGAAGTATTCCTAAATGTGATGGTCATTGCTTATACAAAGATTTCAAGACAACATTGATAAGTTAATTTCTACTAGAAAATGAAAGGGAATCGTTGCACCATTTATCAAACATTTCTTTAATTGTAGAAATTAGAGGTAAGAAGATAGTATATATTAGTCTCTTTGTGCGAAATTGTGAGCCGTAGATATGTAAAAGGAAGCTAGTTCTTCTTGAGACTAGTTAGAGAAAAGATCCAAGGGGATAAATGAGCAGCTGAAGAAGAAAGTAAGAAGTGACTTTTCTTCATATTGTTGATAAGCTAAAGAGAGGTTTGAACGTTTCAATTGTATTCCTGAGGCTTTAATATAGTGTGGATCAGTTGCAAAGAACAGAAGTAGATCATTTGTAAAAGCCAAACTACATATCTCCATTCTTCTGTATTTCTTATGAAGCATAAATCTCCTTTCTAACTGATTATGTAGTTGGCGAGTCTTAGTATAACTTTTATGGAAAAAGATAACAAATAAAGGGATAGGGGATCACCTTGCCTTATTCCCCTTGCCCATATAATTAGCTTAGTTAGGATAACATTGATCAAAATACTGTAGAAAATTGTTGAGACACTTTATTGTATCCAATATAGTTAGAAAACTAAATATCCTAAGGTGTCGATGTTGAAGAAACGTAAGACTACGTTAGCCATCATGTTCTCCATTAGATGCCAAGATTTTTGAAAAAATATGCCATTAAATATATCTAGATCTAGAGATTTGTTTGGTTTAAAATTGAAAACCACTTTCGCCATATCTAAAATGGCAAAGGGAGCTACCAGAGCATCAACATTTTCTTGAGATAATCCATCCGTAATGAAAGACATAAAAAGAGGATCAGATGAAAAGGACTATATTTTTGTTCCCATTGCCTTTAAACCCTTGTACCTTTAAATACTGGTACAAAAATCAAAGAAATACAATGATAAAAGAGTAAAGTTATCCTTTAGTAGAAAATCAACAAACTCTAAATTTAATGATAATGCTTCAACTTTTAAGAGTCTTTAAATTTTCATTTGAGATAAAGTTTCCAAGCAAAGATCTACCTAAGCACTCAACATTTAATATTCCATCCTGGAGTCTTTAGAGAGTGGATTATAGTAAAAATATTCCACAACCTATTTACAAAAATAATGAACGACGGCCTCCCCCATTGGAGCATCTATTTTAAATTTTATCTTTAATTTTGAATTGTTAGTAGCGACTAGTCATTCTTAGCTTTTTTTGTAAGATTGAGTAGCCTTAAGGATCTATGTATAATAAAACTTATTTGATATGAAAACAATTGACTCTAAAAATGATGGGGAGAAGAGCTAATTGGCGAAGAAATAAAATAAAAAACTTTGAATTATCTTTTATAATTAGGAAAATATAATAATATTCCAATAAGTTTTATTATAAGTAGATCCCTTAAACCTATTTAGTAATTCTAATTTAAGGTTATAGAATTTTAATTAATATTTAAAAGTTATTGTTATTCTTTACAGTAAATAAATCTTATCTAAATTTTATACTTTTATTATGGGATACATTAATAATTCTATTAATTCGTTACGTTCTTATTTGGGCAAATAAGGCAAACAAAAAGGAAAGGAGAGGAGTGTAAGAGTTCCAAGAAAGCTTGTCTGTTTTTTTTTATTACATTTGCCTCCTCTTATATGCATTTTTATATCATTTTCAATTTGCAGGCCTGCATATGGTTGCTATCGGAGAGTCTTGTTGTTGTAGGCTTTACGTCAACTCATCTCTCTTTTTCTTTTTGCAATTGGGCTTTGGCTTTTAAAAATAAATCTTCGTCCTCTAGCTTGATGTTTTCGTAATTCCCTGACGTTGTAGCAGATCTGAATTTTATCATAATTTTTTTATATCATATTCCCTAATAAAATCAAACATTAGAATAACTCAACAAATCATAACATTTTAAAAAGTTACAAACCACTAGAAATCCAAATCTTTTCCCAAATTCAACCCTGTCATATGACCTTTGTTCTAGCCTTAAAAAATTATCAGGTGAAATGAGTTTTGCCTTGTTATCAATACAACCAGATGCAAATGCTTGTCTTTTTAATCAAATGTCGAAGTGTTTGCCTAGGATTAGTATTAAAATAGACCACAAAATTTCTTCTTGGGTCTTGAAGATAAATATACACCAAGAAAGTTTCTCACCTATATTACATTTCAACGAATACGCTAGCATCTATCTAATTACTTAACAAAATCTCTCTATTTTGCTGGCATACCACCAAAATGTTGAAGGAAACAAAACAAGCCACTTGGGTTGAAAGAGGTACAACTACAGGCAACTGTATTTAGATTTTCATTCTCTTTTTACCTCTTTCATTCAACAATCCCTTCCCTGTTAGTGTCTTAAGTTTTTGTTTTTTCCGCTCGTTTTCTTTCTCCTCAAAGCCATCATCCATCATTTTCATTGTTGCCACACGTTTAGCTTTGTAAATCTGCAAACAACATTTTGACACCCATAAATAATAATATGTTTTCCGCGCTAAAAAGGTTGCTATGATTAATTACACTTAGGTGAGCACGTTAACTACCTTGCCTATGTCTACCTAAAATCAATATTATCTTAAAGATAAATAAGGACTACCTTGCCCCATTGTCTCCTTAAGGTATGAATACTAGATTAATAATATTAAAAGGACATACTTACCTTTGTAATATCAGATAGAACTTCTTTCTCTTTACAGGCAAATTCCTCCAACTGTCTTCCGATAACATTTTCTATCTCATGTATGAGCTCAACGTCATTCTGAAAATTAGATTTAGCCATGTTAAGCGAGATGAGAATGAAGGACAAAAATACCCTATGTACCTAAGAATCTCCATCAGTTATAAAACCTTTGTCATTCAAACTGTTGTAGCAAAACAATTATTTTTAGTTACTTGTCTATAATATATAGTAACAAATGCTCTCGAAAAGGCCTAAAATCTGGAGTGCAACGTTATAAGCCTCCAATATTTACCTCAGTAACGAAACTCAATGCCAGGCCTCCCCTCCCTGCTCTTGCAGTACGCCCTACACGATGAACATAATCTCTAGGATACCTGCAACAACTTGCAGTTAAAGCCACAAGACAAACACTTCTCAATAAAAGGCTTACAAGGAATACAGTTGGGGCGTAACCTTGGAACATCATAGTTGATGACAAGATCAACAGTTGGAATATCCAGGCCACGACTGGCAACATCAGTTGCTATCAATATTGGAGCTTGCCCAGATTTGAATTGATGCAATGCAGCTAGCCTTAGAGACTGGGACTTGAATGAATGCAAAGCCACAGCTTCCTCATCAAGCTCATCCAATAATAAACTCAAAAGATGACAAGTTCTGTTCCCACATTAGAATGAGAAGTAAGAAAATGAACATATTTACATTCCATAGATAAAAATTCTTAAGAAAAGTAACATAGGACCCAAACCCACCAAGTGTCAAGACAAATTTACTAGTACCCATAAAATAAGAACATCGGCTTCTTTTATCAATGCTTAAAAACAGAGGCAGTCTTTCTACAAAGAGCAGAATTTTCAATCATTAAGACTAGATAAACTTGTAGTCTTAATGCCATGATCCAACTTATTTTGTATAATGGAATTGCTTAATCAACAAAAAAGTTAACAACCACTGCATGTATCTAGTTATGAGTGTAGTAGTAAAAGAAAGGGAGTTCATTACTGCATGGTCATGGAACTAAACATTGCACACATAGAAAGCACAGATCAGTCATCAAATCCATCAGCTACTAAAAGCATGCTTCATTATAGCTTAGAATGACAGCAGATAAGTTACAAACTTAGAAAGCACAGTGAAATATTTCAGATTAAATTAATTTTTACCTGCATGTAGAAACAAATATCATGGCAGATCGAATATTCATGTCTTCCATTTTTGACAGTATATAAGCCAGATAAGCATCCTTAACATTCTTAGGCATGAAAATGTACTCTTGTTTAAGAGTTTCAACTGTCTTGAAACCTTCATATGCCTCATAAAAGTATGCCTTATTTGCTGAAATCTCTAGCAGTGACTGCAATTCATTTGTCATTGTTGCAGAAAATAACAAAGTCTGTCGATTTTTTGGCAAGCAGTTAAATACTGTTCGTAATTCCTCTTCAAATCCAGCATCCAAAACTCTGTCAGCTTCATCTAAAACTAGGAACTAATACAACAACCAATAGGGAAAGAAATGAGAGTGAGATACCTAAATAGCCATTGTTGAGTAAAAGTGAACTGAACAATGATAGATGAATCCATAAGACTTTAGCTGCTCATAAGCAACTCAAAGTTCATATAGCAAGATTATAGGCCATTTACTTTAGAAATCAACATTCAACATATAATTGGCATTACAAATTCAGAAATTGTCTAATGCACATAAAGGGATCAACACAAAGCTAATTCAAGGGATGAACTTAGAAATGTGATCTAAGGGTTGTTGACTATTTACTTTAAACTTCAGCATTCAACATGCAATTGGCAGTCTAATTCACATAAGGGTATCAATAAAAGCTAATCAAGGGATTAAACAACTTAGCAGTACGGTCTAGGTGTCATAAACTTCAGGAAGAATGTTCTAGCTTCAACATAGTTTTAGGCCGATATCTATTCAAATTAGTTGTGTATTTCTCTTATTACATGAAAGTACAATAGAAGAGATTCCTCCTAATTAACAACTCTTCATGAAATTTCATTATGTAACTTATGTACAAGCACTTTTACCGAAAAATGCACCCCAAAGTCAGATTTCACAAGTGTATAGATTATCTTTCATCTCAATTTCCCATCTGATTGTCCTCTTCACATTTTTTGAAGGAGCTTTGATCAACACTATCAAGCTTTCATCCAAACATAAACATATGTATGAACTCAATAACTTGAAATGGAATCTAAGTTACCTTGGTTCTAGAAAAGACCAAAGGGATATCAGGATTCTCCTCTAACAAGACTTTAACTCGGCCAGGGGTGGCAATAACAACATGTGGTCTACTTGTTAACGCCTTTGCTTGGGTCAGCATATCCATGCCACCAACCACCACTGAGCAACGCAGATGTAAGGAAGATCCCAGGGCTCGGAACTGTTCTGCCAGCTGGTAGGCTAGTTCCCTTGTTGGAGTAATCACCAGTGCAAAAATCCCGTAGGGGTCCTCAGCCAGGTGGTGCAGGATGGGAAGTGCAAATGCTGCAGTCTTCCCACTTCCTGTCTGGGCCAGACCCAGCACATCCTGGCCAGCTAAAATTTTGGGAATGCAGTGTGTTTGGACCGGAGTTGGTTGCTTCATTCCCAGCTCCTTGCAGGTTTGAACTGCCCATTCTGCAAGACCAAGATCGGAAAACATAGTCTTTGTGGTGGTGGAATCATGATTAGGATCCCTGGAACTTTCCTTCTCCACTTTTGAGGTTTGGGATTTCAGGACAGATTCTTCTTTTTGATGGGATTTAGGGGCTTTTTTGTGAGGCTTAAGGGGTTTAGTGGATTTGAAGAAGAGAGGGAAGTTTTTGTCTACCAGTGTTTCTTCTTGCTCCATGATGGTATTTGTTCTGTTTAAAAGGAAAAAATGTAAGAAATTTGTAAATTGAAAAAATCAATATTACTAGCAGTTATCAGAACAAGATGCCATTATAATCAAACGCAAGTTTCTTCAGGAACATGAAATCAATGTAGTTTCACGAACCAATAAGATTTAAGGCACTTAGGAGAAAAATTACAACAGAATCTTTCTGCAGATAAGACTATTTATATCAATCACAGAAATATTTATATAATACTCATAATTTTTATTTTCAACTTCAACAAAACTATCATGATTTTCACAATCATGATAACGATGCCAAAAAACCCACAAAACTAATTAATTAATATATAACAACACCGCGAAATGCTCGTTGACAACTAAGAATCTAAACACAAACTAAATCGTCTTCAAAAGTAGAAAAGTACCCCACAACTAACCACTGGAATCGAGTTACAACAAGAAACGAAAAACCACCAATACCTGGCGAATGAAGCTAGTGGTTTCTTTTTCAGATGACGGTGGGTTCCACTGGCTCCTTCCAGATGACGGCGACTTCCAACAGAATGACTAGTTTGTTTTTCAGACGACAGCAGCTTCACTAGCTTCTTTCAGACGACGACGATTTCCATACGACGGCTATAATTGAATGTGACTGGCCTGAGGTACAACGTTGGTGGCAAAAGTTGAAATTTTAGGGTTAAAATTGGTGGGTTATGGATAATGGATCACAGGTTTGGTTATGGGTGAGTGACGTGGGTGTTTATGTGTAAAAAAATAATCCACATAGATGCCAAATATTAAATAAAAATTAATTTTGTTAATTTTTAACCATTTTCAAGGTTAATAACTTAATTAAAAATTTTAAATTGTTTAATACTGAAGTAAAATAATTCCTGACGAACTTATTATTTCTAGATAAAATCATAAAGGTAATGAATGCATCGTGAACACTAATCAACTATTAATTAATTAATTCATTCAAATTAATTTAAACTTGTAATATAATAAATAATATCGTAATAAATATTTATTAACATAACATGACGACGTTAAAAAATAATTAAGAGCATTCTTGCTAGATTAAACTAAACTTGAATCCCTATTTGTATAATTTTAAGCACAAATCAAGAGTATTAATTAAAATCAACTATTGAGGTTAAAAAGAAATTATTATTATTATTATTATTATTATTATTATTGTTATTAAATTCCATTTTAGTATTTATTTTCTTCTTATTATATGATTTTCCAACATTTTGCAATGATTAAATGTTATCGTTCAGTTTATAGCCAAGTGATATGTGCTTGAGTGCTTAGATAACTCATGTCTTCAAGAAGAATATGAAGCCAATTCTGGTAGACCAGAGAATCAAATGAGTTGGAAATATCGAATGGGTATCTATACAGGATATTCGACATTTGCAGCAAAGAATAAGAAGCCACAACCCTTCTCAGCTGTCTAA
This sequence comes from Erythroxylum orinocense, assembly GCA_025531955.1. NCBI lineage: Eukaryota > Viridiplantae > Streptophyta > Magnoliopsida > Malpighiales > Erythroxylaceae > Erythroxylum > Erythroxylum orinocense. The sequence goes on from JANZLX010000005.1 coordinate 14,500,749, forward strand.
ATTATGTTAGATGAAAACAAGCAAATTGATGAATAACAACTCCTACAGGCTTAATTGCTCTGCCTTCTGCAACTTCCAACTACATTTTCTATCTGAAGTATGGTTGAAACCTGCCACAATATACACCTATTGCTACCATTTGCTCAAAGGAGAAGCATAGAATTTGAATAACTAAACATTTCTGTGAATAATATGCATTGGAACAACAACAACTATCGTGCAAAGAACTTGAAAACATTTCATTGTAATCCATAAAGTTAAACATTCTGCAGAAAGTACAGGACTTAATCTTCCAAACTGGGAAACATGAAACAAAAGTCCCATGTAAGCAAAGCTAAAGCTATAACTACAAGGTCTCCTGTCAAAGTTACATAAACAAGAAGATGGAAATTCATGATCAATCAATCTCCATTAACTCATTATGAGTCAGACATTGAAAGAAATTGAACCTCAATTGTCAAGCTCCATAGCCTGCGCAGCCTTAGCTTTGGCCACTGGCGTCAACTTGGTCTTCAACTTTCTTTTCCCTACTTGAAAACCACTTCCACTCTTCTTCTTTTTCTTGTCACTACTATCAACCTAAACACAATTATGCCCCAAAAATTGACACCCGAAATTCACAATCAGAACAGATTGATAACTTCAACTTCAATTAACGTAATTAAACACAGAAGAAGAGGGGAAAAAAAGAAAAAGAAACAGAAAATCAGAAGTTTGGGATAAAGAAATCTACTTTCATCTTATTCTTCTTCGCTTGAAGCTTCAACTGCTTCTTTTCCTTCTCTTCCCTTTCCCCTGAAATTACCCAAAGAAAATGAAAAGTTGCTCTTTAACATAAACCGGAAAAAAAAAAAAGAGATAGAAACATGGAAACTTTTGGTTACTCTTAAGATCAAAATCATGCTGCTTCGTCCTTCGAGCTAAACTATTCTTCTTCGACATTGCTCTTTCCACAATCGAGTGTTTCAATTGGTTAAACCCTAAACCTAGAAGTCAAGTTTTGTTGGCTTGTTTTTGCTCGCCTCGTCCTTTTATTTCCATGTTATCACTAAATTCCGCCCACAAACTTTTCCTATTTCCATTCGGACCCGATCCGGTATTCTTTGCAATTCTAATTTATGTTTCTCTATAATTCAACTCATTTTTTTAAAAATATTTTTACTAAAAATAATGATAAATATATTTAAAATAAATAATAAATGTAACGTAATTAAGGATTAATTAAATATTATTTATACGTCTATTTAACTCAATTTTAATTTAAACAGGTTCAAACAAATAAGGTAAACATAAATATTTAAATTAAATTAAGGAGTGTTTATTTCTATTCTTATTTTATTTTTATTTTTTGTTTTTAAATTTAGTAAAAAATATGTTTGTTTGAATTTTTAATTTTTAATTTTAGTTTTAATTTCTTTCTGTTTTTATGAACAATATAAAAAGTAATTTTATTTACTGTTTATATTTTTTATAATTTGATTTACTATCATTTAAATATATGTTATTTAATATTTAATATTTAATAAAAATTATAATAATTTAATTCAATCATGTATATTTAATAAATTAAAATTAATTATCAATAATAATTATTAATAATTTAATTTTTATAATTAAAATATATGTAATTAATTTTTTATAATTATT
>JANZLX010000005.1:14530044-14545738 GCA_025531955.1 Erythroxylum orinocense
CATTCATGTTTGTGACATTGTTTATGATTTGTGAAAACTTTTGAAAATTTTGAGGAATGAGAAATTGAGGTTTGCAAGCGTGAAAATTTTGGAAATCTATTATCAATGATTTGAAAAGTTGAGAGGTTTACGAAATAAGTTTTTGAAAAATTTGCAACTGTGAAATATTTATAAATGGCAAATGTTTTGAGAAATAATTTTTGCTTATTTTTCGATTTATAAACATGTTATCCACGAGTTATAAGCTCACCCCCCTTTCATCTCCATCTCCAGGTATCGAGCAGGAGATCGGATGAAGGAAAGTCAAGATATTTGTTCAATTTTGCTTATTTTGTGTTTTGAATAATTAAGCTTTTGGTATTGATCTGTATATGGCTTGGAATGCCATTAAGATTTTTTGTAAGCATTAATTCATAATGTGTATGAATTATGGATTTGTGTATTAAATTGAGTTATAAATTTGTGTATGATTATGGGATATAAATTGTGATTGTATAGGAATATGATTGTTTTGGATTTTGGATTGACTGATGATATTGCATATTGAATTGAGATATGATTGTGACTTGGTTATGGATGTTTCTGATTATGATTGAGAATTATTGAAATGCTAGGTATAGAAATGTGTTTGTTTATGCTGGGTTTCCGGACAGGAGGTCCGATGAATTGTGTGAATTTTGGTTTGGAATATAGAAGTGAGTTTAAAACCATTTGCAGGTTTTTGGATTCTTTTAAAATACATACGTTATGCTGCTCAATTTAAAAAAAAAGCAAATAAGAATTGGTTAGAAGATGAATTATGGGATATGTATGAATATATAAGAAGAATGTTATGATTTGAGATTTGGATTTGAGGATGAATTTTCCGGTGGGAAAATTATATTATTTTGATTTGTATAAGATTGAATAAAGATGAAAGAAATGAAAGAGTAAGAAGAAGAAAAAAATTATACCATTTTCGGATTGGTTTTAGTTTAAATGGTTTCCAACTTTAATCTATTTTTTTTCAAAATATAAGCTTTCGGATGTCGGAATTTGTATCAGTTTGATTAAGCGATTTGTTTTCATTGATTCCAAGCCTTTCGATTCGTTTTCGATACTTTCGTTTTTGATTGTGTTTCCGCTTTATGACTTCCGATCCGATTTGTATTCCGTTCTTTCGGAGGTGATTTCTTTCATTTGTTTCCGCCCGCGTTTGATCGCATTTGCTTTTGTTTTGTTTCGCCATTTTGTTTTCGATTCCGTTTTTCATTTTTTCGGTTCGGGTCCGGTTCCGAAATCAGGTCCCAACATGTATTGAGTCCTAGCTTAGTTTCTATTGTAATTTGATATTCTTTACACTTAATTTGTTTATTATCATTTTACATTGTATGTCTTACTTTTCTGTAAAGATAGATGGAATTTTTTTCTACATAAAAGTGATATTGAATAGATAGAATACTATTGTAGTTTGTATTGATAACGGATATTAATTGTTCTCATTCGTGGTATCCTTATTTTAATTTTTATGTAGTAGTTCTTTTAAGTTGCTAATAGTATTTTTATACATATGATTGGTATTATATATATTTAGTCCTTGTAAATTTTTTATTTAGTCATGAAATTGTTTAACTTAGTCATATGGTATTCCCATATAAAATAAAAGTTGATACTTAAATAAGATAGGTGGTGGTACTTTTTTACTTATATGTGAATTGGTATGTAATAAAGCATGGAAATACTTCTGCTAACATCTGGTAAGATATCCATATAGTAAAGTTATGGAGTCACTATTATCACTTATGTTATTTTTCTATATTGCCTTTAGACAAATTTCTTTGTGTAATGACTATATTTTTAATACACTAACTTGGTATTGAATGTATGAAATTTTGCTATTGGTTATATTAAGGCACAGTATTCTCAGTACTTAAGTCATAGATTCTTATATATATTAAATTGAATGTGCTACTTATTTTGTAATAAGCGTTGGTATTTTCCATACACAAGAGTAGTATTAAATGTATGAAGGTTGTACAAGGTATTCTTTATACCAAGTGATAATATTGTCATATTGAAGTGAAGGTGTGACTTATCTATTATAAATTATGGTAATTTTTTTTGTACATAGATGTGGTATTCTTTGTAGTCGGTGATGGTATTCTGACGTTAAAGTGAAGATGTGATTTATTTGTTATGGATGGTGGTATTCTATATACATAGGCATGATATTAGATGCAAGAAATCTTGTTATATATGCATGGTATTAGATGCATGAAATCTTATTATAATTTGTATTGAGTTAATGTATTCTTTATACGTAGGAATGGTATTCTCATATGAAATTGAAGTTATGACTTATCTGTTATAAGTGGTGATACTTTTTTGTACATAAATATGGTATTAGATATTAGATGTCCTATAATAGTTTGTATTAAAGAGTGATATTCTTAGTACTCAATCGTGGATTTCCATATTAAAGTGAAGGTATTATTCACCTGTAACTAGTGTTGGTATTTTTTATATTCAAGAGTGATATTAAACATGTGATGATTGTAGATAGTATTCTTTATATGTGATTTATCTATTATGAGTGGTGTTATTATTTTTTTTTTTACATAAGCATGTTATCGGATGCATAGGATCTTGATATACTCCCTCCTATTCAAAATAAAAATCGTTTTGGAGAAATTTTAATTATTCAAAATAAATGTCATTTGTGACTTTTCATGCATGTTTATGATTTCATTTCTAAAATTACCCTTTCATTTCTCTCACATCTTGATTACAAAGATTACTCAGGTTATATTTTCAAGGCACTTCAACATGCAATTAATAAGGGTATATCAAATATTTTATTAACTTTCTTAATAAGTGTACATCTCTTTAAAACGACTTTATTTTAGATAGAAGAGAGTAGTTTTTATTGGTGCATGATAAAAACTTACAAGAACACAAAATTAGTGTTTCTTTGAAAGTAAGTAATGGCATGAATGCTAAGACAAATATGTTTTTTCCGATTTATTTTTAAAAAACAACAATAAACTTGTTTAAAAAAATACTCTTTTAATTTCCTTTTGTAATTGAATAAAAAGTGAAGTTCGATGAGCAAGGAGAAGATTATTTTTTACTTAATATTATGATATTACTCTTTTATAAATAATAATAATAATTTAATTTAAAATACATTAATGGCAAATGGGACTAACGGACTATGTAATCAGTTCATTCCATATGGGCCTTTATGAGCATTAGGTCACCCACTGTTCGAAGTTATGGACTACACTTTATTGATTGGTGCTAATTGTCATTACTCAGCATTACATTCTAAAGGAGACTAGATCTTCTATCCAGTTTTACTCTATCTTATTCTATCTCATAAAATCTCAATCATTTATTTTGTGGACCCCATGTGGATCCCATGCAGGCCTTACATAAATAAACAGCTGAAATTTATTGGACACAATAAGACATCATAATATTGGACAGGAAATCTGGACTCATTCTAAAGTATGGTTGATGCAAACAGAAAAAATGTAACAAGATTTGTATGAATTAGAACGCACCGCTTTCAAATTTGGGAGGCTACCAATAAAATAAGTATAAAGTTAATTAAAAAATAAAATAATCAACCACAAAATTTAATTTAATGAAATAAAGAATAAAAATAAAGTGATTTGAAAACAATAAGAACGAAAATTTAGTTATGCCAAACTTTTTTATTAGATAAGAAATAATAATAAGATACATTATTCTAAGATTTAAATTTATTTAAGAATATATTATTCTTGTTAGAAAAGATTTCAATTTTGTTATTAAAAATTTTTCATCATACGTGCTCTCAGCTTTTTAATAATAAATTTCTATTAAAAATGTAACACTTTCTTTTAAGAATAATACATTAAAAGCCTAAAAAGAATTCTTGATTCTACCATCCATTAATTGTTTACTTCACTGAATTCTATAAAATCCTAAAATTCCTATTATTCCAGCAAACCAAAAACAACTAGAATTTAAAAATTTTGTGAACCTTAAACCGATAATATAGATCTTCAATTCTCAGTCGTCCTACATCAGTCCGATGGTACAAATAATTCACTCACAAACATAAAAAGCTACCCCCTCTTTAGTCTTTATTCATAAAAAAGTTGAAAGGCCAACGCGACAGAGCCTAACTGGCACATACCCTTGTTTGGTGCCCCCATGGAATTTTCTTATAAAAGTAAGAAATTAGAAAAGGGGCTTCATGGAGAATACTATCATTACATCAAGCTATTTCTTTGTTGATTGATCATGCAAACTCAATTTACAAAAGGTGGAAAAGCCCAAGTTTCGAGTCCTCCCCACTGAAACGCATACATGCTCTTATATACGAGAAAGGAACGGTGGCCCGAGAAGTAACAATGCTTCTAAACGGCTCCCCTCAATAAACATGAATGTCCATATTGATGCCTCCCAGGTGATCAGCTGTGCCAGAGCAGCCGCTCTTCCTGTTCAGTTGCCTACTGAAAATCTTTTCGTGTGTCCCACAACGCAGCCAGAGACAGGAGATTCTAGTCATTGCCGCATGACCAGCAACCCGAACACGGTAAAGAACACCGAAATCAGCCCATATCTCACTTTCTGCAGCTCCTGGTTGAAGACTCATGTCATATCCATCAAGATCTGCTTCTGTTACAACAACTAGAGAGCCGTCATCAAAGGCCAGAAGATCCTGTAAAGGTGGTGGCCTCAAAGTTCTCATAACAATATCGGTTTTCTTGACACAGATGCCACCACTTTTTATCTTAAGCTGATAGTATTCCTGAACAGCCTGTCATTCCAAACCAAAAAAGTGGCAAGTCACAATCAATAAGCAGCAAAGTCAGAAATGTATGCCAAAATCATCTAGCAATAATTTCATAAATGTTCAGGATTTTTACTCCATTTACTTCTCCGCATAGGCTCTAGGAAACTAGAAGTAACATCTACAATCGCATCAAAAGGTAGTATGCTGTACATTTTGCACCAAGTCACGGCAAATGTGACACGGATTAAAGTCTTGCCAGAAGACTACCTGACACTGGGCAGGTGCTAGATGCACCCTAGGACGGATTGACCTCACATAATCATATGCAGCATCGGGTGTCATCTGATTATGATGAACCTACATTGGGGAAGGAGAACATTCAAAGGTTAAGACTTACATTAGAAATCAAAACAAAAAGGCTATAATAGCTAAAGTTTCATTCAGGCAGACCAAATAACAGAGAACTATGGTTGTGCTACGTCCCCGGCCAGCTTTACAGTGAACATATGTAGTTCGTTCAAGCAGTACATTATCTTCAAAATAAGCAGATAAGAGACATCAGAATCATGGCGATGAAACATATTTTAATTAAAGAAATATTGGATACTTTTCCAAGTTCAAAAAAACATCCAAAAGCTTACCATGAATAAAGGCTACTGCCTGACTTATATCACCTAAAGATGGAGCAAAGCAGTAATCCCGGGTAGGAAGCACCAAGTGATCAATACCATGAGCCTGCAATGGTTAACAATCAAACTGAGTATAAAATAACATTATTCAGAAACTAGAGAGGACTGCAAAAATACCCTATATGATGCAAAAAAAATATCAGGTGCAAAATCTAAATATGGTTGACTATAAAGAAATTGTCATAAAAAATACTCCCTCCGATTCATAATAAGTGTCGTTTTAGAGAGATTTTAATTATTCAAAATAAGTGTCGTTTGTGACTTTTTATGCATATTTATAATTTTACTTCCAAGATTACCCTTTAATTTCTCTCACATCTTAATTACACAGATTACACAAATTATATTTTCAAGTCACATTAATATGTAATTAATAAGGGTAATTCAGATATTTCATTAACTTTCTTAATAAATGTGCATTTCTCTAAATCGACACTTATTATGAATCGAAGGGAGTAATAGTTACACAAACATTGTAAAGTCCTGGAGTAAATTACCAAGTAGAAAATGGAAATCATGCTTGAAATCTGACATATTTTGCATCAATGACCAAAAAATAAAAACATGATAGCTGTTCACTAGAGATGTAAAAGCTGCATAAACAATTAAAAGAACTCACATAATAGAGCGATGATGGAATCAAAGTCTCATAAGACTCATTAAGTGTGACCACTGCACGAACACCAAGCTCCTTCAAGAGTGGTACGTGACTAGGGAACGGCACGGCACCTAACAATATTAGCTGCAAAGAGATGAATTAGAACAACACACAACCCATTACCTACATACACATCTGCCATACAAATCCGACACATATTTACGAAAATATTGGGAACTCAACCAACTGAATTTAAAAGGCAAAATGAAAACAAATAATACCTCATGGACACGATCCCACCATCGGAAATCGGTCTGAATCTTGTTCCTAACAACATTATAAATCAAAGTCGGGTAAAACAAAGCCCGAGCCCCTACTCCAATCAAAACCCTTTTCGCATCCCATGAGACCCCATTTTCTTCGGTATTACACCCAACAATTACATACGATTTCTCCTCTTCCCCTGTCTCCAGCTCAGCCTCTTTCAATTCCTCAATAATCATAATCACCCACAACCCAATAGACAAAACAGCAATTGCCAACCAAAATCCTCTACACAGAAACCAAATTTAACAAACTATACACAAACAATTATTACTCAATACACAAACCTTCGATCAATTCACAAAAAAAAAACGAGAGACAGAGAGAGAACCAAATCTCCATAACCCCAAAATGAACCTTAATTTCTCCGCTTAATCGGTAGACAAAGCCTTGACCTTTTACAGAGACACGAACCTTGACCTTTTACAGAGACACCAAATCGATAAGGAAGCTATCATATTGTGATTTCGAAAAGGGGTTAAACCGAACGGTAAGGAATATAAAGATTTAACGCAAACAGAAAGAAATGGATGGGAAATTTGGATGATTATGGGGGAACCCTAAGCCTAGCTAAATTTGGGATACAGAAATCAGAAAAATAATTCTTTTTCTTCTTTTGATTGCTCGACAAAAGGGCAGAGAGAGAAAAGGCAGATGTCGAAGGAGCATAGAGTAGCGGTGTTGGTTTTAAAAAGTAAGGTGGTGAATGCACGACACGTGTAATGCTGTAAGATTTTGGTTAGATTTAGGAAGGACTAGTAGGGAATTGGGATAGTAGGCTATAGGACATTACAGACATTTCAAAATTTTAATAATGGCCATTGGATTATCTTCTTGTTTTTGACTTTTCCATGCCGGTGTTCCCCAAAAACAAAATGTAACGTCTTCTGACCCGGAAGGCCATTTCACGTCCGTTTTCTTCTTATTTCCTTTCATCCCGTTTAGTTGAATCTTAATTAAAGAAATGAAACGATTTATAATGAAATATAATATCGTAAAAAAAATTTAAAATATGAAAGAATTCATAATATAATATAGTAATATATTATTTGAAAGAATAATGAAATAGAATGGAATCTATTATATAATAAATAATTTTTATACTCCTTATATTAAAATAGTTATTACATACAAACAATTAAAGAAAAAATTTTATATATCTTTTCCATTTTCATTAATAAAAATTTTATTAAAATTTTTTATTTTATTACTAATTATATACAATTTATTATTAATTATATACAAATATTACTATTATTTATTTTATTTTATTTTATTCTATGTGATTTATATATAAAAATAATTTATTTTTTATTTATATAGAACTATATTCAAAAGATTAAAAAATAATTTTTAAATATATTTTCTATTTTCATTAATAAAATTTTTATTTATTTTTTATTAATTATATACAATTTATTATTAATTATATAAAAAATGTTATTATTAATTATTTAATATATTTTATTATATTAAATTTTAATTTACATTTAAAAATAATTTATTTATATTTATATTTATATAAAAATATATACAAACAAGAATAATTTTAATATATTTTTATTAATAAAAATTATTATTTAATTGTTTGTATATATTTCTATATAAATAAAATAAATAAATAAATTATTTTATTTTATTATTAAATATATATAATTTATTATTAATAATATAAAAATATTATTATTAATTATTTAATCAATTTTTATTATATTAAGTATTATTATATTCTATTTAATATATTAATATTATGATTTGTTCAGAGTTGGCATTAAGAAGAATTATTGAAGGTATATTAGGTAGTATATATTTATAGTTTAAATTCCATCATAAATCCTCCGAATTGGAGGTTTCTTATTTTTATTGTTTAAGATGTAATGAAACGTAGCATGAAACCTTCCACTTTCATCTTATTCCATTCCATTATAAAACCCTCAAATAAACGACAGAAGTATGTTACATTTCATCTCCTTCCATCCCTAACTCCTCAACCAAACAGGACTTTAGTTTAACTTCAACCTTTCCTTTCTATATACTTTTCTGTTTTATTTTTTAGAAAACTTGATGATGGCATTGATGCAGTTAACTGATTTTAACGGTCAAAATGAGGATAAAATCACATGTTCCACTAATTCTGATTCTATTATGTTATATTTCGTCTCATCCACACGTTAATTGTTAAATTCGGTTAATTATATATTGTGTGAAAGAGATGAAATGGAATAAAGTAGAAACACTAGTAAATGAAACAGGTAATCTATTTCTTCAAAATAATAGGGGAAACTTTTTTTAAAATCTACAGATGATTTCTAAGACTTTGTGATGTATATAGTAATAAATAAAAGAAAAAATTATATAACAAGTCCTTGTAATGAATTTAATTATGAACGAGATATTAAGATTTGTTAATTATTAAGGAGTTTGAATATTAATAGATAAAATATTCACTTATAAGATAATTACTACACTTGTAAAAATATGAATTTAAAAATATAAAGATGTAAAACATATTTCAACTTGAATGGGTAGATAAAAAGATGCAACTTGATGTAATTTATTTACCGTTTAGTTTGGTTTTCAACAACACACATTGTAATTAAATATAGAAAGAAGGAAATAAAAATTCAGAAATAATATATTCTTTAATGCATAAAGAGTATCAAATATATAATAAGAGTCAATATATTAGTATTATCTAATAATGGTCAGCACACATAATACTCATATTCTTTATATGAACAAAAAACATTTTGGGCGATAATTCCTTTGTCAAAAGGATAACTACCATAAGATTGGTTCCAATATGCTCTGTTGACAATCTATATTTTAAATCCTCCTCCTTAATAACAATAAAATATTTTAGTTCCATCTATTTAGTACCTTTAGAATACGTGTCGTTCTTGGAGAAGAAAACTGCTGCAAAATTATCACATTAAATATTTATTAGCTAACTATGCTATTGACGATCACAAGCCCCAAAATAAATTTCCATAGCTATTTGGCTTACATCATGGCCTCAAACCATGTCACAAACTCAGCCTCTACAGTGGATACAACAATTACAGACTACTTTGCACTCTTCCATCTAGCTCCTCTAATTAATAGATAAATGTAGCCAAAATTGGATTTTCCTGTATCTGGCTTCTCCAACAAATAGATAAACATAGCCAGTAAAGTCTGAATCTAAATATCCAATCACCTTAAGGTAATCATATCTCTTAAAAGTTAGCGTGTATTCTTTAGTTTCCTAAAAATATCTTAAAACTTTCTTTGCATCTTTCCAATGATCCATGTCATGATTACTCTAATGTCTCCCTAACATTCCCATTGTAAAGCTTATATTTGGTCTCGTACATATCTGAGCATACGATAGGCTTCCAACTACAAATGCATATGGAATTGATTCCATTTGCTTCCATTCTAAGTCATGTTTTGAACATTTTATGATGCTAAACTTGTCCCTATTGTAAATTGGAATAAGTGATGTTGAACACTTGTTTATCTTAAATCTCTCTAACACTTTATTAATATAGGCTTTTTGAGATAAACATAACAATCCTTGTGATCTACCACAGAATATTTCTATTTCTATCACATATGTTGCCTCACCTATATCTTTCATTTCAAAATGACTAGAAAGACATTTCTTAATCTCATTAAATAAACCAAGATCATTAGCTACAAACAAGATGTCATCAACATATAAAACCAAAAAAATAAACTTACTCTCACTGACCTTCAAATATATATACCGACCAATGATGTTTTCTTTAAATCCAAAGGAAACAATAATATCATTAAACTTAATATACCATCATTGGAAGCTTGTTTAAGCCTATATATTGATTTCTTCAGTTTACACACCCTATGTTCCTTTCTAGCCTTTATAAATCCTAGTGGTTGGTCTATATAGATTTCTTCCTCTAAATTCCCATTTAGAAAGGCAGTTTTCACATCCATTTGATGTAATGTCAGATCACAATGAGCCAATAAAATCATATTAATTTTGAGTAAATCCTTCTTGAAATTAGTGAGAAAGTCTCCTTATAATCAATGTCTTCTTTTTGAGCAAATCCTTTAGTAACTAATCTGACCTTGTAACTTTCTAGATTACCAAGAGAGTCATATTTGGTCCTAACGACCCACTAACAATTAATTCTTTTGTAACCTTCTGGCAATTTCATAAGGTCTCAGCCACCATTATATTCCATAAATTTAAAGTTATCTTTAATGGGATCTAACCAATTATTAGAATTTCACTATTCATGGCTTGTGAAAAAGTCACTGGGTTATTCTTAATTTTCAATAATTAAACTTGTCATGCAATAATTGAACACAGTTATTAGGTTTTTGCTCTTAACTTTTCATCTATTTTGACAACAAACTTGGTTTTTTCAAATAATATGACAAGATTATCTTGCATATCGCTTAATAGTACTACCATTGCAACTAGATTATCCTCTCATAGCTTTTCCTTTGAGGATTTCATGGCAATATCATCCTTATCAGGTTTAGCAATATTTAAGAAAAAAATTTCCTATCATAGATTAATAAATATGAAACTCTTCTTTTTTAAATATGATGATTAACTCCATTTAATTTTTCAATTTAATAGGCATTGATAGAAACATGTTTAGTACTCATTAAGAGAAGATAAATAGTAGGATACTAACCAATTATGGAGATGGAAAAATACTAAATGTTGCCTTATAGGTATGTTCCCTTCATTGATGGTTGATCCTCAAACTTGGCTTTGATAGCACTATTACCAAGAATAACAATACAAATTCTTATTGGTTAATTTTTCTTTGCCTCAAGCATACATCTAAGACATTTTTTTTATTATGAGAAACAAGGCATTTCATCTAAGAATGAATTCAATCCTATCATTTGTGGCATAAGCCAACCAAATTCAAATAATAATTTTCTGCCCTCTTACATAAGTGGTATGATTAGCAAGTTTTACCTCTAACAAAACTCCCAATACTCTAACAAAACTCCCAATACTCTCAAGTATCGATCCCACGAGGAACTAGCTAATACAAATTGAACCTAACTTTGTCTAAGGTAATAAAATATGATACGAGAGAAAAATAATAATAGAAATTAAAGCAATTAAATAAAATAGAGCAAATAACAAATAATAAGTGAGCAGTCAAAAATATTTAGGATGATCAAGGATGCATGTATAGGATCTATTCTTTTATTATTTTGTTTTCCTAATGATTATTGATTCAATTATCTATCGATCCTAGATTTTATAAGGTGATTGCTCTCTCTGAAGACCTAACTAATTAACCCTAATTGAATATGAAAATTCCATAATTGCAATCTCTCAATTCATAACTCTTTCCCTAATGTTTTTCGATTAGTTATGAAGCTTTCTATTCAATAATCAAGTTCTCACACAGGATCTCTCTTCATATGATAGTTGATTTGTTAATTGTGTGACTTATTAAACTACAAAATCTCATTGCACAATTTAACTAGATTACTTTTGACTCACTCTCTCGATTTATTGCCAAAGTATGAACATATACCATTAACACAACATAAAATATGCATTTAATCAATAAAGATTAAAGTCATAAAACAACTACGGAATAAACTCTAATATGAAATTTAGAACATCTTAAACGTAAAGGTCATTTGGAAATTTAGTTTACACATCAAGTAATACGGAAATAACAAAGGAGAAGAAATAAAAACTCTATTTGGAGCTTGATCTGAAAATTTGGAAATCTGGATGTCTCTCTCAATCTTCCTTGTTTGATCCACTTTTGTAAGATAGAAACTGTGTTTTTTAGGCTTCATAAGGTTTTTAAATAGTCTAAAAGGGTCTTGGGGGTATAAATAGGGTTTTCACCCTTTGATCAGCTCTAAAAATGCCCACGAACCCTAAAATAGATGGAAAAAGTTGCATTTAAGAAGCCTCTGTCATGATCATGACTCAGTGAATTTACTTTCTGTCATGATTGTGCATAAGAAGTCATGATCATGACTTTTAGTAAATCTCTTTTGTCACAACAGTGACATAGGAGTCACGATCGTAACTAGCCCAAGCAGCTCCATTCACGTCCAAATCTCTTGTTCTTCACCTATTTGATTTCCAACACTAACAAACACATCAAACACCTCAAGAAACATATAATTAAGAATGAAAACATGTTGCAAACCGCACAATCACTTAGAATATAAATAAACACTCACATTAGCATAATTCTAAGTCTATTCATAGAATAATCATCTAATAAGCGCCTATAAACACACTAAAACACCTATCAAAACATAGTATAAACTACACCTATCATGGTACACATAGGTTGAATTTTTCTATTTAATACTTTAACAACTACTTTTCATAAGATTCTTAAGAAAGAAAGTTCATGTATATCTAAGCATATGAATTTAGTTGACAACTTCTCTTTGAGCAATTGATGTTTTAACTATTAGTTTTGATTATCATAAAGAATGTTGCTACTAATATTTTTAACTTTGGTGATATTAATAAGTTAATTTGACAAAGATTTTAGAAAAGGTTCAAATATTAAGTTCATTGGAAGGACAGAGTAATCTAAAAACAATATCAATAATAACAACAACATTCCAATAGAAATCCCATCCCATTGAGACGTGAGGCCTAGAGAGATCCAAAAGTACACAGACTTACTCTTAACTTGTAGAGAGGTTGTTTTCGATAGATCCACAGAAAAAAAAAATTTTGAAAATAGTTTTTAAAAAGTAGCCAAATACATAAACAAATGACTGCAAAAATAAAAATAAAAGGTAAAAATATATACATATATTCAAAATAAAATAATTAAAATAATTAAACAGAGAAAAAAGAGAACTAACAAATAAATAAAACAAACAAACTATTGAAATAGAAAAATAATAAATGAAATAACTAAAAGAGCAAGTGCTACAAATAAAAGTATTTGTAGGCAAAGTGGAAGGACAAAGGGATCCAAGGATCAAGATAAGTAAAGTGGAGCACCAAATACAATTCAAGAGAACTTCAAAAAAATTCAAGTAAAGAACAAATATCAAGAAAAGAATGAAGTCCAATCTATGTGTAGCAATCATTAAAATATTTCTTATAATCTTATCTTAGTCATTTCAAAGAATTAAGGGCTTAATTATTTTCATGATCATTTAGATGTAAGGCATAATACATAAATCTATTCATAATCAAGAGCAATTTTTTTCTGAAATCTAAATAAAAAATTATCATGAAAACAACTTTTGAAAACTTTAGAAATGGTTTTAAATCAAGTTGATTTCAAAAGGGTATGTTTTATCTTTGGAAAAGACTTGGGAGTTGAAGTGTTTACGTTAGTTTTGTGGGAGTTCAACTAGCCTAATAGTTTGGATAGACTATTTGGACAAAGTGTTAAAAAGTTACATTATGGATGGTTTGCAATAAGCTAGCCAAAGGATTATAATTGACTAGTTGATAGTGAGTTTTAGAAGTTACCAAGAGATAATTCTCTATCTAATTAAGAGTCCAACTAGACAAAGTTAGGTGATCAGCTAGTTGATCCTCCCTAAAATTAGTCATTATAGCAATCAGTTTGTGTGTATAATGATTGTTTTAGATTATTTTGAATATAAACAAACCATAATAATTTGTATAAGAACCTTTGACATACAAGAAATTTGTTAAGAGGCTAGAGAGTGTATATGGGGATTATATAACATATATTAAATCCTAGGTCATTGGTATGAGTATAAAGGAGAAATTTTGAATTTTATATGGATGAGCAATTGTTGTAATTATAGAAATTGCTTAGAATTGACACGTAAGTGTTCTTCTTAATTTTACATAAGATTTGTAAAGGTGTCCCTTCCACCTATGACAAAGTAAGACAATTGGTATGAGTATGAAGGAGAAATTCTAAATTGTATATGGTTGAGCAATTGTAGTAATTGGAGCATTTCTTAGAATTTACGTGTAAGGATTCTTCTTGAACTTACATAAGATTTGTAAAGGTCTCCTTTTCACCTATGAAAAAGTTCAACTACTAAAATTCTTCTTCACCCATGATAATGTAAGATGATTGTAAAAATTCTTTTTCTCTTACGGTAAATAAGATATTGTATGGAGAGTTTCCTTTCACCTAATAAAGAAAGAAAATGGTTAATTTCAAAGTGGAGCTTTGAGAGTGGATTTAGGTAAACATTATTTAATTAGACTGATATAAATTATTTTTGTCTCTTTTTTATTATTTTTCTATTATTATTGTGTTTGTTTTGCGATTAATTTATATGACCTTTTCATAATTATTTATTAAAATAGATCATTCATTCATTAACTTTTGAATGACCTAAACGTGAATTTTACCCTCTTTGTCTTTCTCTTATCTCATTTACGAACAAACATAAACAAAAATATTTCCCATCGAAAATTAGAAAGTTGTTATTCGAGAGGATATGAACATCAATGTCGAGAAAAATGACAAGATTATACATCAATCACAATTATGGCTTCATTTAAAAATAAAATTTGTTCTGGCCATTCCAATTATATGTTTTTGTGCATTATGAGTTTCATGCTACCCTGCCACCTTGTCAAGGCTTTTAATGCATACAAGAACAATTGTATACCTGAATTCCTTTTCATAACATATTAGTAGAAAATCGTGGACTGATTCACACAATGGAGAAACCATAGTCAATAATTGCAATATTTTGTTCATCTGAACGTCCTCAAATTCTCTTGCAAACTGTAGGATATAACTAAAAGCATAACTTGTGACTAACGCTAATAGATGTTCAAATAGAAAAGACATTCAACACATTTTGATGATCTTAATATTTGAATTGCAGATTTAGGAGAGAAATATACCTGTAAACTCAAAAAGTCCAGATTTAGGCGAGAAAGAATTCTCGTGTTTCAAAACAAAAAGGCTGAACTCTGCTTTCAGGAAAAAAAAACCCTCAGACACATATGTCATAAGATAATGAGATAAATACATACGTCTTAACACTGGTCTCCAACCATTTTTAAGTCTCCTTCTTCTTCAGACTCTTGCTAACACTACAATTGTTGGATCCCGTTTTCGGAACCCAACTACTTGTACAGATTCCCTCATACTCATTTTCAATATCACTGTAGACATTTTTTACAAACGGACTAAAATACACTTTATTGATTTGTAACCATCCATAAAAATACAATAAGAATCTCAAACTTTACACATAATGCAAACATATACAACTCGGACTGTAAATGTGGTCATACTCGTCTTCCATCCGATCTCCTGCGTAAAAACCTGGAGATTGGGGATGAAAGGGGGGTGAGCACTAGGCTCG
>JANZLX010000005.1:14618931-14641168 GCA_025531955.1 Erythroxylum orinocense
CCGGATATTACCCGAATTATTTTCGGGTCGGGGCGGGTAACTCCGAAAAAATTCGGGCCGGCCCGATTACCCGAATTAGGTTTTTAAAAATTATGAAATAGGGTAATTAGGGTAATTCGAGTAAATCGAGCCGGGTAAGTTCGGGTTCGGGCCGAGTAAGGGAAAAAAAAATCGGATAATTCGGGTCGGGCCCGAACAATGAAAATCGAGCCCGAATTACCCGAATGCTCACCCCTACCTTTTTGGATAGGCTTTTGAGAGATCAATAAGTACTTTTCTATGCTACAAAAAATTTTTAAAAGAAAAATGAGTATTTGGCTGTAAAACAAAAAGGCTCATCTTTAATAAATTTGGTTTTTTTGACAGCCAAAAAGTAACTTTTTAAAAAACTCAAATTTGAAGCTTATCAAAAAAAAATTTTTCACATAAATTAATGAGCCTATTTTTTAGTCCCTTTTATTCTTATGTTTTATGCATAATTCCCACAATACCCACAAACTCATCTTCTCGTTTATTATGTATTTAACTATTTACTCAATTTGAATATTTATTTTAAGATTTATATAATATTATTTGATTTTTTATATGTTTTAATATTTATTTTCGATATTAGTTTACTTATGTTACAACTTATATAAAAGATTTGGTTAGATATATTTTCATTTATGTTTCATATGGTTTAAAATTATATAATAAGTAATATATTGTAATTTGCATATTATTTAATATACTTTAAATAATTTTTATATGAATAAATAATTTTTATTACAAAATAAAATATAGTTAAAATTAAAAGTGTTTTTATTTTTGTATTATCAAACAGTCTACTGTATAAAATTTTTTCAAAAAAGTTCTTTTTTAAATGACAACCAAATAGTAAACTGATTTTTTAGATAGTTTTTCATAAAAAAGCTCTACATAAAAAAGTTTTATTAACAAAGGCTATACTAATATAAGCCTAACCAAACAGAAGCTTAGGCTGACCTCGGTCGAATTTTAAGTCGAGGTCAAGCTTGAACAAATATTTTGGGCCAGGCGACCCATTACCGAGCCCAAATTTACCCAACTCATTACAATTAAAAAAAAAAAGGAAAAAACTGCAACCCCCTTATTTTTTAAATCTGAAAGTGCATTATCTCTCTTTCCACAATCGCCGACCATGCCAGCTCTGAAACTGAGCTTGGCCTTTTCACTTTTTACCAAACCCCACAATTGGGCCCGTAATGTTCCAACCTCCACCTCCGCCGCCTCTGCCGCCGCTCCGGCGACAGCTGTAACCTCTAATTCTTCCCCTCCCTTTTCATTTTCCCTTAATAATAGCCGTAGGGGCTGGCGCAGGATTACACCCTTATCGTGCGCACACCTCAATTATAGTAATAACTATACTAATAATAGATGTAGTAGTAATGGTGGTAGTAATTTTTTAGGGTTTACATTTGGTGGCCGTAACAAGCGTTCCTCTTTCTTCTTCTCCTCCTATTGCAACAACACCTCTTCATCTTCTGCTTCCTCCGATTCGGGTGGGTTTTCCCGACCCGATTCGGGTGTTGCAGCCGAGATGGGTTCCGAGAGCAAGATCAATGATGTCGATTGGTACCATAATGATCATCTAAAGGACGCGAATCAAATATCCAAATCAGCTCCTGTGCAGAAACATGACGGCCACAACCAGGAAATGTGCTCTAAATTTCTCACATTGCCCACGGTCCTGACTCTCGGTCGTGTTGCTGCGGTGCCTCTTCTCATTTGCAGTATGACTCTGTTGCCCAATTTTTTGATGGAAATTTTGTTTAATCTTTATGTGTTTTTTCTAATGCATTTTGGGTTTTCTTTGCTGTGCCGTAAAATGGTTGGGAAGTTGGAATTTTATGACTTTTGGGGATATTTAGGATCTGATTCAGTGCATTGTCTTTTAATGTGGGATGCTTATAGATCTCGTAGTCTATGAATTGTTTTTGTTCACTGTGAAGAACCCAGAAGCTGATAATTCTTAGAGGAGGGAAATAACTCCTATGCTTGTTGCTATGGTAGCCTTTTATGTGGATACTTGGTGGGGAAGAACAGCTACGACGAGTATTTTTATCGCCGCAGCAATTACTGATTGGCTTGATGGGTACTTGGCGCGGAAGGTATACTATTCTTTTTAGGGAAGAAAGGGTAAATTTAGGTTGGGTGAATGATTATTGAAGCTTTGATTTTAATGGTGTTTTAGATGAGGTTAGGCACTGCTTTTGGTGCATTCTTGGATCCAGTTGCTGACAAGGTACTTGCTTTTCCTGGAGCTGACGTTGTTTTTTAGTGTAATTCACGCAGATTTAACTTGTATGGCTTTCAAGAACCATTTAAATCTTCTTGTTTTGTTCTTATGCCTACTTAATGTAGCTTATGGTTGCTGCCACCTTAGTGCTACTGTGTACTAGACCTTTGGAAATGTTTGGACAAGTCCCATGGCTATTGACCGTGCCTTCAATTGCCATTATTGGACGGGAGGCAAGTATACTTCTATACCTATCATACTTATATCCACTAATGGTGAACAATGTCCATCTCGGTGGGCTTGGTTTTTAGTTAATTATGTTCTTTCATAATCTTTAGGATTTTGTTGAGGTAGTTTTAGTTGGTTTTGCAAGTCAACTTAGACGATCATGTTGCTAGTTCAGTTGCAATGAACTTTACAGATATTCTTCACACATGCTTGTTATGTTGCTCAAGTGTATCGCCTATTAGAACAAAATTGAAGTCCTACTTCATAAGGTCATTGATATAATGTACTTCTCTCAGACAACATTTCAATTTTAAATCTTTGTAGATTACCATGTCCGCAGTCAGAGAATGGGCTGCTTCACAGAATAGTAAACTGTCTGAGGTTGGTTTACCATTTCCCTTCCTTTTCAACCACTTAGTTCCTGTATTTTCGGACTTCTTAAGGTTTCTTTGAATGCCTGCTGTCCAGAAATGCTTCACCGAGTTATTTTAAAACAAAGAATAATACATATTCTCAGGCTGTTGCTGTAAATAACTTGGGGAAATGGAAAACTGCCACACAGATGACTGCGTTAATCATCCTCCTGGCTACAAGAGACAACAGGTTCTGTCTGCTTCCCTTCTAGTTTTTTTCTACTTTAGGGTGAATACCTTTTGATACGCGGTAATCTCACAAGGCACAAGGCTAATTTATTTGTCATTCTTTGAGATGGCTGACATTTCTTTTCTATCTTCTTTCTTCTCCAGTTTTGGAGGATCAGGTTTGGTGGCTGCTGGTGTTGTCTTGCTTTATATTTCTTCAGGTCTTTCTGTATGGTCCTTGGCTGTGTATATGAGCAAGATATGGCGAGTATTGCTGAAATAGTTTGCCTGGTATGCTACTTGCATTTGCTTAAGCCCCCTCCTTTCTGCAGAAGAGTTTGACACTGAATCTTTCAGGTGGATGAGGGGGAATGCTGTTCTTTTAAAAGGTTCCTCACTAACATCTCAGATTGAGTCATTATGTTCATGGGACAAGATCTGAGGAAAATCTTCCAAGTTCTCTTAAGCAGTTGGTATGATAAAGAAACTGTATGACGGGAATGCTGAAATAGATTCCTCCTAGTTTTAGTCTGCTGGTCTTGTCCAATTGTTTGACATTGAAAGTGGTTAAAAGTTAAGGCTTCCTGTATTTGAAATGCATGGACTGAAGCTGATAGAACTGAGGATTGAGTGGTAGAGCAATTTAATCTGGGTTTAATATGTATACATGAATCAGAATTACCTAACTTGGATTTGTAATCAAATTTCTTTGGCAATAAAAAGCTCATACGGACTTAAGTTTATGTTATGTTCGATCAGCAAAAAAATTTCACATGTACATCTTGATGTAAGTTTCTTGAATGTTCTGAATATGAAAGTATGAAGTGATGGTATTCTGGAGGAAGCAAATCACATTAATTATTTGATTGAACTGGAGTTACGGCAGCTGAAATCTGTAAATCTTTTTACAGTTTGCAACTTTGGATACAAAGAGAGATAGGAAAACCAATCATATTGGATAAGGCTGATGAATTAGTCTTTTCTCTGATCGGCTTAAGTTAGATTTTGATTCGAAATTAATAAATTAAATTAGATTTGACTGAACCAGAGTTCAAACTTAAAATTCTTGGCTTAAGCTCAGGTGAGGAGAACACTAATGTTGTATGGAAAGGGAGTTCAAATTTCGTCATTGCATCCTTTAAGACTAAAGGGAGCTTGAGATGTTCACCAACTTGCAACATAGAATAATTCAAAGAACTATGAATAATGTTGCACTTCAAAGGGGCCTAAGAGTTGAACTGAAGCGTGAAGAGATGCTTCATGTGTTTGATTTTCAAATTGATTGAGAAAAGATTTCATTCCAATGTCAAGAATTTAGCAATACCCTTGCTGCCAGTAACATAACTAATAGCCATAAGCTTTTCCTGAGTCATCCACCAGCATTAACACTACTACCTATGGAAGTTTCTTATGAAATTATTGATGTGATTCTGAAGATCATACCGGTGGCTATACTACATAGAATGAAGAGAAAAGGCAGCGAGAAGCCCTTCTTTTCTTTTATAAACGAAAAAATCGTTTCTGGATACAAGAGAAGGAATTGAGACTTGATTGCTATATATGTTTGGAACTTCTCGACTAAGTTTTGGCAGTTCCGGAGATACCGTTACCTCCTTTGACCGAAAGTAGGGGGCCACGGAAAGAGCTGCTGCTGATCAGATTTGAGTCAAGAAACAAAACTATAATTGTTATGTCATCATGAAAATGTCTCCTCACACCGTGATCAATCTTTTTCAAGTCCGAGTACCTCATTTCTCTTTTCTTTGCTGCTTCTTGAAGGGCTGCTTTCAGAAGTCTTCTTGCAATACCCTGCAGGAACATAGATGCCATCGAAATTTATCCACAACTAACTTTAAAATTAACACACATCCCACCACAAAACATAAGAACTAGAGTAGCGAAAATCTTTTGACACATTAACCAATCTTCTAATAGAAATAGCTACTTGGCAATAAAAGGAATGCAAATGTGCAAAACAGACTATGTTTGGTAGTGTGATGGTAAATTCTAAAGCAAACTGCAAACATAAAAAAGATTCCAATTGCTTAGAATTTGAATGCTTAAAGAAGATACTTAAAAGTCGGAAGAATAAAAAGAAAGTCACTAATTGTAGAGGGAATCAACCTCTGAATTTGATTTCGGAGTCAAACAACAAGAAGAACTCACATTTAATGAAAATGGAATTTGCAACTACAAAACAAAATCCTACATTACGTGGGCAATTGTGGACAATATCTACTGCCTCCTGATTGCTTAGATGCTCCCATAGCCCATCTGATGCAAATATTAGGAACTGATCCTCAGAGTGGAGTTTATGTACAGAAATTGTTGGCTCAGCTTTAAGAATTGGTCTATCGAACGATTGATGCAGTCTAAACTTAGGCAATAGGGGCTCCCTATTGAAATCTTCCCTCTTGAGATAGGCATCACCAATGGATCTTGAGACCTGAAGAAGCAACAGATTTTCATCAGCAGGGTACCTAACATCTTCTGATTTTCGAAGCAACATGTAGATTTTGCGGCATACACACTAAAGATGCACAGTAATAAGTTTCTAATGCAATATCATGATAATTTACAATTAAAATTCGTCAATTACACATGTAAACTATGCCTTCACCAATTAATCCAATATACTCTATCAAGATGATATCAGTTAAATAACTAAACACTTAAGAACTACTATTAATGAGTGAGATATTAAAGTTGTGACTTGACTAAGATGATCAGTTTTCATCCACACTCATAGTAAGACTAATTCCTGGCCAATTTCAATTGATTCTAGTTGAAGACAAAGACATACTAGTTGACAAACAACTTAGCAAGGCACAAATGTCTGACAAAGTTTGTGAAGTTACCTGAATCAGACCCTTCACACGCCACACATTGTGTTTTAAAACTACAATTTGCGGATCATCAGGATGCAATGAATGCAGCTCCTCTCTCACGGATTCCATGCATGCATTGTGCTCATATGATAACTGCACAGCCTTGACCTCCTTAACAGTCTTTTGCAGTCTCCCTAGCACCACCCGAGAATCTCCAGCATTTGCAACGTATAGATGTCCACCACAAACAACACCAACCAAACAACATGCACCAACAGAAGCAATTTGTGGCTTATTCAGCCATTGGCTTTTCACTAGAGAGAGAAACTCCTCTTCTGTTGCCAAAAACGCCTTAGTGATAACATCTGCAGACATTCCATGGTTCTCTGATGTGAATTCTGCACCATTAATTTCAAGTCAGTAAACGTAGGCATCAGCCATATGAACCTTTAAAACCTAAATTAGCAAAGAGAATAGAAATAATATTAAATCTGACAGAGAAGTGCGCTCAGTCCCTGACATAAAAAGTGAGTATAAGGTCAAATAAATTAGTACAAGAAAGTGCTTTACATTCATTTAGCTCTATTCATTTTTCATGTTTTCCATAAACTTCAGCAAGGAGGAACATACTCTTGAGATTTTTAAACAGGTGCTCAGAAACAAAGCGGGCAGCTTCAGGACCACCATGTCCATCGTAGACTCCAACAAATGTTCCTTGAGGACCTGAGTCAAGTGAGCTCAGTGGCCCTGATTCAAGTTGGCTATAGTCTTCCAGTACATTGTTGGCTTGAATTACAGCCATTGAGAACTCTCCATTAACATGATATCCTGAATCTTTATACCACAACAAGCCATCAGCCCGGCCACCGTTATCTCCACCTCGACTAGAATTTTCACCATTAACAGAAGGTCTCCAGCATGGAGCAACAATCTTCAATAATGTTGCTGATACCATCACTCACATGTTCTTGCCCAAATAACCCTGGCACCAAACTATTCCTCAAATCAAGACCTCTATAAAATACCAATCTTGATTCTGCAGTCCACTCAATCTCCACACTCGCTCCAAAAGTTTCCAAAATCAAACAATCTTCAATTAACGAAGACACCATTAATCTGCAGCGTAAACATGGTACAACTAAACAAGAATTCAAATAAACAAAGCACAAATGCCAGTGAGCTGTATGTGTTACCTACCCAATACCAGTCATGTATGGAAATCCCATAATACAAAACTATACAAGGCTGAGGCAAGAATCAAAAAAGCAGCATACTCAACTCAATTTATAACAATTTAATAAAAACTCCCTAAACTATGAATTATAAGTTTTAAGCAAAAAATCAAAATTGACCTCCATCTGATCAGGCAAATTCATAGCACATATCCTCCTAACATAAGTCTAATTAAAATCCCCTTCTGAAATGTCAACACAAGAACATGAAAAATGACATGAAACCAGACGACCAAAACAAAAAGACATGCCTGGTGAATCTATATGGTGATGATAGATATTGTCATGATAACCAAAACCCAGAAACCATCAATCTGAAACATACAAAACAAAAGAATAAACGATCATTCTACATATAAAGAATTTACATCACCAATCCGGTTAAAAACAAACCCTTCAAGAAAAAAAAAAAAGGGGAGTAGAACAGCCAAATCTTATGATTCTCAAATCATCGGGCAAGAATGAAAAAGACCCAGAAAACAATTTACATGTGAGAACCAATGTAGACAAAGAAAAGTGATTTGGAATGTTCTATCGGACGAGAAATAAAAAAGAAAATGGAAAAAGAAAAGCCATTAAATAAAGTTCGGATCTGGACAAGGGGAGAGAGAAAGAATTAGAGAGATATGTCATTGACTTTATCTAAAAATAAATTAAAAAAATAAAATAAATGGGCTTCCGTGATAAGTAGTTTGTCGTTTCATGCTTTTTTATATAAGCCAGTTGGCTTTACATTTTTTTTTCCTTTTTATTATTTTTTAGGTTTTTAATTTAAGTCCTCCAACAAACCCACTATTTTAGTTCAACGCCTCATCTTCTATTATCCTTATATAGTAAATAATTTTATGTTTTTAATATGTTTTTTCTCTTTTTAGTTTTTGATTAATTCAAACAAATTTTAGTTTTTTTTTAAGAACAAGTTCTATTATTAGAGATAATTTTTATGGGTTAATGGTTTGTTACAATAACAACAACTTTTGGATTCATCCTTTGACTTTTTGTGGCCTTCGGTTCGTTCTTTAGTTGATGGTGCTCTTTTTTGTACGAGTAAAGTCAATTTCTTTTTCGCATGACCTTTCAGCAGTAATTTCATTAAAACAAGATTTGCTAAGGTTAAAAAATATATTTAACTTTATTTGTAATTGATAGAGATTGTTTTTAATAAATTTATAGGAAATTTTTTAAAATTTTGTTACAAGATTTCGAAATTGTTATTATTACCTTAATTTTAAAGATTAAAGATTTCAAATGTCCATTTTAACTAAAGTTTTTATTTATTTTTAGAAATATATCATATAGTTTAAAAAGAAAATGTCTATATATATAAATAGGGGTGAGCATTCAGGTAATTCGGGCCAGATTTTCACTGTTCGAGCCCGGCCCGAATTACCCGAAATTTTTTTTGCCTTACCCGGTCCGAACCCGAACTTTCAATTACCCGAACTTACCCGACTCGAATTACCCGAATTATCGAAAATTTCGGCCCGAATTACCCGAATTACCCGAAATTTTATAACGTAATTCGGGTAATTGGCCGGCCCGAAATTTTTTGGAGTTACCCGACCCCGGCCCGAAAAAAATTCGAGTTTTACCCGAATTACCCGAAAATCAAAAATTTGCTACCCGAATTAATTCGGGCCGGGCCGGGTAATCGGGCCGGCCCGAATAATACTCACCCCTATATATATATATAAAATAATGCATCACAACAACAACAATTTTTGGTAAAAATTTTGCTAAGACGCGAGGTTTGAAAAGATTCAATAATACGTAACTTTATCTTTAATTAGTAGAGAGATTGTTTCCGAATGATATATATATTAATACAATAATGATTAGTTTCGGTATAGATTGACACAATTTAAAATATTAAGCAAGTTAATCAAATATAAAGTATGAGATTTATCTAAATTTAAATATAATAGATTTATCGGTGATTTAGTTGAAACAACAATTTTATTAAATAAGGGTAAGGTTGTATATTACTGGACCAACTCTACGTTTTAGCAATATTTCACCTGGGTGTTGTTGTTGTAGTAGATTAAAGTGTGATTTTTTTGCTTTATATTCTAAAACTTAGAAATTATTAAATATTTTTTAAAAAATTAATTTTTTAAAAAATAAATCATCATTAAAAAAAACTTCACATACTTTCATTATAAAACATTGTTATTTATTTAAATGATAAAATTTTACTTATATAATAATTTCTAGACTAAAAGTACTTAAAAATTAAATTTTTGTAATTCACTTGATAATCTTACAGCAAATGTGCCAATCATCAATCATAACCATTCTGCAAAATAAGTGAAATAGAGACACTCGTTTGCAATTAAGGAAAATTGAAGGACCTAAGACAAAAAAAAAAAAAAAAGATATTGTTTTGAAGTGACCAAATACAAAACGATAGTTGAGCTGAGCAGAACAATGCCCTTCTGTCTTAACCCCGCCCACTTGACTATAAACCGCCACCAAAAGCCTCTTTTCTCGACCACCGTCGCCGGCGTGGCCATCATGGCGGCTCAGTCTGTCAAAGTGGCGGCTGCCCAGATGACTTCGATCAATGATCTGGCCACCAACTTCGCCACCTGTTCTCGCCTTGTCAAGGTGAAGTCAAGTCACGCTCTTTATTTAATTCTACAAGTGTTCTTTAGTGATCCGATCCTTGTGGTGATTACAAGTTTGTAGCTTGAACATAGTCTGGTGATTGTTCTTTGGGATATTTTCATGATAATATGCTAGTTGTATAGCTTTAGAGTGATAAATTTGGAGTTTGAACTTGTAAAGGATGCTGCATCTGCTGGGGCAAAGTTGCTGTGTCTTCCTGAAAGCTTCTCATATATTGGTGAAAAAGATGGGGATAGTGTGAAAGTTGCAGAACCGTTGGATGGACCAATTATGCAACAGTACTGCTCTCTTGCAAGGTTGTGACTAGAATTGAGTTACCCTCTACATTGTTTTTGGTTATTGTTGAACTATTAGGTGATATAGGTAATAATACTTTATATCTTTCGGCGATTTCCGTTGAACTGGAATCGGTATAACTTGGATATGCATTCCTATTGACTTGTGCTTCACATGTCATTGTGAATTGCAGGGAGTCAGGAATTTGGTTGTCCCTTGGAGGCTTCCAAGAAAAAGGATCCGATGATGCACACTTACGAAACACTCATGTTATTGTTGATGACAATGGAAAGATCAGAAGTACGTACAGTAAAATACACTTGTAAGTTACTTCATTTGGGGTTTGGTTTCTTATTTTCCCATGATTGTCCTGGAGCATCAATCGACATAGTTGGTGGCTTCACTGTGGAAAGGCTGTTAGGAAAGACTGCATCTTGAATGTCGGGACATTTGAACGAATCATTGACCCTTTATTTGCTATTATTTCCTTGCCTACATCTGAAGTAAAGTTGCTTGAAATATGTTGAGCTTATTAAGGATTAGTTTCATGCGTATGATATGCTGACAGAATGTTTTCTATATGAAGGTTTGATGTGGATGTTCCCGGTGGAAGGGTATACAAGGAAAGCAGCTTCACAGAGGCTGGTAATAACCGTGCATTTACTTGCTTGTTTGCACATCTGAGAGAATAAAGCATGACAATCGGTAAGTTATGTATACTAATGGTAATCGATGTGGGTTTATGTGTAGGGAAGGAAGTAGTTGCAGTTGATAGCCCGGCAGGACGCTTGGGTCTTTCAGTTTGCTATGATTTGAGATTCCCTGAGCTCTACCAGCAGCTCAGGTTCAAACATGAAGCCAAGGTATGAATGACGTTCATACCTTTGTGCAAGCATTGTTTCCTGGCTGCTTACTAAAACTTGAACATCTTGTTAACATGCAGATTTTGTTGGTGCCTTCAGCATTTACAAAAATAACTGGTGAGGCACACTGGGAGATTTTGCTTCGTGCTCGTGCAATTGAGACTCAATGCTACGTATGAAACTCATTATCATGCTAATTCAATATAAATGTTTATCAATTATACGTGTTCAATACATTCGATTCTGTTATCCAGTTTGCTAGATACTTCCTATCTGATGTTTCTCAACAACTTAGTGTATCTTTGATGTATGAATCTTGCCTTTTGTTGATTCCGTGGTGTACATGTCAGGTGATAGCTGCTACACAAGCTGGACATCACAATGATAAAAGAGAAAGCTTCGGTGACACTTTAATCATTGATCCTTGGGGAACTATAGTTGGTCGATTGCATGGTAAGATGTAGAATTTCCCTTGTAAAATTATGTCAGTGCAAATTTTGCTTGTTCATCGCCCAGGTATAGTACTGTCTTGGTATATTCACAATTATTTACACTTCTTTCTCACAGACCGAATTTCAACCGGGATTACCGTGGCTGATATTGATTTCTCGTTGATTGAATCAGTCAGAGCAAAGATTCCCATTGACAAGGTAAATTATGTTAAGTGGACTTGGGATATCGTAGCCACTAAACTAAGAATAGTTCATGTGATTATAGCTTGGATTGAATGATATATCATTTAGAGTTGACCATCTGGAAACCCATTCTCAGGCGGATTTGAGTCACTTTTGAATGTCAAGTTGAAAAGTAGAGCACCTACTAGAACTTATGCTGGATATCAGCCTGGGTTTATCTGTAGGATCTGCAGTTTCAAACTTAAACTAGTCTATTGTACACCTTCTCTGTATATAATAAGTTTTATGGATACAAATGAGGCGCAACGGATGGTCGGATTTGGGTTATGTTGCTATCGGATATAGGGCATAACCATTGCAAACAATATTATGTATGTATATATTTTTCACCATTGACATAATTTCTGTTGAACTTTCAGCAGCAGAAAATGTCAATTACTTCTGCAATTCTTGCTTTACATTATCCATTCTTCTTGATGTTTACATTGGAAAACTTGATCTTTTTTCCTCAGCAACGCAAGCCTATCGACTTCTGGATGTCAGCGTCCTTATGATTCTCCACATGGGTGCATCAGGATATGCTAATAACCTACCTCCAAAAGGGAAAAAAAAAAATTCACACCATTTCGAATACTTGCCCTAGCATAATTGAAGGCCAGCTATCTTATTGGAACTTGTGGACTTGGAAGCTTAATTTACTTGTGTTCTTGTAATTACCTGGTTGTACTATGTTGATCTGTACCTTCAGTTGTAGACTCGGTGTACATGCGATAAACTTCATCAATTTCTTCTTATATATCATATGCAGCTTCTTACATGGAAACATCAAATTGGGTTAACTTTGTTTCATCTACACATTTAGCTCCTCATCTCTACTCTGAAGAGCTAGAAAACCAACTACATACATCTGTGAAAACTGGTCTTGTACAAAAAGAATCATGAGGGGTAAGTCTAGGACTTCACATCTTACCCGTTTCTATTGAGGACACTCATCTAAGAAAGGGAAGAAGAAAAGTAGAAAGAAGGAAAGAAAGTGTGGAAACGCAAGGAAATGTTTCTATAGTATGGTACTGTGACCTGTAGATAAATTTTCATTTCAGCAGAAAGTCCTGCGTAGAATCTGGGCTAGCAAGGAGGTCAAAAGGTCTGCTGCCTAGAGTGTCTTTAAGGATGGTAATTTGACCTTCCTTTAGAAGTATATCTTCATCAAGGGCCTCTATCTTCTTCTTCAATATGTTGACTTCTGAGTTCAACAGCATGTTCTTCTCTTTATATTGCTTAACTTCCTCCCACATCAAATTTCTCTCCTCTGAAACTTTAGGTAGCATCCCCTTAAGGATTATTAGTTCCTTTGTGCACTCTTGCAAGTCACTTTGGAGCTTCCCTATAGTATCGTCCTTCTTTGGCATCTGTTGAATAGGCCTATATTAGTTCAGAAGAATACAGAGAAAATCCACAAACAAGTCAACATAACAAATGATTTGATGTCTCATTATTAGCATTAAGCCCTTGCATGGATGGAAATACACTACAAATACAATGGAATAACATTATTTGAAAGTATACCAAATAATCATTATTCCTAAAGCTACCAATGATGTGCAAACAAATTACTACTTCCTCACATGCAGCTAACCATAACCAAAGCACATAGCATGTTGCACCCACCATAATCTAATTGAGGTGGGGATGATGTTCTAGTTTACCTGAAGTTCTAAGTCTCTGAACTTGTTATTGACAAAAGAAAGGTTGTCCAGAGAATTTTGGAGTTCACATCGGAGTACGTCGTTCCCCCTGACAGCTGCTGCTATTTGAGCATGCAACTGGTCAACTTCACTCTCTTTGGAGTACAGCTTCTCTCTCAGTAAAGTAGTAAGTAAACTTTCAGCTTTAAGTTCAATTCTTGCATTCTGGTGTGCAAATGGAAGGAAACATTAGAAAAAAGATTCTACAAAGATAACTTTGAACAGCTAGAGTTCCCGTTTCTTAAGCAAATGAAAATGAAAATAACTAATTTCAATTAAAATTGAGCTCGAATGACAGCGTGCTTGTTAGTCTAACATTTTTCGTATGTACTTCATAGTAAGTTAAATATCACTGGTATAAAGCAACTTACATCAGTAGTTCGATAATCTAGTTGTTTTGATTCACTGTTTGATGGTGTATGAGGTTTCAAAGCAACCAGATTGAACTTCTCCCGCAGCAAAGAAGATACTGTCTGCAAACTCCTTGTTAGGCTTTCCATTCCACGCTTGAAACCTTGTATTTTCATGTCAGATTCAACAAGAAACTGCCCATCTAAACCACTGGTTGCAAATTCAGTGCCCTTCTTTGACTCTGAAAGTTGGCCAGATTTTCCTTGGATGTATTCCAATAACTTGGAACACAGTTCTGCACTTTCATTCAGCATTCCTAGACCTTGATTTTGCAAGCAGCATACACGGGTCTGCATTTCATCATCTAGCTTGAAAGTTACTGCATCAATATCTTTTCCATTATCCTTCAAGCGATCCAACAAATTGATGTTCTCACTTCGAAGGGAATCAATTTCAAGCCTACAAAATTCCACCTCCCTCCTCAGAGTCATCTCTACTCCAGTCAATCTCATTTGCTCCATTTGCATTTTTTCCACTTGCTTATCAAACGAGCTTAGCGACTGCTTCTGCTCAAACTCCGCACTGAAAACTTGCCGCAAACCAACAATTGTCTTCTCTTGGTCACTACAGGTTCTTAATGATCTAGTGACAGATTTCTGCACCTCTTTGCACTCGTTATCCTTCTGTTCAAATTTTCTTTTGACACAATATAGATCTTCCTGTACTGCTTTGTTCTTCTTTCCCAATTCAGATAATTTCTGCTTTAGATCTTGATTGTCCCCAGTTACGTCCTCTATCCTTGAAGTCAGATGCTTGATTTGCTGCTCAGAATGTGTTATCATACTTTTGCTTTCTGTTTCCCTCTGATGAAAAGAAGACACTTCCATCTGGAGAGACACATTCTGCTCTGCAAGCTCTCTAACCCTTTCACGAAGTCTATGCTCTTCAAATTGGCACTTTTCAAGCTTCGTAGAATAATCATTTGACCTTCTGTCTAGTTCCTTCTCTAGTGCTGTTTGCAACTCACTCTTCTCCTTCTCTAATCTTTGGGTGCGAGACTCTAGTTCTGCTTTTGCCAATCTAAACTCTTCCATTGCAGAATCCCTCTCAGCAATCCAAGACTTTAAAAAACTTGATACCTCAATTGCCAAGCTTACCTTATCAGCCATCAAGTTTCTAATAGTCTGAACCAATGATGGGACATCAAATCCCCAATCTTGATGAAAGCTTTCCTGATCAAGCTCTTCAGAAAGGAAAACTACTCTCTCCTCAGCTTCCTTTGATCTTCGTTGCAGTTCCACATCTAGAGCATCCTCATTTGCATCAGAGTTCACATCACCAATGTTGTCAGGTAGAGAATTGTTTTGTTTCTGACACCCTGAGATATCTTCTGCATAATAGCTATCAATGGCATCATAAGTTTGATCCATAGAGAAACATTTTTGGGCAGGACTGTCCATTTTTGAATTGAAGCATCTATTCATGGATTCACTATAGATATCCTCAATTGTGCTTGGAATATCACGGTCAAACTCCTTAGCACTTGCCCTGGGGAAAGCATGAATTTGGGAAAGTTTCTCAACTACGTTTTTTGCAATAGTGCTTGGAGATTCATGACCAAAACCATGCTCCACCCAATCTCTGGAAGAAAAGCAGGCACTTTTAGCATCCCTAAATGAACAAGACCTGGATTTATCTTTGACCCTACCTGTTGGTGAGGAAGGGGCTGTATATTGGACTCGTGGTGGAAGTTTCGAACCAGGATTTCCATTCCCAGTATATTTACTAGGTGCAGGATTGCTTTTGGGTTTGCTTCTTTCCTCATACAGCTGCTGTCCATCAACGTAGCGATCCAAAACCTTACTCGAGACATTACTAGATGAAGACTTTGTCGATGAGTCATGATGAGATTTAGAAGAAGCTGAAGAACCAAGTCTCTCCGGTCCACATGCATTTAGTGTAGATGTCATTTCATATTTCTTTGTTTTGGTTTGCTTCTCAGGTGTAAGAACCCACCTAGTAATCAGAAACCAGCAAACTAACCTCAGGAAGCAATTAAATAATTATAAGCAAGGCACAGAAATGCAGCTCATACTACATAATTTCTCTCCAGCTAAAAAGATGCAACTTCTTAATCGAATGCCTCACCTAGATGCATGATCACCAGACTGCTGCTGACGAGAGTGATTGTAAACACTAGAGGGAGAGCCAGTTTGATCATCTGTGCAAAGAAATTTTCTTTGCTCCAGAGCATGGGCGAAAATTGAATCTGATAACGAGGACTGGCTCCTTCTAAGACATGGACTGAGGCTATCGCGTTCTTGCTTTCGAGACTTTGAGAACAAGCCCCTGGAGCTCCTGAAATCGATATCGGCCTTATCTATACACTGATTGCTTAGCCCTCCTTCTGCTGGCATTTCCCAGTAGACTTGCTTGCCAGCAGAAGTTGGAGAATCAGCACTCCCATCACACTTGTTAGATGAAGATCGAAAAAAGAACAATTTTTTCATCTATTTGTCTCAAACCAGAAACCGCATTACAGCAAATGGTGTACTTGAAATTCTGAAGAGGGTGTCACTTTACCTGAAGCAGAATACCAAAATTAGAAACCAGAAAATACGTTTTAAACACTTAATGATTGAAATGGCGCACGAGATTCAACACACAAAATGGGTTAATTCCATCATAACGCTAAAACATCTGGTCTGAAAATTGCATATTATTTGCATCCTTGAAGAAGCAACGGGGGTTCGTACAGTATGGAAAAGTTTTCAGCGACCTGAACTGTCCTGGTAAACAAGACTCAGAACCCGAAACAAAACCATCATACTGAAATAGTAAAATCGCAACCCACCTTGAAGACCAAATTAGCCTGCTCTTTTCATTTCTCAAAACCCTATTATCTCTCCTCTTCCAAGGACCAACCTGATAATTAAGTAATAAAAACCTTTATGTACTAAAAAACCATAAAGATTCGAGACTGATCACCACAACCTAAATCGATTTTGTGGAATTCTTGAAAACAGAATCAGTGATGAAGTACTCGGTTGCTCGATTGGTTACTGAAGAAGATGATTGATTAGTGAAAAACTACACATGATCAGAATCTTGAATTTAAGAAAAAAAACAGAAAAAGAAAACAGAAAGCATTAAAAATTTTCTCCATTTTTCTCACCTGCCAAACACCAACTGACCATATTTGAATGGTAAAAATCATAACTTGCAAGGTTCTTTCACTCTACACTTCCAACTCTCAAAAATCTCTCACGTCACTTTCATGCATCCAAGAATTCCTGAAACGATCAAAGAACACTATAATCTATGACTTTAATTGGAAACTAAAACAAAGTTTACCACGTAAAATTATGGTAAATTAATTGATTAACCTACCATTAATGGCGAGATACTGATCCAGTGAAGCCTGATCAATTCAAAATTCAAACAAGAAAAATCAATCAAGCGTCAAACGAAGAACCCCAAAATTTAAGGAAATAATATCTTTTATTCATAACTGAAAATGAAACCGGGCCCCATAGTGTAACGGAGTCAACAGGCGGCATCGAAGGCCGTCGGAATTCGGGTTTTGTTGATGGCGATGGACACTCGAATGGAGAATTTTAAAATATTTGGATGGCGCGGATTATAGAGGTGTAATCCAGTGCATCACAGCTCACGGAAGGTTTATAGGAAGCATTGATTTCAATAACCAATTGAGATAGAGCCTTAAACCAACTTTTGGACTTTAGGATTATAAAGTCAAAAGTTTTTTTTTTTAAGAAAATTGATTGAATGAAATAAGAGTGTTCTAAGTAGAGACCCATATATCAATAGCAAGGAACCTATCTAATCATATTGAAAAATACAGCCTAAGGAATCAAAACACAAATACATCACAACTTTCAAATATGGTTGGAGCTAAATGCGGCAATTTGAGCAGTTCATTGATGCCTTTTTCATCTTACTCGAAAATGCATTAAGAATTGTTGTGGCTAAGAGTCCTTACATGCGTAAAGAAGAGTGTAATTCTTAGTCATAATGATCTCCTGAATATCCGTGAAAATCAAGGATAGCAAACACTCTTTAGGGGATGATTGATCCTTGAACCGTCTGAGATTGCGTTCCTGCCATAACCTGTAGATACAAACTCCCAGCACAATAAGGTGGATGGGTGAATGCATAGAGATTTCATTAGTGATCTCCATAATAGTCAAAAGTTCAAGTAAAAAAATAGTTTCTTTATAAAAATATAAAGTAAAGTTTTATTGAGACAATGTTATTGTTGTATTGTTAATTAACTTTTGTCTCAATGAATTTTTAGTTAAAATTTTGATTCTCATTTAAGTTTTTCATTTTGTGTCTATTAGACTATATTTGATTGAGTGGAATGAAATAGAATGTAATATTATTTTATCGTTTTAGATGAAGATTTATAACAGAATAAAATGGGATAAGATGAAATAGGAAGGTTTCACATTACAACCTTATTTGGCAATTAGCGGATTGTATTAGTTGTTAACTAATTCTATTAGCTATTAGTCAACATTGAATTAATATAGCTTATTTGATCAGTGGATAACATCAACTGTTTATTTAAGGATGTTTGATAAAATTAATGGTTTAATATTAGTTATTTATGGTTTAATATTAGTTGTTTATGTGTAAAATGATTTATAAGAATATGTCTTGTAAGAAAAGGATTTATGAGGACATGAGTATTAACTTATATTTTAGTTTTTTTAAAATATTTTCACAAGAATTAGATAAAGCAAAAGAAGTCAATATCATCATTTTCTCTAATATCTTCATCAAGCCTTAAGAACACTGAAAGTCCTCTTAATACAAGTTCTCAATGATAAATGTGCTCGATTAAAAAGTTTCTGATATCCTCTTGAATTTGCATTATGAAGAGTTGAGAGATCACTAAAATATCACTAAAAATAAGCTTGAGAATAGGTTCGGTTGGATCACACCAAGAGTTTTTCTTTAAATGTAGTACTACCAACGTGATTAATATGAAATTGGGTTTGTAAAGATGATATTGATTTAATTTCAAATTTAAGGAAATATAAAATTTTGTTATTTTAATTTTAATTTTTTAAATTTAAAAATTGAAACTATATTTTTAATACATTATCTTATAATAAAATTATTTTGAAAAACAGTTTATATTAAACTCTGAAATTTTAAACTTATATAAAAATAATTATTTTATATAAAAATAATAATTAGTTTATATTAATCTCTGAAAAACAGTTTATATTAAAATTATTATTATTATTATTATTAAGATTGGGTTGAGCCTGGGGTTATTCAATTAAGGTCTAAAATATTTTATAAATCAAAGAAAGTAAAAATAGATGGAAAATTAGTTGTAAGATAAGTGAAGGATATGGAATGGTGAAGCCATTTAGAAAAGAATGAAGCTGTTAAGTAAATTTGGCGTAAGGTCGGGTTGGATTCTAGTTTCATAGACTTAAGCTTAGTCAAAATTTATGTTTAGATTTAGATCGGGCTCGAATTATAAACGAGTTTGAAATTTGTGGCTCGAGCCTAAGATTGATTAGGTTTAGGCGATTCAAATCCTGATTTCTTTTTTTAATAATTAACAAACCGACGTTATTTTATATATATTTAGGTTTTGGGCCGAGCCAAACAGCTCAAGCCTAAACTTCAATTTGACTCAAAGCTAAAAAAATTTAAAAAACTAAAGTCTAACCTAAACTTTTTTTTTTCAAGGGTAAAAAAACAAAGGACTAACTCCTAGAGATGAATCCCCCACGAATGGATTGCGGATAAAGGGTGCCTTGCATGTCTCGGTGAAGGGCATCCAAAAGACTCCAAGACGGCTCCCGAAAAATATGCAGTTCCGGTGGGAAAGCCGAAGCGAGATAAATCAAATGATCCGCACACTGGTTGCCTTCGCGAGGTGTATGCTCAATGTGAACTGACCACTCCCGATGAATTAACTCGCGGATACTGCCACAAAAGCAGAATGCTCAATTAGATCCTGAATTGAAGATGAAAGACTATTAATAACCTCAAAGGAGTCCACCCCCAGTTGCACGCGGCGATAACCCCACTCCCAAGCCAACAGCAACCCATAATACACCCCGCAAAGTTCAGCCAAGATAGGAGAACCAACACCTAACTGCTGTAAGAACCCGCATGTCACGGCTTACGTCATCATTGTGTCTATCATTTTTAAAAATGACAATTGGTCGTGATAAGAGCGACTAATTTGATCCCTCATGGTATAACTTAAGCTTGACTTGAAACTTCGGGGTTGTTTGTTTTCCTTTTTTTAGCTTTTGTTGTTGTTTTTGTAAAATAAGAAATTGATGCTTGGTTAAACTTGTTTGTATATTTTGTTTTTCAAAAACAACAATTATTAAAAAAAACTTAAAAATCATGTTTTCATGAATTTTGAAAACAGATTTTTGTCTATTTTTTTTAACTTTTTTTCAAAAAAAAATTTCATATTGGTTTCTTTCCCTCTGTGTCGACTTGGTCTTCTGCGCTTTCACCGGTGTTGTGATTTCTCCAAGTTTGTTTTCATATCTATTGGTTGCTGCGATTTTTGCAGGTTTGTTTTATCTATTGCTTGTGTGTGTTTTCGTATCTGTTGGTTGACTTGCTATTGCCATTACTTGCGTTCATCAACTTCTCTCGTGTTCTCTTGTCTATAACATTAGAGCCAGCATACTTCTTGTGACCATCAATACTACTCTCTCATTTTCTCTTTGTGTTACTTTATTTGAGTTCCATTCTTCAAGTTTCTTACAAATACTTGACAATGCCTATGCTGTCAATATTTTCCTAACTTCAGCAACAGTTAAACCTCTCTCTGAGCTGAGTATATTATTGATGACTAGTAGGGTCAATCACATTAGTTTGGTAGTAAGAAAACAAATTAGAGAAACTAGGGCGTGATGAGTGCCACTTTGATTTGCATTTTGATGAACAATAATATGACTAGCTTTAGTTTTAAGAACTTAAGACTTAAAAAGGAAGAGAGATATGAAGAAAATTACATTACTA
This sequence comes from Erythroxylum orinocense, assembly GCA_025531955.1. Classification (NCBI taxonomy): domain Eukaryota; kingdom Viridiplantae; phylum Streptophyta; class Magnoliopsida; order Malpighiales; family Erythroxylaceae; genus Erythroxylum; species Erythroxylum orinocense. Next base: position 14,639,594 of record JANZLX010000005.1, read on the forward strand.
TATATTTAGCCATACTTACTAAAATGTCTTTGACATAAAAGTTGAAAAATTGAGTAATTACAAGATTTGACAGACCATGTGTAGAATTACGTCAAATGTTGGAAGAGAACAGGGTTCTCTGCTTTGAGCATAAGCTTCTGCATTTTTTTTTGGTGATGATAAAGAAGATGATGCACTCTCGTTTTGTATTCTTCATCTGAACAATATTTTAATTAATGAATGAATTATATTTTAACTAATTAATTACAATATTTTAATTAATTAATGAATTATATTTTAACTAATTATAGTAATTAATTAATTATATTATTGTAACTAATTATATTAATTAATTAATTATATTATTTTAATTAATTATATTTTAATTGATTAATTAGTTAATTACTATATGTTAATTAATAAATGAATTATATTTTAATTAATTACTATATTTTAATTAATTAATGAATTATATTTTAATTAATTCTATTGTAATTAATTATGATGCACTTAATTAATTAATATTAAATTTATGATCTTTATTATAAAATTGCTATAAATTATGATTTTTATTATAAAATTGTTATTATAACAAGGTAATGACTCTCATTCTGCTCCTATTTGAGGGGAATGGAGCATTGCCTTAAACTTAGGAATGAAAACATTGTCTATTCAATAATAGCATCATACCAAACAATATTTTTCATTCCATACCCATATCTATTTTTTCAAACCTCCAAAACAAGCACACCCTTAATCTCTAATTATGTGGTGTGTTGTCATAGACGTATCTAAAGTTTCTGGCTCCGTCCCTGTATGTTGTTGTCTTCGGTTCATGAGTTAAAAGCCACTTTATATATCTTTTTTTTATAAAAATGTAGTTGCTATTTTTTAGATGCATACTGAGCTCTTGTTTGGTTCAACTTTTGAATAGTTTAAAAATACTTTTTTTTATCGTAAAAGCTATTTAAAAAAAAGTAAGTATTTAACTGTATTTTTTAAAAGCGCTTTTAGAGTAGAAACAGTTTTTTTAAAAGCTAAAATTTAAAGCTTAAAAAAAAACTCCAAATTTTAGCTTTTTCATAAATCTTTTTTTCCCCACTTTCCCGTCACTTACGTAAAGAAAACCTCTCCAAAATACTGTCGTTTCTTTGTACCATTAGCTGACTTGTTGTTTCTTCTGCTCGTCGTTGCCTCTCATCTTTTCATGTTAGCTTCTTTATATGTTTATTTGTCCTAAACATTTATTTTTTTGCATCAAACGTCTGCCTTCAACGCAGAAGGTTTGCGTTCGACGTCTGCTCCTCTTCTTTTATCTTGTCTAGCATTTGTAAGCAAAACAAGAAAAGAGCTCAATTAATAGATGTTTCTAAGTTTCAACTTGGTGGACGCAAAGCTGACAAAGATCTGTCAAAAAGTTTCAGTCTTTACTCTTATTGCTGTGATAAGAGAGAAGAAAAGAGGGCTTCTGCGTTGTCGGCTCCGTTGACAAAAACTTCAATTAAAGCCATTTTTGGTAGCTTTCACTTGATTATTAGTTGAATTGAGGTGATTTGGGAGGCGGGTCTTGGAGGATATCGGTTATAATATTAAAGC
>JANZLX010000005.1:14641268-14684708 GCA_025531955.1 Erythroxylum orinocense
ATAATAATAACTTATTAAAAATTAATAATAATAATAATAATAATAACTTATTAAATAATAATAAATAAATAAATAAAATTAATAATAATAAGAATACCTTAATAGTAATAATAATAATAATAATAATAATAATAATAATAATAATAATCAAATCAAATATATATTTTTTCAAATTTTTTTTGTTAGAAATCTTAACTTAACCAATTTTTACTCTCAATTTTTATGTTACAAATTTCAATGTTTCATTTTTTAGAAAAAAATAAAAAATAAAAACAGAGAACAAAAATTAAAAATAACATTAAAAATAAACAGAATTATAACCAAACACTTCTTATTCCACTAATTATGCCAAATCGCAAATTCTATATATACAATTTTATCTTATTTACATCACCGACTCAAATACTTGCTGCCACACTCATAGTCATAACCCACCCTTCTCACTCTCACCATTCATTGTTTCTTCCCTATAAAGTACCTTACTCTTTACCACACAATTATCAGATACTCACTCCCTTTCGTCGAAGCAACTGAAAGTCTCCCAACTGTTCCTCTTCAACTCCCATATGGCTAAAGTCATCCATTTCTCTTCTTGCGTTGTTTTGACTGTGTTTTCTGGTTTTTGTTTTTGCTTTTCTCAATGGGTTTTCTGCTTCGTTTCTTTTTTTCAGAAGAAGAAGTCCAATAATAACAACGACAGCCTCAACAACGCCAACGCCAACGTTAGTGTTGACAAGAACAACGATGGACAGAAGGAGGAAGTTAAGAAGAAAGGAGGCGAGAAAAAGGAGGACAAGAACCAGATCACTGTGGTTTTGAAGATGGAGATGCATTGCGAAGGCTGCGCGTCTAAAATTGTCAAACATGCTCGTGCCCTTGAAGGTTTTTATTGATATGCAACTCCTGTTAACTCCTTAAATGTTCTGGGTTTTCTCCTAAATTGTTGTTTATTTCATTTCATCTAATCTGTTTGCTGTATAGATTCAGGTCTTCCTAATAACTTGGAACTGCTGTGACAGGGGTTGAGAATGCGAAAGCAGAGATGGATTCCAACAAACTGACAGTTATAGGGAAGGTGGATCCTTTGCAGATTCGAGAGGATCTCCACCTCAAGACCAATAAGAAGGTTGATATCATCTCTCCACAGCACAAGAAAGAAGACGCTAACAAGAAAGATGAGAATAAGAAATCCAACGACAAGAAAACTGACGCTGACACTATTGATGCTAACAGTAAGAATACCAAGAAAACTAAAGAGGTAATCACCAGTACTTAATTAATTCATTCTTTTGGCGCACTTTAGTACTGTTCTTTCTAACCTGCGCATGGTGATTCCACTTTCAAATCAATAGCTCCTCGGCGAATATCTAATTTTTATTATTTGGCGTTACATTTCCGTGTCAATTGGACAGGCGTATTTTAACAGAAACGAAAATCCTTTGTTTAGTATATAATAATCATAATCTCAACTGCCATTTTGATGGTGTAGCCACCGGTGACGACGGCCGTACTCAAACTGGGGTTTCATTGCCAAGGTTGTATCAAGAGAATTCACAAAATTCTCAACAAGACCAAAGGTGACTTTTATCTTCCCTATATAAATAAATAACCATCTCCGGCCTCGTCCATTTACGTCACCCACCGTAATGGCGTTATGATTTATGTTGTACAGGTGTGCAAGAGATGACTATGGACAAACAGAAGGAGACGGTGACGGTCAAAGGGACGATGGACGTGAAGGGTTTGACCGAGGCTCTTAAGGATAGACTCAAGAGGCCCGTTGAGATCGTTCCGGCGAAGAAGGAGAAAGAGGAGGCCGGCGGCGGCGGAGATAAAGACGGCGGGAATGAAGGAGGCGGGGGAAAGAAGAAAAAGGGTGGCGGTGGTGGTGGGCAGGAGCAGAGTGGCGGAGGTGACGTGGCGACGATTGAAGGTAACCGAATGGATTTTATGGTTCAACCTGGGTTCGAGCACGGTTACAGGTACACGGGTCAGCCTATGTATGGAAATGGATACATGGGTCAACCCGTGATGGGGAATGGTGGCTACATGGGTCAACCCGTAATGGTGAATGGTGGCTACATGGGTCAGCCTGTCTATACGCATGCTCCGAATTACGGATACGGGAATTACGGATACGGGTACGGATCGGTGCCGGGTTATCCAGCTCACTTAAAGTTCAACGATGAGAACCCTAACGCCTGCTCCATTATGTAGTGTAATAGTTATAAATTAGGCTTAATAAGCGCTTCTATAGCAAGAGCTTCGACGGAGTAGACCAAAAGTGTAAATAAAATGTAGAGGCTGGTGGGTGAAAATTTTAGGTGGAAACAATCTATGTAAGGTAGTTGTTGAAAAGTATCTTTTTAAATGTGGTTATTTCTTTAAGGTTATGAATCGATGATGCATATGAGGTATGTCATGGTTGTTGAAGAGTTTTGCTCTTTTTTAACAGGTGGACTGGTTCTCTTTATTAAAACAAGTCCATATGGCATAGTAGTTTGTTCGAGTACAAAGTTAACACTGGTGGAATATTCTTTGCTATAAAGATTCATGCCACAATTACTAATCTAATGAACAAATACTAGTAGTCTAGTACTACTGCCCCACTTCTCCAAATTTCACTATACATTATAGGCCTCTTATGATTTGGACTATGTGCATAGATTGATGCTCCTTCTCAAAAATCAACCAAGTCTGATCTGACTACATAGCTTTTCCTATAATATCATCCATCTTTGTCTTCCTCTCTCCCCCATCTTTATATTTTTCAAATATATGTCTGTGTTTTTACTTTTATTAAAAGATAAACAAAATGCAAACATTATGGTAAAATTGAAAATGGGGCAACCTTCGCCAATTCCAAGGACTGAAAATGGGGCAACATGTCCCGTCTCAGAGCAAACATTGTGGTACAATTGAAGTCCTACAACTACAAGTCTACCAACGAACAACCCAAAGCATATAGCCCTTTCTTCGGCTTTCCTTGGACAGTCGGACCCCTACTAATTAATACAGGAAAGAGTCTGGGAACATCTCAAGTCTCAACCAACAATATTAGGCTATTAGCTCCTCACATCACAATGTCCTTATTCCTTTTGTCATCGTGAGCCCGGCCGTCTTCCATCCGCATCACGCATCAATGCAATGCATGTAAAATCGCACATACGCACAGCTGCTACAAGAGACGGCTGTCACAACAGTTTTGGACTGTTGCGTATGCGTGTCCCTTTGTCAGTGCATGTAGAGACGGCTTACTGTTTTCGTTTTCACTTTGTCATTCAGAGAGGGAGAGAAAGAGAGGGAGGTACAATGTGGATAGCTGTCACCCGTCTATACCCTGCCTTTGAATCACCGTGTCTGGTCACTGCCCGCACTTTTGCGGGATTCTTATCGTGCCCACGTCATAACGTAATGTGCCAAATCCACACACCATGTATGTATGTAGCTCATTCGCATGCACATGATGATTTGTTCATTTTTAAAGCGCTCCAAACACTGCTTCCTCCCTCCCCTTGGTTGAATCAAGAAGTATCCAAGCAGCTTCCATAAAGCTGTGTGATTGGAGAAAAGGTGGCTGTTGCAAAACAAAAAATTCACTTTTTAAAACTGTCCTTTGTTTTGTTATTATTTTACAACTTACAACCTATTGTCTCATAACAAATACCATCCGTAACCCAAAATTTTTTAAATATTTTATGTGGAAAAAAATGAAGAAGAATATTCTATCTACCAAATTAAAATACCCAACCTTACTTGAACTTGCCAACCCCATCACATATTAAATTAAAACACTACTAACCCTGTCTCTCTCTTTATATTTTAACTAAGAGCAATTTAACCTAACAAGAAGTTGGTGCACTGGACACTTGCACTAGGTTCCAAATCCATGTGATTGGAGGTCTCTTTTAAATCCTTTTCCCCTTTAGACTTGATGATTGCATGAACTCAATATCACGTGGGCGTTACTAATTACTAGAGCTTGTCAAAAAAGTGGAATATTATTATTTAAAGATAGGGGGAAATTAAGAGCCGCTTACCAAGAAAATTTAGTTTAAAGCGTGGTCAAGATTCTCTTCTAATCATAATAGCTTGGAAATGGAAGAATCATATAATTATTCATTTAGTGATCTTAATTATTATATTTAATATTTGTCAAATTTTCTCTTTTCATAGTAATATTATGATCATAAAAATTGCTTCGTTGTAAAATTTTGTTACGGGTTTTTGTCCATACATGTATATGTATACAGGTGGGTGGGGCAGGGCTCTGCTTCTCGTCAAGATGTCATTTCTTGGCTCCCAATAACTTCTTTATCAGTGACCCAGAACACTCAAAAGGTCTACATCATTAATGTTAACCGCTGATGAGCTCTTTTGCATTCCAATATTGAATCCTTTTCACTACACTACCAGTCCAATAATAGCATATCACGTTCAGAAACAGAGCTCCCTCTTTCTTATCTTCTTCTTCGAAACCGCAGAGAAAGAGACAAGGCAAGTTCATAGTCGGCTAATTCCTGTAAGCATCATTCTAGTACACTGATAGTAAATTTCCTGAGTAATCATGTCGACTTTGGCCCACCCGCACTTGCCTCATACACTCGTAGTCATATGGATGCGTTACGCGTGCACATCATCAGATTTAAATATTTGACAAAAAGCAAGTTCATATGAATGCCACGATAACTCTAGAAGATTGTCCAACTTCGTCCAGAATGTTGACAAAGGAAATAGAAGACATGCGAGATTTGATAGTATTAGATTAACTGATTAATTAATTAGAAATAAATAATTGACTAGTAATTTAATTATTTATTGTATTATAAAAATAAACACGAACAGATTTCAGTGTTTTATATGTATAAATATATATAGAGTGGGATAGTCAAAGCTCTTTGGTTACGAGTCGGCTAGTAATCATTAGTATCTATATGATTTGAATGAGGATGGACATCTTCTAATGTCCAACTTGCAAGGGAAGGTACCGACGACCTTAGTGATCTGGTTTTTATAAAGCAGAGGGCATTGAAAACTGCCTTTCTTGGGGCAAAAGTTTCAAAGTATCACTTTAAACACTTTACATCGCAAGCGCAAACACCGCAAAAGAAAAGTCTCAGTGATCAACATCGAGTTGAATGGGACTTGTAGGGTAAGGTTAATTTGTTTTCCATTAATGTGGATATATAGCAAAGGGGACATCATTATGTACCCTACACATTTAATAACAGAGCACAATGCCTCGATTAAATTTGATGAAGATGCAAAATTGGGTCGATTCATTACTAGTTAAAATTGACTTAAAAATTAGAGTGCTAATGACAACTTATTCATATATTTACAGTTAATCAGCAAATTGATAAGACATATAGCATTAAAGTTTTCACTGTCTACCGCTGTTGGATCAATTATCTATAATGTCAAAAGCACGAAAAAAGTTTTGTAGCTCGTATGTTTTACCATGTAGCCCAGTTCTTGGCTGACGGTAAGGCTCAAGTGCAGATTGTGTTTGGTCCAGAGTCATGTTGGGTTAATAATAGATTGAAGCCTATTTTGATCAGACGACCCAATTTCTGTTCGTGTCATCGGGTCAACACCCAAATGCCAGGACATTACACCCGGATCGACGTCATAACATGAGTAGAAAGTCACCGTACACGTGTCATACCGAATGAAAAATTCTACAATCTAACCCCTCGTCCTTTTTCTACAATCCACGCAATAAAAGGTCAAAGCCGGACCGTCGTTTGCTTCTTCCTCTCCCTCCTGTGCCTCAGAAGACTCGGGCATTTCCATGATAATATTTACCACAAAGAAGAACAAACTCTATATCAACAATCTCCTTTTCCTTCCTCCCATCCTAATCTCTCCTCTTCTTTGAGGTTTTTCTTTTCTTTTATTATTTTCCACCATTTTTTAACGAAGCTTTTCAAGTTATTAATTTCTTCTAGACAATTATTGATCTGATTTCTTTTTTCTTCTTCCCTTTTTTTGGGTATTTGATTCAGGATGGTGTCGGAAGCCAGCAAGAAGAAGGCGGCGCAGAAGAAGGCGGCGGCCGCCGCCAAGAGAGGCGGTAAAGCTGCTGCTGCGACGTCGTCGAAGTCGGCGAAAAATGTTCAGTATGGAAACAGCGTTGACAAGTTGTCGAGTGAAGTAGGTAGTTGTCAGATATCGGATCGCACCTGTACTGGCGTTCTATGTTCTCATCCTCTTGCCAGAGATATTCGCGTAAGTTCTTTTCTTCCCATATTTATTTTTTTCCTTGCATCTTAGGTATTTTAAATAATGGCTTATTTATTCGGCTGCATAGGAGAATAAGTTTTTCTGAACAGAAAAGTGAAAGGAATAAATTGGGACACTTTTAGAATAGAGTTATTAATTGGTAATTAGTAGGTAGAGAAGGAACAATCTAAAGAAAAAAAGGAACATTTATTAGTTTCTTTAGAGTTAGTATGCCTATTATTGGATGAATTCTTCACAGATGATGAATATGTATACCACTGTATATGTTGCATATATGTAGTACAAAATCACACGCGCACGATCAACTTGTCCACGAACACAGAGAGGAATAATATCTCTAAAGATGAAGGTTCTAAAATTTTAATTAACATTGTTCGTTTTGGACTCTTGACTTTACGAGTCTTACTAGTAGCTTATTGTTGCTAGCTTGGTGTACCTAGAGAAGTGCCTGGACGGGCGGCTGGGTCTGTTCCAAGCACTATGATTATGCTTTTTGGTGCAGGTAATAATATATAGGTGTTAGAATTTCTACGCTCATACTCGTATTTGATGTTTTCCTTGAAATTGTTTTTTTGTGATGCCGATGAGATAAACTTACTAGTTTGAATTTTCTTCTTTTTGCCTTTTCAGATTGAGTCCTTATCTGTTACTTTCCACGGACACGATCTCATTGTTGATTCAATACTAGAACTTAACTATGGCAGGTTTGACGGTTTATCTTGGAAAATAACTTGACAATTATTGAAAACCACTGCTGATTTGATTATCTTCTTTGGATCATCTTATAATTCAGACGGTATGGATTGCTTGGATTAAATGGATGTGGAAAATCAACACTTTTAGCTGCAATTGGATGCCGAGAACTTCCAATTCCTGAGCATATGGATATATATCATCTCACTAGGGAGATTGAAGCTTCCGATATGTCTTCACTTGAAGCTGTCATTAGTTGTGATGAGGAGAGGTTGAAATTGGAGAAAGAAGCCGAGGCTTTGGCTAGTGGGGTATGTAGGAGTGACGATGTTTTTGTCCATTAAAAGATTGAATATGCTGCTTAGCTTGTTCTCTTACCGAGTTGCCTCATTTGTGTTGGTGTAGTTGCAGGAGGATGGAGGTGGAGATAGGCTTGACCGCATTTAGGAGCGCTTGGAGGCATTGGATGCATCAACTGCCGAGAAACGTGCTGCTGAAATTTTGTATGGTTTAGGTTTTAACAAGCAGATGCAGGCAAAGAAGACGAGAGATTTTTCTGGTGGCTGGAGAATGAGGATTGCATTAGCTCGGGCTTTATTTATTAATCCAACTATCCTCTTGCTGGATGAACCCACTAATCATCTTGGTTAGTCCACGCATGTTTATATCAGTTGTGGATCACTTATAAATATTTGGCTTTTCTCTTAGAAAATTATTGGGGTGTCTTTGCTAGAACTTTGCTTTTCTCCCCAGTAGTTAGGTAGTTTGTGGTATTAGTTGCTTTTCTCAACGTCTGATTTGGTTGAACTTCAATCATCCTAGTTCAAGAGAGAGGAAAATTTTCCACTTTCAGTCCCCTTATATACTTTTAACATCTCAAATATTTTTTCTTCAATAGACTTCATCCCAACCACCTTCAGATGGAGCTTGTTCTTCTAATAGGATTGTGGGAACTTGTCAATTGTCTTACGAATTAATGCTCTATTTTTCAGAGTGCTTACTTTTTCGGTAAGAGGAAATTAAATTCTTTGGGGACTTAAAAACTAGTGTCAAGCTAATGGTTAATTACTTTTGCTGGTGGCAGACTTAGAAGCTTGTGTTTGGTTGGAGGAAACATTAAAGAAAATGGACCGCATTCTAGTTGTGGTTTCACACTCTCAGGATTTCTTGAACGGAGTCTGCACAAATATCATACACATGCAGAACAAGACGTTGAAGTACTACACGGGTAACTTTGATCAATATGTTCAGACCCGTGCTGAACTGGAAGAGAATCAGATGAAGCAATACAAGTGGGAGCAGGAGCAGATTGCTTCAATGAAGGAATATATTGCTCGTTTTGGGCATGGCTCAGCAAAATTAGCTCGCCAGGCACAAAGCAAGGAGAAAACTCTTGCAAAGATGGAGAGGGGTGGGCTTACTGAAAAGGTGGTCAGAGACAAGGTTCTTGTTTTTCGGTTTGCGAATGTGGGAAAACTTACTCCACCAGTGCTTCAGTTTGTGGATGTTTCGTTTGGCTATACACCTGACAATCTTATATACAAGAACCTCGACTTTGGTGTTGATCTTGACTCTAGAATTGCATTAGTTGGGCCCAATGGTGCTGGAAAGAGTACTCTGTTGAAGCTTATGATGGGAGATTTAGTTCCTACTGATGGCATGGTACGACGGCATAACCACTTGAGGATTGCACAATTTCACCAACATCTCGCTGAGAAACTTGACTTGACATTGTCTGCACTTCAATTTATGATAAAAGAGTATCCAGGAAATGAGGAAGAAAAAATGAGAGCAGCAATTGGAAAGTTTGGGCTGTCTGGCAAAGCCCAGGTGATGCCCATGTTAAATTTGTCAGATGGGCAGAGGAGCAGGGTGATATTTGCTTGGCTAGCATTCAGGAAACCACACATGCTATTGCTGGATGAACCAACAAACCATCTGGATATTGAAACCATCGACTCATTGGCAGAGGCGTTGAATGAGTGGGATGGTGGTTTGGTTCTTGTTAGCCATGATTTCAGGCTCATAAACCAGGTAGCGGAGGAGATATGGGTGTGCCAGAACCAAGCAGTTACCCGTTGGGATGGCGATATTATGGAGTTCAAGGAGCACCTCAAAAGGAAATCTGGGTTATCTGATTAAACTATATGGTAGCGCTGTTTTATACGACTATGCAAGGCAACACGCTCAACACCTATGATAGGGAGATTGGCTATGCACCATGTCCAAATGATAGGCCGGCTATCTTCACCCTATGGTTGATTATACCACGCAGTATGAATGTGGCTGCTGCATGTACAACAGGACGGCTGTTATTTTTAGCCATATACGCTGTTCAACTGTGAGGCGATATTATCATATTATTATCCATAATATTCGGATACAAAGGATGTATTTGGCGATACTTGTACAATTAGAAGCGATAACGGTATGAAAGCTTTAGCACGATGTGAACTTACACGGGTGAAAGCTTATATTTTATTTGATCTTTTGTGTAAAAGATTGCTTAGATTGATAGAGAACAGAACGGTGCTTGATAAAGAAATAAATATCATTTAGGAGTGGAAAGAGCTACCACTTCCACTACCAGTCCCTGGTCTTATGTTAGTGGACTACAACGGTCAAGCTGGTAGGCATTGTCGGCAAGCCCTACCCCGACATTCTCTCGTAGCGTCTAGCCAATGAACACTCTTCACTCTGGAATTGTTCATCAGCTTAAGCCCGGTCCCTATGCGTAAAGCTCGTTTTATTAAAAGTTACCCCATAAACACGTGAATTAACTGTACAACGTAAGCTTACGAGTGTGCTTGTGCTTGGAAATAAAGCTTGCATAAGACGTCGGAAGCTGCTTCTTTTCTGTTAAATGTTTAACGGAGCATAATTAGTTGTGAAAAAAAAAATTTACGACCACACTTTTAGAAAGAGATGTATAACACTCTTGATTAGCATATAGATTTTTTTCTATTTTAAGCAAATAAATATAGAAACATTCTAATAAATGTTGGGTCTAAAATATGAAAACGGAAGCGTAAGATAAATGATTAATATCCACAAGCAGTTTGTATTTTGATATTAATTAATAATATGAACTTAAATAATATAGATATCCATAATGATCAACAACAGTATAATAAGACATGAGATGAAGATATACAAAATGATCTTAATAATCACTCTACAAATAATTCATATTTCTACTGCAAGGAAATTAAAGCAAAACCATCATAATAGGTTTTAGGTGTTGATACGAGGTGGGAGCCTTATTACGTATCCCGGATCTATATGAAAGGATGAAAAACGAAAATAATGCAAAATACCTGGATTTCGATTTCATCTCTAATTCCGATGCCGATTTCGAGCTCCAAACGTCTTCAAATCTCCCGGGACCTTTAGTAGAAAGTGATTATAGGCCTTTCTACAGTTTCTTCAAATCACGACCTTTCCTAACGGGTTAAGAAATCCTTATGCTCGTGAATGAATTCTCAAGTAACTGCAGGAGACTATAACTTTTATATAGCTTTCATATCGGGCTTTCCTATCACAAGGTCGATATAGACCCGATCCACACTAATCGGGGCCCATTTTTCATCCGAACTTTGACCCATTAATCTAGATCATTTATTGGGCTACTTTATTATCTTTATCTGGATCAAATAGTGTAACTTAATCGAAAATTAATTTAAAAACCAAAATTGCAATTAATATTAGTCCAACTTTATGAAACATGGACAAAATTGTCCCTAAGGACAAACAATGTCTTACAATCTCCTCTTTAGACAAGCATTAATTGCAATAGACTCTAGTTTAAAAACAATTTTAAAACTCGGTTAAGCCACACTACTGTATTAGTCGACTAAGTTTTGAAAACAAAACATTTGATCCAAAGATAACGAAAGTCCATCATTTTGTCCTGCAAGGCTTTCGGTACCGAAAAGTATCAGATGCATGTGTCCTGTATGACACAGATCCAATACAATCACGAATACCTAATACCCTACTAACATGAATGGGAAAATGGAGTGTGGCAGACTACAATGATACCTTTATGATCTAAAATGTATCATCTTCGTTTGTAAGTCTTGATTTCTCCAACTTTATGCTAAATTACATTAGAGAATTCTTGTTTTCTCTCACCGAATGCTAAACAACATTAGAGAAAACCTTTATGTTCTCCGACTGAATGCTAAACTGCATTAGAGAACCTTTATGGGATTAAAAACTTATATCCCCCTATGTTATGTCAAACTTTATAGATATCTGTATAAAACTGTATGCGTCTAAATGACATAGGCTTAAGGTCAATATGTATATATGCCCAATAACCTTTAAATGCTTAAGATTGACACAAATCTTAAAACGTTCACATATATTATGACAATGTACGATAACATGTATTACTAAGGATAAATGATGATCATCTTTATTGATGAACCATCATACTATCATAACACATTAAATGTATAAATGTATAAATATACATGGAGAAAACATAACGATCCCCTAACTAATAGTGTCTAAAGACTTCAAAACACCCATACTGTATACTTGTCTTTCAACCACAAGTTGGCGAAGTCCTTTAGTTACAAGATCGACTTATAGTTTCTCAGTCCTTAAATGCTCCAAACCTTAATGTCAGCTTTTTATATCAACTCCTTTATCGTCAAATATTTGACCTCTAAATGCTAAGACCCTATGATATTCTTTGTTGCTACTAAACAGCATAGCAACAAGATTATAACAGTATAACCGAATGAGTCTAGCCACTGAATCAACCACAGATAGCTTAAAAATCAAGTTTCTGAGCCAAACCACCTGTGAAGTAGTCTCATAGCATGCACTCTGCATGCATGATTGAGGAAGCCACCCGTGTCTACTTGACACTCTTCCATGACATTGTACCATCTGTAAATATAAAAATGTAACCTTAAGTGAAGTTTCGATCATCAGGACACATAGCTTAAATTTGAATATGAATTCTCTACGAGGTTTAAATTGTTGAATTTTCTATATGTCAACATATAATTCTTGATTCACTTCAATTATCTCAACACTTGCTTAACTGCTTTCCAATGGTCTATACCTGGGTTAACTAGATATTGACCAAATAGTCTAATAGTAAATGCAATGTCCAACCCAGTGCACACTTGGGTATACATCAGGCTACCAACTGTACTAGAATATGGAACATTCCTCATAGTTACTCTCTTTACTTTATTCTTTAGACATTATGCCAAAGATAATCTCTCAATATGATAGATTGGTGCTACAACAAGTTTACAATAAGCCATATTAAACCTTTGTACACGTACTCAATGTATGTACTTTGTGAGAGGCCTAATGAGTGTTGAGATTTATCCTGATGAATCTAAATACCTAGGACAAAAGATGCTTCATCAAGATCCTTTATGTCAAAGTGCTTGACGAAAAGTTGCTTAACTTCATATAACATGTTCAAGTAACTTGACGCGAGCAATGTATCATCCATGTATAGTAACAGGAAGATAACTTTGCTCCCCCTGACCTTATAGTATAATCATATTTAAATTGTGTTTTCCATAAAGCTGAAAGAGGTGAAACCTCATCAAATATAAGGTACCACTTTCGGGAGGTTTGATGTAAACCATATATTGATCTGCTTAATATACAAACCATGTCAGTTCTATATGGATATTAAAATCCTTTAGGTTGTACCATATATAGACCTCTTTATAAAAGTCTTTATTTAAGATAGCAGTTTTGACAACCATCTGATGTAACTCTATATCATCATAAGCTACAATTGTCATAATCAATCAAAATGTATCCTTCGACAATACAAGAGAAAAGGTAACATTAAAGTTAACCTTTCTCCTTAAGTGAGCAGTAGGCAACTGAGTAGGGCTATAAATCTCTGAACTTTATCCCGAACTCCTTTAGGTCTTTTAAATTCATTTACAACTGACGGGTTTGCAATTCTGCTTCAAATTAACTGGCTCCCAAACCGTACTATGCTTCATAGATTGCATCTAATCATTCATTGCATCTTACCACAAATCCGCATTGGGTCCAGAAATAACAATGAGTGGAACGAGTATCTAATTTGTCTTTATAAGGATTATACAACCTCAGTAGGGTAGGCCGATACACAAATGTGTGCAAGGGTTGAGTTTCCACACTTCTAGATAATTAGGTATATTAGACTTGTTCTGCATCGACTTCTTCAAGTCCTTTAGGGTGCGGTTACGCCTTTCGACAATACACCATTTTGCTTAGGACTACTCGGCATAGTAAACTTAGTCACTATTCTAACTGATTCCATATATCTTGCAAATAGATCTTTTCATGTCTTGAAACACCATGTTTGCCATGATATTCTCCTCTACGATTAGATTAACTATCTTGATGAATTTTTCCAATTGACTCTTAGCCTTCAATCTTTAAGCAAGAACACATAACTATAATGGGAATAATCATCAACAAATGTCATAATGCATTTGAAATTGCACAATGTAACTGTATAAGATCTTTTAATATCCATATGCATTAAACCCAACAAGCCAGAAATATGAGTTACCTCTTTATCCTTATTTTAGTCAACTTACCTCTGCAACAGTCAACACATGTTCCCATTTTATCATAATCTAAAATTGAGATAATGCTTTCCTTAATCAATCTCTAAACCCTAGCTTTGCAAATGTGGCTTAAACTTTTATGTCACACCATGTATGACTTATCATTCATCAGGGTTCTTTTTTTTATGACTTGTTCAGCAAGATACAAAGAAGCATATTTCTAATTTGGGGTGAGACACATTCTATACAAACCATATGATAAGAAAGTTGTACTATTATGTTTTGCATTAAATAAAAATTGTGCAACAAAAGCATTAAATACAAAATGTTAACCTTCTTTGTCCAAAATTGATATAAAGATCACATATAAAATTTTTTATGTAAAAACCAAAATGAACCTTGCAGCAAGGTTCATTATATACATCCCCTATAGATATTACATTAACTTCTTCATTGCTATCAACCATCAGTTTTTCCATCCCTTTATTTAGCTCTATCCTAGATATGAACCCCTGTAGTGTGGAAACACCTTAATCAGATGCTCCACTATCTAGTCACCAGAATTTAATGCGACTATCGTAAAATTAGATTCATAAATTGATAAGACAAGGAGTTTCTTGATGGTCTCAGTCTTTCTTTTTAGGCCTCATATCGCTGGCTTCTTTATGTTCGCAAGACCTTTACCAGCATTGGATTGACCAACATCAACATGTGGAGAAGATTTAGTCTTTTTATCTTTGAACTTAACGGGCTTCATCTTTTCCTTCCCTTTAGTTGCTTTGAGGGCTATAGGAGTA
Source organism: Erythroxylum orinocense (assembly GCA_025531955.1). Taxonomy (NCBI): domain Eukaryota; kingdom Viridiplantae; phylum Streptophyta; class Magnoliopsida; order Malpighiales; family Erythroxylaceae; genus Erythroxylum; species Erythroxylum orinocense. The sequence continues at coordinate 14,655,556 of JANZLX010000005.1, forward strand.
GCAAGCTAGAGTTTCTCCTCCTTAGCAACAGAATGGGCAATCAAAGCATTAAAGTCTTATTCCTCATCTAGCGAATAGTATGTCATCACTAGATTACTAAACTCTCGAGAGAGTGTACTCAAAGTCTAGTGAACTATGAAGACATCAGAAAGAGGAATATTTAGCATCTTCAGTCTATTGTGAAGATGGATCATTCTTGATATGTACTCTATTACTCCCCCTTCTCCTGTATACTTTATGGAGAATAATTCTTTCATCAAGGAACTCGTCTTAACATTAGGTGAGATTATGTACCTTTGAGAGACACTATCAAGAAACTCCTTTGCTATGTTTGTTTCCGGAAGTCCACTAAGTAGATGGTCAAGTATGGATCTCTTAATGGTTATAAGACATAATCTGTTAGACCGATCCTTGGCTACATAAGTTGCTTTATGAGCTCTCAAGCTCATGGATGTAGGTGGAGATGATTTATCTATCCGTATGGCTATATCAATTTCAGTTATCTCCATAGCATTCAATACATCCTCTGTCCACTTCTTCGTATTGAAGCCAATTATGGTTTTAACGGTAACAATGATGTTGTTGACAGAAAAGGTGACTGTCAACTAACAATGAATAGATCAACATAAATGTAAGATAACAACGATACTTAAAGCCATTAAATAGTATCTGTACCAAGAATCCGGTCACATATATTATGAAATATCTGTGGGCTGAATACATAATATATACAACTAGACCTCCACATAAAAGCGATCAGAGTACAAACCATCAAATCTCATGACACTACTACCTATGGGCGAATAGATCATTCAAGCAACGACTTTCCTCTATCCAATACCTTTATGTACATCTCAAAATCTCATATCCTCATTAATATTAAAAAGGTTCACAAACATAAGGGATACATCTTTATGTTATCCACACATTCTTTATAAACATATAGTATGTGACAATGTAATATCAATACATGCAAAAACCCAAATGCATAGTCTCATTGTCACACACTAGTGTTGAAGACATTCTCTGAAAACTTCATTTGAGACTTTTGTAGCGAAAAAATGTCATAAGAGTGACGATCGTGTGCCACCGAATACTGAACTGACTACCTGAGACACTAAAACCTCATGTATCTCTCTTATGGCAAGTTCGTTGCACAAAAATTCACTCAAAAATGGCTTTATAATGTCTTAATTTCTTTTCCAAGTGACTATCATGCGATCCTAAATACTAAACATGAGACCCAAGACACTTGAAATATCTCCCTCATTTGATATTCAAAGCATGAAAATTCATTTGAAATCGGCTTCAGAACGCCTTAATTCATTTTTCTGGTGTTAAACTTTAATTTATTACTAATTTAGTCAACCCACCTCAGGGCACCCTTATGGAAAATCTGAAATTTTTGGTTTTTTTGGGTTACTGTAGCACGTCAACATTCACTGTAGTATTTATGTCAGCATGATGTCAGCTAAGTGTGGAGGGTATGACGCATGTTGTATATGCGCCATAGAGCGACGCGCCCATAACTTGTATGCATGCGCCAAACGTGTGACGGCTTTACGGGTGGTACACACACTCAATAATTCTTCGTCACCTCTTACTGTCGGGGCTATTTTTGACAAGTTTTAGGGTCGTTTTTCACACTCCTAAGCTCTTTTTCACCCCGTTTCTCAAAGCTAAACACTTTTATACCAATTTTATGCAATAATAAGCAACAAAAAATTGAAAAATGGATGTTAACTCTTTGAGAACCTTATGGAGAAAAATTGAAAAATCTTCATTTTTAACCACCCGATCACATCACCGCTTTGATACCACGTATAATATGTAACAAGGCCTTAGTTACGTATCCCAGATCAAACGTGAATGGGAAATAGACAAAGGAATGCGAAAAATACCTAATTTCAATTCCATAACTTCAAACGAGCTTTTCGAAGTTGAAATGAGCACGAATCCACCGTCATCTTCACAGGAACTACTCACCAAGACGCGGTAAAGTCTTTCTATAGTTTTCTCAAAACATAAACTCTCTTAATGGGTCAGAGAATCTTTATACTTACAAATGACATGAGTGATTGCAGGAGACCTTAACTTTTATATATAGCATTCATATTGGGCCTCCCTATCATAGGTCTGATATAGGTCCAGTTTAGATCAGGATCCATTTTTTACCTGAACTTCAATCTATTGACTTAGATCATTTATTGGGTTACTTTATTATCTTTATTCGGATCAAATTACGTAACGTAATTGATAAGTTATTGAAAAACTGAAAAATACAATAAATGTTGTCCAATTTTATAGGAAAAGTAAAAAATATCTAACACCCACTTCCTTAACTTCTATCAACAAGAGTGTCAGGCTCCAATTACAACTCCCATAATCTAAATTAAGAGCCTATAATACAGTCATACAAAGTTTCAGTACTGAGTATAAGTTGAAATTCCAAATCAACAACACTCTCAATATAATCTTGAAACAACCTCTTAATGATGACTTATTGCTAAAACTACATGTTATAAAATGAGAAAGACTTCTCTACTCACTCTCACTCTCTTTTCTTTCCTTTTTTGATGTTTGTTTCACTAATATAGATGAATCCCATCTTTTTCCCCTTTTAAACTAAAAAAAGGGATTTAAAACTGGACAATGCAGATATACACGATCTTAGTGAGTTGCACAGTCTACTTGCACGGTCATGTATACCAGGAATACAAGTGTGTCTATCTCCACACGATCGTATATGTCTTCGACCCTTGCCATTCACCTGTACACGTTTGCAATTACTTAGATAGTCTTCACACACGACTGTGTAAGTCAAAGACATGAGTGTGTTATACTTTTGTACATGTCCATAGTCTCTTACACAGCCTTCATACACAGTGACACGAGTGTGTTATACTTTATATGACTGTGTCTCTTAGAAGTGGCTTCAAATCAATTGTTATCCCTCTTGACTTCTCTCGTTCGTCACTCCTACAATCTATATGAGTATCTAAGACCACCGAAACTTATATTTGCCTTTAAATAGGACTGCATACTCAACAATCTTTCCTCTAGCTCATTTTGGAGGAGTCAAATCAGCCCAATGATTGCTTAAGAGTCATCCCAGTGAACTTACTATAAAGCTCATGCTTTTATTAACATATTAGCATCGTTCTTATTTATGTAAATTTTCTTCAACTGTAACCGTTCTTCCTTAACCTCATTTTTCAACCAATGATACTTGACATTGATGTGTTTGGTGTGGAAATGGTCCAAAGAATTCATGTTAAAATCTACGAAACTTTAGTTGTCACAAAACACTACATAATCATAGAGCATCTCCTCACTTGCTTTTACAGCAGCTACATAGTCCACTTTAGTTATGGATAAAGCTACACACTTTGCAACTTGGATTGCCAAGAAATGGCTCCCCTTGTAAATTTGAACAAGTAGTATGAAGTGGATTTCCTATTATCAATATCTTCAGTCATATCTGCATCTATATAGCCCTTTAGAATTGGCTCCTCACCGCCAAAGTACAAGCTCCATTTGGAAGTGCCCTTCAAGTATCCTAAAATCCATTTTACTACTTCGTAAATGAACTTTCCCTGGATTGGACAAGTACTACTTATTAACCCATCAACTTGTGCGATATCTAGCCTTGTATAGTCCATTGCATATATCAAGGAACCAATAATAGGAGAGTATGGGCCAAAAGATATACCACCTTTGCTCTTTTCAATTGAAGGGCATGCATGCTTATTTAACTTAAAGTAGGTTGCTATTGGCGTCCTAACTGGCCTGGCATGTTTCACACTGAACCTTTTTAATACTTGTATAACATACCTCTCCTATGACATCCATAATTTCTTATTTTTCCTATCCTGAGTTATTTTTATGCCAAAAATATGCTTTGCATGGTGTAAATCTTTCATGTCAAAAGATTTTGACAAATCCTCCTTTAGCTTGCAAATCATCCTAATATCTTGTCGTACAATCAACATATTGATTAACTACAATTAGGTGAATAATAAAATTTACTGCAATTGCTTGACATAGTTGTAGTGAGCAAAGGCACGTAAAGGCCGACCCCCCCAAGACAATAAGTACTAGTAATTAACTTTTTTCAATTATCTAACCTATAAATCATATTTTAGATTTTAATTAAAAATTAGACTACAGAAATAAACTAAAATTGGAATCAATAATGAACATAGGATATAGGAAATTACTTAGCAAAAATTAATAACAAATAATAGTGTCCTGGTTACGAATCCCCATACGAATCATTAAATATTAAGCCTTTATCATGCAATTATATTATTGATTATTGGATCGTAAAAATTTCTATCTTATGTTAATATCATTCTTAAATATATTAACAACTAATCCATCAATTGATTAGCAAAACTCTCTCTAGTTAAAACCCTTAGGATTGCTTTATCAATTTATGAATTCTGCTATTAAGTTTGACCTTAATCCAGAAGATTTATGTCGGCCTATTTCTTTGCATACAACTCCTTCTAATTATGGTAGATCTATATCAAATCATGTATTAATATTCTAGATATATTAGAACAAGAATAAAATGCATAATTGAATCATAACCAACTAATCAATATAAATGCATTGAATAAAATAGTAAAACATATCATTATCACAAACTAGGGTTCATTAAACCTAGGCACTAAAAACGTTTAGTTATTTATAGAAAATGAAATGAATAACAACCATGTAGAAAAACTAATAGAAAAGAAAGAAATCATAATTCTTAATCTCACTTTCTCTTTTATTGAATCTTCTTGCAAGTACGAATTTGATGTTGTTATGTAATGGATCTCTTAACGTATTCTTCATTTTTTCATCCCTCGATCAAAATTGTCACCTTTGAATGTTGCTTACGACCTAAAAACTCATAAAATTTTGGCTCTCATTTGTTTGCCTATACTCATGTCCTTTTATAGTAAAAATTAGGAATTTTAAGATATGCACAGTCAGTTACGCGGGCATATACGAGATCATGTATATTAAAAAAACCTAAATTTGTGATTTTACACGAACATAAAGACTTACATGGGCAACATATATGACCGTTTATTTCAAAATACACGGGCATGTAACTCCACATAACTAGAAACCAAATTCTTCAATCTTCACACGTTTACAAAGACTTACACAGTCATTGTACACAGTTGTGTAAGTCCTCAGTTGCTTCAAATCTTCTTTCCTTGTCATAATTTCATCTGAATTATTCTCCTTTGTCTATAAAAGGCAATTATGACCTAAAAATGCACTTGAAGCGAATTAAGTACCAAATATATAACAAAATTATTGAATATCAATCCAAACATGTTAAATATAGGTGTATAATTATAGTCAAATATGAATCTATCAAACATTACCACACTTAAACTCTTGCTTATCCTCAAGCAAATCACAATCCAACATATCAATCTTATAAACATCCATCCTTCATTAATCTTAACATGTTCATCCATACTTTAAATCATCAAATCATATTGACCTAATTAACATACAACTAGAGTAAAGTTATCCTAAAACTAACTTCACAAGTTAATATCACTAGTAATCAAATCACTAATATTTTTTGAAATCAAAAGCACAAATCTTTACACCCTCACCAAGTTTTCACATAATGCACTTGAGTGTTTAGGGTGAAAAGTATAAGATCTCCCAAATCAATGCATGGTATAACTCTTAACCATAAGCCTACAATTTTATCATATCCCCACCACTTGTATGTAAACTAGAAACAAAAATCAAAAAGTTTTTGTAATGGTTTAATGGGGCTTAGGTAAGGTATGACTGGAATAACATAATGTTTACTAAAATTGAAAGAGATTTACAATAGAAAAGATTACCAGAAACTTGTTCTTCCACAATATAGGTCATTCATAATATGATTCTATTGGTACCATGCTTCAACTCCTTTCTTTTTTATCGAACATTTATCATATACCCTACTTAAAGAACTATTGGACCTTGCAAAAATTCAAATCTCAAACAAGTAAGTAATGTAAAGAACCTTCTCAAATTAATAAAAAGGCTTCAAGAACAATAGGATAAATTAATAATGGGGTTATAATCAATGAAAAAGGATAAGACTCAAACTTGGTTACTCCTAAGGCATAAAATATGATACGGTAAGTATAAAAAAAATATGCTTAAAAAATTGTTGAATCAAATTATTTTATCACCTTAATGTGTCTAGTTTAACAACTATGGTCTCAATATGTATAATAACAACAATTTCTAGAACTATTCCACTATGCATAATAACACATATGAAAGAATAAAAGAGCTTAAAAATTTATGTATTTTTACTTTTAGGCTCAATAGCTCACAAGAAAAATATATGGTCTTATGTGCGTAAATACTATTAAATTTTATTCATAATTGACTATCTCAATGATTACTAATAATATGACTTATAAAAGTAAGTTTATTCTAACTATCATCCTTTTGCATACTAATTCAAATCAACAATCAATAATGAAATAAAGTATTGATAGCCAAAATTGAACTAATTCCAGATATCAGCTAATAAGATCATTAATAAAGATTACAATAAACTTAAGGAAATTATTAACCCCTTCCCTACACTTAAAATTGTACATTATCCTCAATTTACACAATATAAACATATATGAATAAATAGTGAGAAAGTGGAGTTGGTACATCCTTGAGTAATCAAATTTTATAATTTCTGATTTGATGAATTTATGGTTGTCCATTTGATATTAAATACTAACATCCTTGCAAATATAAAGAGAAAAGGATCAAAGATAAAAAGGAAATAAAAATAACATAAATAACAAAGAATATGGAATAACATTATGATGTTTAGATAAGATAAAATAACAATGGAAATAAATAAGAATAAGAATACATAATTAATTAATAAGAAAAAGAAGAGATACAAAAATGAAGTATCTCCCTAAATTATGCTATGACTTAAGCTTGTTTGACAATGGAGGGTCCTCAGGTCGATCATCCTCAAATGGTAAGGGAACTGCTAATAAAATACCCTCGTTAAATAATGGAGGCTAAAAATTGAAACTTTGACAACTCATCAATCTCAACAGTAGCTCTCTCATTTATCCAACAAAGGTCTGAAGTTTTTCTATCCATTCCACAATCTTCTCTTGTTATAGTTATAGAGTCTGCTAAATACCTAAAATTTGTGCCACCCATCCCTCCAGGTGAGTTATCTTCAGGTGGATTGGATGTGGTGTCCTCACCCTGGGTGTTATCGTACTATCCTCTTTGCGTATTACTCATCCCGTCTAGGATGGTATTGACTGTGGCTGTAATGACTACTCTGCTACTGATGGCTCTTCTCCAAATCGTCCCGATGTTGCTAGGTCTTCAGGATACCTAATTAGGCTATAGTTATCCCCTATGGGTCCTCGTCGTCTATTGACCATATGCATGTGTTTCATGACTTCTAGATTAAGTGCTGCCTTGGTGTCGGCTTGTCATATTGGGGGAAACTGTTAAAGACTCACATCTGTCACACCAATCTCGTCGCATAATGTTCAACATAGATTGTGCCGACCTTCCTCTCTTTGTTCTAACGCCAAATAAATTAGGCAAGCACATGTTCCAGGTAGATCGACATCCTCTCACTCAAACTCCATAAATAATATACATCCAAATTACCGACGATGTCATGGTTGTCACTCCATCCGCTTAAGGTAGGACTCAAAACTCTATGTATAAAGTCGAGCATCGAGTGACGAAGTGACAAAGCCTTGGATCTACTTGGGTTGTAGTCACCGTCGTCACTTATGGTGTTCTAGATGTGCTAAGATAACATCCTGTATGGAAAGTTTATTTGTAAGGCCAAGTATTCTTGCATCCCCATGAATTTTGGATCATATAAGCTCATGGTGATGAAGAAGTTCGAATAGCTCATTTGAATCATCTCTCCAAACAACCAAAACTAGATAGTGCTCGGTATGTCCTAGTTATATCTCCCCTTCTCTATGAAGAACGTAGAGAGCACCTTAAGAGTCAACTCCTAGTAGGAGGGCTCCATGATCTTTAAAAACCTGGGCCAGATGCTATATTTACCAAATCTCTTACTTGTTGGACCAACCTATCCTCCTCCAACACCTCATAGTCGATGTTGCGTCCTATCCCGAATGTTTTTTTTTCCTATAATTGCTGATACTGTTCTTCATGCGTCATTACATTAAAGAGTAGCATCAAAGGTCGCTCAGGTGGGTAAATAGAGCGAGCACCTCTCAGGTCTCTTGATGACCTGTCTTCTCACTGCCGCTTGCGTGGTACTTCTTTTCATATTGTGATCTCATCATTGTGCCTAAAATTTTACATCAATGTCAAAAAAAACTATAGAAAAATTACAAGAATACCCTTTCCCCAAACTTAAATTTTATTACATTCACTAATTTATTCAACCTAAAAATGAACTTGAAAATGAAAATTTAAACACATAAAATTACAAACAAATAATCTAAAGCAATTAGATAAATAAATAAAATAAACATTAAATAATTAGGCAAATTAAATATCAAACTAATAAATCATAAAATTGAAATTAAATATATTGTAATTAACAATTAACAATAACCTAATTGTTTAATTATAAAATTAACCCTAAATTTTAAATTAAAACCCCCAATCTAGTAATTACGTAAAATTGACGAAATTAATCATCCAGTTCATGCAAAAATCAAAATTGACATGCAATTAAACACAAAACCAACTTTAATTAACTATAAAAATAACTAATTAACCTTAATTTCATACAAAAATATCACAATGTAACAATTAGTGAGCAAAAATAACACAATTTCGCAATTCAAGTTGAAGTTTCACCCAATACATATGCAATTCATCAAATTAATTCATTAAATCCAATGGGTAATGATAATATTCAACTATTAAATCACAAATAATCATAAAATGACACAAATTCTCACAAAATTCCAAGATCCCAAAATTGGCATTTCTGAGTAAAAAATAAATAATGCAAAACACCCAATTAATCATTTTTAAACAAGTGAAAACAACAAGAAAACTTCTTAATTGTCACTAATTTGCAAGAAAAAAGAGAAAATTGAGCTGGGAGATTGAGAGGGCGACGATGGAGAGTGAGAGGAAAAGAATAAGTGAGAAAGAGTAAGGCATTCGGGCATTTTTAAGGTGTATCATAGGCCCATGTAGCAGATCGTGTAGGTCAATGAATTGCAGCTTTTCACGAACGTACACAATCAGTTACTAGGGTGTGTGTCTAATTATGTAAGTTTACAACAGTGTGTCTAGAGAGTGTGTAAGTTTACACCACGTATGAAACTTCAAAATATATGAACAAACTTAAAAAAATTTGTCCTCAAAGTGATAACACCTTAACACACCAATTTTGCACAATATCATCATTAAGATGCTCAAATCATATAACATGTCAAAACTCAAATAAATCATATTATAACATCAAATTAAAAGTAGTATACCATAGAATGTAAAATAAAACCTAAACTAATTCATGAGTTGCCTCTCATGTAGTGTTTGTTTAACGTCATTAGCTCGATATAGCTTTTAATCTCAACATGGCTGATAAAATTGGGTTTTTGTAGCCTTACTGTAGGTTCCATGACTTGTAAATAAGCTACCTTTTGTCTCTTGTTTCCATGTTTCTCTTTTGGTTTATTGGCTTGAATTTGTGAGGCTTTTAGTGGACCTTTAAATGTAAAATTCTACAAAATAGTAGGCAAATTACAAGAGTCACTAGGTGCGATTACATCCATAAATTTAAGTGCATGATTAATGACATTAGAAATTCTAAAAACATCACCTTCATCCCCAACCCTTAATATCAACTTGCCTTCGTCAACATCTATTATTGACTTAGCAGTCGTCAAAAAAGGTTGACCTAGGACTAGAAGCACTTCTATATCCTCCTCTATATCAAGAATCACAAAATTAGTTGGGAATACGAACTTATCAACTTTGACATGAACATCTTTTATAACCCTTCTAGGATATTTTACCGATCTATCAACTAATTGCACACTAATCCTAGTAGGTTTAAGTTCACCTATTTCTAGTTTCTCAAACAATGAAAAAGGAATCATATTAATATTGGCCCATAGGTTGGCTAAAGCCTTTTCTATTTTTAAACTACTAATTTCACAAGGGGTAGAAAAAAATCCTTAGATCCATAAACGTTTTTGGTAGTTTGTTATTCCAAACTTCTGAGCTCCTTTTGCTTAGCCTAGTTGTCTCTAAGTCCTTCAACTTTTCCTTGTTCTAAAATAGCTCTTTTAAAAGTTCTATATACTTTGGTAGCGACACAAGAGCTTCAACAAGACGTAAGTTAGCCTGGAGTTAATTAAATAATTCAAGGAATTTACCTAGTTGTACATCCATCCAATCTTTCTTTACTTTAGCAGGATAGGGGATGACACGCTCATTTTCTTTGACTTTCTTATAAGAACCTTCATCTTCAGCTATAGATTGATTCGTAATGTTCCCTTTCTTCTTTTCTCCTTCTTCTTATGGGAGCTCTTTCTCACTCTGCAAGGTTATTGACATTATTCGTTCCTTAAGATTCATTTTAGTCGTACTAGGCAAACTTTCCTGTGGTCTTTCTAAAATAAGCTTGGTGATCTATCTGATTTGAACTCATAAGTTACATATCGAAGCCTCTATTATGTTGTAAGAGTTACGTATCGAAGCCTCTATCTATTGATGTCTAACAAAAGAATCTTGAGCATTTTTCAACATCATCTTTTTTAAACTAGACTTCTTAAGTGGAGCTGCTTGCTGCTAAAATCCTAGTGGATGATTGTTCCTTTGTTGGCCTTGATTCCCCCATAAGAAATTGGGGTGATTCCTCCATCCCAGATTATACATATTTCTATATTAATAGTTATAAGGTTTAAGAGCATTCCCCAGATAATCCATATGTGATGTTTGACAAGGATGTCTTGCATACTCTAGCCTGCACACCTTGCATTGCATAACTTACCCTTGTGGATGCATTATTAATCTATCAATCTTTCTTCTTAGTGCTTCCACTTGGTTTGCCAATTCTGCCACCACGTCCACTTCATACGTTGTCATTGGCTTATTGATTTTGGCTTTGGATGAGAACCATTGGTAATTATTCATAGCCATGTTCTTAATAAGGTATTGGGTTGCCTCTAGTGTCTTGTTATTGAGCATCCTCCTATTTGTTGCATCAATAAATTGCCTTGTACTCTAAGTTAGCCCATTGTAAAAAGTTTGGATTTACATCCAAATTGGTAAATTGTGATATGGGCATCTTCTTAAAATCTCTTTGAAATGGTCTCAGATATCATAAAAACGATTTAGAATTAGCTTATAAGTAAAAGGAGACTTCATTCCTCAGTTTTGGTCTAATTGCATCATCATTAGCTCCATTAATTTTGCATATATCAGAGATCTCTAGAAAGTTTGAGATGTCTGCATTTGGATCTTTGTCTTTGAGTCCATCAAATTGGATTGATTGTTGCACTGTTTATATAATAATAGGCCTGAACTCAAAATTGTTAGCACTTATAATCATTCTCCTAATGCTAGACTCAGCTCTAGTCAAGTCTAACATAGTCTAACATGGTCCTTGGTTAGTGCTCCATTGTTCTTGATTCTTTCGTATCCACACGACCGCGTAAGTCTTCTATTTGACGATCCAGTTCGAACTCTGTCAGTTACTTCCCACAAAGATTTTTGTGTGTTGTTCTCTTAATTTATGGGTTCACATTAGTTAAGCTCTTGGTATTACTCCAAGTTATAAGATGACAAAGAGTTTTTATATATATATATATATATATATAAACAAAAATAAATAAGTTAATAAAATAAAAGAACTTAAAAACAATGATAAAAACATAATAAAATAAAAATGGCTAGAGTAATAAAATCTAGGTGTTCATAACATTACTATCCTGGACAATAGTGTCAAAAACTTTATTGATTACAATTAAGTCAGTCTTAAAATTTACTATAAATGCACGACACACTTGTAGCCAATACATGCAAGTATAGGTTGATCATATGAATAAGCACTAATAATTACCTTTTTTCTATTATCTAACCTATGAATTATATTTTGGATTTTAATTAAAAATTAAAACAAATAAACTCAAATTGGAAACAATAATGAACATGGGAAAGAGGAAATTACTTAGAAAAATCAATATCAAATAATAGTGTATAGGTGATGAATCTCTTAAGAATCTTGAAATATTAAGCCTTTATTATGCAATTATATAATTGATTATTCGACGGTGAAAATTCCTATCTTATGTTAATGTCTTTCCCAAGACTATTAGCAACTAATCCATTATAACTCTTTCTAGTTAAAATCCCTAGGATTGCTTTATTGATTTATGAATTCTGCTATTATGTTTGACCCTAATATAGAGGATTTATATTGGTCTTTCTTTAGATTTGCATGCAACTCCTTCCAATTATGATAGATCTATTCATATAAGAGAATTTCTCAATCTCAATCATATGAAATCAAATCATGTACTAATATTTGAATTTATTAGAACAAGACTAAAATGCATAATTGAATCACAATAAATCAACCTATATAATTTCATTAAATAAAAGATTAAAACATATTGTTATCACAAACTAGGGTTAATCACACCTCGATACTAAACACGTTTAGTTACTCACAAAAAAATGAATAACAACTGCGTGAGATCCCTTTTCTGTTGGAGAGGAAAACGAAGTACGCCTTATAAGGGTGTAGATACCTCTTCCCTTAAGGCACGCTTTTTCGTGTACGGGAAGAGCAAAATTGTGAGGGCTTTGGCTTGATGGGTAACCCAAAGCGGACAATATTTGTGGACGGGTGGTCTAGGTTGTTACAAATGATATCAGAGCCGGTTCCCGACCCATTGTGCTAACGTGGGATGCTGGGCCCTAAGGGGGTGGATTGTGAGATCCCACATCGGTTGGAGAGGGAAACGAAGTACATCTTATAAGGGTATGGATACCTCTCCTCCTAAGACGCGTCTTCCTTGAAGGAGAAGAGCAAAACCATGAGGGGCTTGGCCCAAGAGGCAACCCAAAGCGGACAATATCTATGGGAGGGTAGTCTGGGCTGTTACAAATAGTATTAGAGCCGGTACCCGAACCGTTGTGCTAGTTAGGCTGGGCCCTAAGGGGGTGGAGAGTGTGAGATCCCACATCGGTTGGAAAGGGGAACGAAGTACGTCTTATAAGAGTATGAATACCTGTCCCCCTAAGATGCGTTTTTTTAAGTATGGGAAGAGCAAAACCGTGAAGGCCTTGGCCCGATGAGTAACCCAAAATAGACAATATCTGTGGGAGGGTGGTCTGGGCTATTACAAATGTTATGAGAGTCAGTTCCTGGCCTACGCTGGGTCTTAAGGGGATAGATTGTGAGATCCTACATCGGTTAGAGAAGGAAACAAAGTACGCCTTATAAGGTTATAGATACCTCTCCTCCTAAGACGTGTCTTTCCTAGTGGGGAAGAGTAAAACCGTGAGGGACTTGGCCTAAAGAGCAACCCAAAGCGGAAAATATCTGTGGAAGGGTAGTCTGGGATGTTACAAACTGTGCAAAAAAACTAATAAAAAATTATAATTCTAAATCTTCCTTTCTTTTCTATTGAATCTTCTTGCAACTATGGCTTTGATGTTGTTTTCTAATGGATGTCTTGACGTATTCTTCATGTTTTCCTCGTCCCATGATCAAAATCGCCACCTCTAAATGTTTCTTACAACCTAAAAACTCTTAAAACTTTGGCTCTGTTTTGTTTACCTCGTTGGCGTCGTTTTATAAAAGAAATTAGAGTTTCTGGGATAACACAATCACTTGCATGGGTATATAAGAGCCGTGTATATTAAAAAAAAAACTTGAATTTGCAATTTTCACATAGGCATAGAGACTTATATGGGTTACATACATTGTTGTATATATCAATATACAAGAGCGTGTAACTCACACAACCAGAAATTAAATTATTCAATCTTTACTTGTTTACAGAGACTTACACAATCGTTTAGGTCCTTAGTTGCTTCAAATCTTCGTTCCTTATCATAATTTCATATGAAATCTTCTCCTTTTAATTCATAAAGGCAATTATGGCCTAAAAATGCACCTGGAATAAATTAAGTACCAAATATACAACAAAGATATAGAACATCAGGCAAAACATGTTAAATTTGGCTATATAATTATAGTCAAATATTCATCTATCACATATCATTAACATACAAAAGGAGAATATAGAAGTTTCCACTGGAAAACTTCTTGAAATATTCAAAAGGATCGACAAAATTTTGTTTATAACTATTACCTATCATAAATGAATCAAACTTCAAATTTCATTGTCTTGATGCTTATTTCAGCCTATACAAGCTCTTCATCAGCTTGCAAATCAGCTTACAAACCAGATTTTTCTTGCCCTAAATCTTGAATCCTTCTAATTGCTCTCTCTCTCTCTCTCTATATCTCTTCTTTCAAATCTCTATGCAAAATGTTGTTTTCATAATTAGTTGTTCAAGTTCTAAGTTAGCAATTAAACCCTACACGGTTCGAATTGAAAACATCTTAACTATTGGTGAGAAAACTTCATCAAAATTGATCCTTTGCTTTGAGGGAATCCCTTTTCCACTAGTCTTGCTCTATATTTCTTTTGAATTAGATTATTTTTATGGAACAAACTTTGAATTCAGCTGCTTTGAGCAATCAACTTTATCTTTCACTACAATGTTATTAAATTGTTTGCGAAATAAGTCTTAAAAGTTTGCCTGAACTTAAGCCATTACATGGTGAAAATAGTTCTTCCTCGTAGGTTTAGTTTTGAGCGTTTTAAATTTTACTATTCAATGATGATCCCTTCATTTTTTCTTTTTCATTTTGATCTTCAATTCTGAGTCAGGATCGATTTACTAAAAACTCGCTGTTGTTAACATCATCTTCTTTTGACAGTCACTATAGCATCGTAATAGCAATTAATGTGATTGTTTAATCCGGCTTTGCTTCCACAAAATTACTTATAATAATATATTTGCATAAGAGCACGTTTCCGTTTTAGTTTATGTGTATCATATGCAATTTATAACTAAACCTGGCTAGCAATCATAGGGTAGTTGGTTGCAACTAAAATGGAACGAAAATGAGCCTCGTGAAAGAAGGATAGCAAAGACTGGTATAAAAGTGAAAGCGAGTGCTATTGCTATGGCAGAAAGGTACAGCCAACCCAAACAACAAAAGAAGTTCTGTAAGTCCCATTTCAAAGTGTAATTTGAAATGCGACTATATATCTTTCTTGTGGGACTTCAAGTATCAGTTACAGTAGGAGGAACGCAACTTATCATCAACTTATGGCTCCTTACGATCGCCAAACCCCCTCTCTTGTTACATTGAAAAAAGCAAAAAAAGGGAGACAAAACGAAGAAAAGATAGAAATTAATGAATAAAATTCACATGATCCTCCATTATATCTTCAACCAAAATGCACAATTTGTGGATTATGGAACAAACAGGTTCTTCCTCAATTTGATACAAAACAATATTTTTTTTAATTATGTATAAAATTTAGGTTTCAATGTTTACAAAATTTTACTTCATTAAAAATAAATAAATAATTATAAAGTTCAATTTTACTGAACATTCTTAATTACAATAGTAAGTAAACACTTTTACTGGTGTTTGAAAATTAGCAAAAAAGATACCAAAAAATTAATATATAAAATAAAAATAAATGCGATATTAACAAACTCTACTTAATTAAATAATAAATTAATTAGAATAAAGTATGAAATTATCTTTCAAATTTATACATTATAAATAAACATTAACAACTCTCGTAAATAAAATGTGTGATTTTCAATATTTGAACGAAGAGAATAAGTTATTGAGAAAAAACTAACTTTCAAGGAAATTGATTATCCAATAGTTCATTTATAAATTAATAATTACGGGGTGGTAAACTTATGCAATAATTATATTTAATTATATATAGTATTAATGATATTAAAAATATAAAATATATCAAATAATATAAAAATAAAATAAAAAATTATTAGACCAGTGATCGAACCGGTCGAATCGTACCGATTTTGACAAATTATTATTGCTTCAATTGAAAATCGATTTTTAAAAGTGAATAAAACCGAATAACTAATCGATCACCGATCAAACCAGCCTATCCGATTCGATTTTTAAAACTACACTCTTAGGACTTGCGCCACCATTATTACTTTTCATGTGGAGCCTACGTGGCGAGGGCTTCCCATACTGGCCGAAGCCAGCGAAGCAAACGTGTATCCTTAAAACTCGCTCGTGCACTTCGGTCAAAAGTGACCTCATCTTTGCTGTCTTCGGTCGACGGTCAACACGACACTCTCCCTTGTATACCTGTCTGTAATATAACCCCCAAGTCCAAAATATTCTCCTTCCGCTCACCTTCTCAAACAGGGAAACCCTCAAGTGAGGACTTCTCCTAGCCGTCAGATCAGCAATCGCATAATCCCTAGCCATGGATCGTAATACTCTGGCACACGTGGAAAGAAGATATGAACCCCTAAAAAGGAAAATCTCGGTAGTCGAGCTTACATTGCAGGCCATGTGACCGGCTGAGCTGGTCACCATGTGATTAGTCGCTAAGCAAATCAGATTATTGATGCGGCTTGCCTAGTGGTTGGACTGCACGAGCATGTGCATTCCAAGTATAGTCTTACGTATCACGCAATTCAACCTTGCAGTTATAATACGTGTCCACGTGTGGGTGAGAAGGGTAATTTTAGAAGCCAAAATCCATGCTTGTGCGTATGAGTTGGAGAAATTAATTAGGGAAGCAGAAGCATGTTTGGTTGGTAAGTCCATTATAGGATAGGAGGAATTGGGAGATTCTGTAGAATCACATTCACATGACTTGCCCTATCATTTTTAAAGTCAATATAAAATACTCCAAAATTATTAGCTTACACTAGCCTAATCATCTCGATTGAATGCCCTCCAATAATGGAAGCTAGACTTAGAGCCATCATGATATATCCTCCTTTTTCTTTAAGAAGACATTGAAGCCCACTTGGAGATACTTTAGATTGCAAAGCTACTGAAAATGCCCACATCTCGCAATGATGCAGATTTTAATAATAAAGAGTATAACAAAAACATTTGCTTGGTTGTAACGATCAAAATGATTAAACAAGTCCTTACTTTTGTAGCTTATTGGTAAAGATGTTCCCTATTGCCTTGGAACACCGGGACTGTATTTGGATTCGGCATCATAACATTAACATGGTCTACTTGTGTTTTATTATATTAAAGAGACCGTTTTTATGCTGCCAGGAAACCCATGTAATGGAATGCCTTTAACATGGGTTGGTACGCAAAAACTCACGTGCTTTTCCACTTGGTTGTTTTGGGTTATTATATCATAACGTTATGTACCTATAGCATCTTTTTTCTTAGTTCTCGTGAAAAGTTTTGCACCATTAGACTTCACATAAATGTGGATACCACTTACCAGGCCTGCCATCCAGATTGTCTGCTCTATCTTTAGCCTCTTTAACATGAGTAATATTTTATAAGGAGTTACGTTCGCTACCTTATTTTTCACATTTCTTTTTCTGCATTAATTTGCTATTTCAACCATTCATTTTAGATTCATTTTCTTGTCTCAGTTATTCAACTATTTATAATTTCTCTCAACTAACTTTAACATTTCCATCAGCTAAGTTTTATCAAATAAAATAAAGTTCATATGTTGAAAGATAAAAATAAAAAGCCATTTTCTTTTTTTTTATATCTCTACAATGAGACTAACCTCGATTTATCCATCTTCCGGATCATTGGCTTTAGGAACCTAAGAGGTCTTCGACTTTAATAACTTTTTTCAGATATTTAAAATTAGTACTTTTCGAAATTTAAATTGTAAAGGAGTTGAGTTAAACTCATTTTCGCATCTCTTTTCGACCCTGTTTGTTTCCATTTCTTTTTTCCGTTTTTCGTTGTGATTTTTAGAAAAACAAATACAATTTATTAAAACACGTTTGGATGAGTATGGTTGTTGTTTCTTGTTTCTAAAAATAAAAAACCGCAATAGATTTATAGAAACGTAAAAAAGATGTTTTTTTGTAAGATTTTAAAATAGGATTTTTTTTCTCGTAACACCAGTACACAAAAATACTACCAGAAAGTTTCAAGCAACACCAAAAGTGGGATAAGTAACACAAGTCAAACTAATCTTGTACTTACTAATCTATGGAGTGGTTTCCTCTAGTACTTTGACGCAACTGCTTCCAGCATTTTATCTCTTTTCTTGTAATTTTGAATTCATTCAATAAGAATCATTATTATTTATAAAAAATATCCCAACTTCATCAACTTTAATCTACAATCAATCTAAATAAACGTAGTTGTTGAACCAAAGGAGGTTCCAATTAATATGTTGATGATAATAAAACATAATTACTACTAATTTGTTTATTACTTTGATGAAAACCAATATTAGAAAAAAATGAACCTATAAAATCAATAAGATAATGTATGAATTGGATAAAGAAAAGTTGAAGTTTGTAACTGATGAAATGAAGATCAAAATAAAAACAAAGAAGATCAAGGTTTATAAAGATCATTTCACATTTTATATTATTACTTATAAACTCACTTTGTTAATTTGATGATCCAAAAGGCTCACCATATATAATCATTTATCTTACTTGATTGCATGAGTCTTTACATTCATCAAGAGGTATTGAAGCTTTTGATTTTAATATAAAAACCTCTTGATCTTTCAAATAATCGTAAGGGAACATTTTAGGAAGTTTTTTTAATCATTTTGGATTAAACAAATTGGTTTTGAGCATTTGAAGTTGTTAAAATCATATTTTTGTGATGGTTAGTCAACCTATATGGGTTACTAGTTGACCAATATATGTTAAAATTATTAAATTTGATATATCATGGCTTTGTAGAAACATTGGTTAATATATTAATTGACCAATGTACCATATTGGTTGACCAATATGACTATTGGTCGACCAGTGTTCTAATAGCTAGTTAATCTGATATTGTAAATGCATACTGGTCGACTATTATAGCACTATATATACCTGTTGCAATGGCTAGTTCTTGGCTCTAACGGTTATTTTAGGTCCCAAAACACTATATTTTAGCATTAAGAAGGTTTTAAGGTTGTATACACATATTACAACGAGTTTTCAATCATTTGAGCATCATTATTGTGAGTGAGCTATTTTGGAGTTATTAAAGGAATAAAAGAGATATTTTGGAGTTGCAATAAGTTGGTGGGTTGTTGAGTATTGTACTTGGGAGAGGGGGGGGGGGGGGTGATCTAAGTGTTAATGAGGTTTTTCTTCATCTTAGAAGAAGATTATAAGAAGAGTTTCTCCTTACCGAGAAAAATTATAGAAAGGTTTCCTTACCTTGAAAGAAGAATTATAGTGGAATTCCAAGAAAAGTCTTGGGAGTAGATGTAGGCAAGGCTTGTTTACTAAACCACTATGAGTCAGTTTTTACTCTCTCTTCTCTATCCTTATTAATTTATTTATCAATTGATTGATTAATTTATATTAACCAAATTTCTCATCCTCATTTATATTGATTGTTGTTAATTGAGTACATTGGTTAGAAAACTTTTTGAATTTTATAAACACCCAATTAATCTCCCTCTTGGGTGCAATTAAGGACGAACAATAGTTGTCAATGAAAATTCAAAGGTTAAAAAATCATGAAGAATGTAAGTTTGACTAAAAATCAAAATTAAAGTTTTTGAAACTAAATTCATCAAGACTATAAAATTAGTGAAGAAAAAGTTCCATTAAACGTTTAATTTTCAAATAAAATGATAAATAGGTTCAATTATATAACAATGTCCTCAAATTATGCTTTAATTTGAAAAATCTCCTATTTTCCTAATTTGAAATTTATAATTAGGGCATAAATTAATAAACTTAGGTAAATTTGAATGATTATTATTGATGGAGCTTGGCCTTATAGGTGTAGAGGAGTTCATGCTAGCCTAATAAGTCCCCTGAAACTCAATAGAGAAGGAGAAGCATTAAGGACAGAGGTGCAATGTAAGAAGGCTATAAAATTGTTTCTTTTTCAGAAGAGTTTTAGGAAGGTTGAGTGAAATGGAGGTCTAAAAAAGTCAAAATGGAGGAGATTAGGCTTAGATGTGGTAGAAAGGGGTGTTGTTTATTACTTTTGAGGGAAGGAAACGGAAAATTTAATAAGGTAGATGTGAAAGATGAGAGGGAGAGTAAATTGAATTTTAAAACTTAAATATACTAATCAATCACATAGTTACATTGGTCAACCAACATAATATGATTGTCAACTAGAATAATCAACCAACTGATTAACATCCTCATGGCGCAAAGTCTATCATAGAAAATGGCTACATTGGTCGATCACTAAATGATATTAGGTAAACATTTTGTTATAGTGGTTAACTGCTACATTGATCAGTAGTCTTATAATCTCATAGTACACCTAGTTTAAGACATTTTAAAGATGACCACTACCATATATTCTTCAACTAATAAGATATAAAATCATATACTATGGTCCAAATATCCTCCAAAAAAAATAAAAAAAAACACTTAAACATATAATAATTCACAGAAAATTTAATCAGAGATAAATATAAGAATTAAAATAGATCCTAATCAAATAAAATTTTCATTAATCATGCCCAATTATCTCCTTATAGTGCAAAATCTATCCTAACTCATAGGTTTAGTGAAAATATTAGCCAATTAATGTATATATCAACAAATTCTAACTCAATATCCTTATTTTGCATATGACTATAATAAAATGAATATAATTTCTACGTGCTTAGTTCTAGAGTATTGAATGAGGTTCTTTATGAGGCAAATGGAACTAGTATTATTGAACCTAACTAATATCTTTGTAATTCCAATGATGCAATCTCTAAGTTAAATAATGTATGCATAATTATTGGTTCTAAATACTCAGTTTCTATAGTTAATAAGGCAATAAATTTTTTTTATTAAACTATAAGACTATTGCATTTCCACACCTTACTTGTCTCAAATTACTTTAACTCTTCCTTCATAATAATAAACCAACTTTCTTCAATAGGGGCTTTTTTAAAATCGTTTTAGACTCAATTTGAGAAATAAAACCAAGATGAAATAAGTCTCTAAGACGTGATATAGTAATTACCCCTTATTGAACATCACCTATTACTTGATCTGATTAATGATTCTTCATGAATTTCTAATGTCTTAGAAGCTCTTCATTCTTCTAATCTCCCTCACTTCTTCAATAATATGCTCACTTAACACATATAAGTTGTCTTGGTGATCAATCTTGTCCTTTTTAAGGGTCGATTTCTCCAAATCCTTGGATAAATCTAGATCATCTTCTCTAAGACTTTTCTTGGATACAAGAGGATTATATTTATTAAAAACAACATGCATACACTCTTTAATAATAAGAGTCTTCCAATTAAACACTTTATATCCTTTACTAATTAAGAAATAACCAAGGAAAATTCTCCAATTCACTTTGGGATTAGGCTTTCTAAGTTTTATTTAGTGTTCAAATTGTACCCCTTACAACCAAAAACTTTGAAGTAACTAATCTTCAGCTTATTTATATGCTAAAGCCCATAAGTTGTTTTTATCTAAAGTTGATCATATATAAACTCTATTAGAATATGACATGTGATTGTGAGAACTTCTATCCAGAATTATTTTAGAAGATCATATTCATTTATTAATGATCCTAGCAATGTATTGCAATTTCCTATTTCTTTTTCCCTCGATAGCATCACTTTATTGAGGGGTCTTTAGAGTTGAAAAATTGTGAAGGACACCATTATCTTTATAGAAGGTTTTAAACCTTTCATTCTTAAACTCCCTCTTTCACCATTCCTAATTGATGTAATAGAGAGATCCTATTCATTTTGAATTCTCTTTATAAATTTTCTTAATTCCTTAAAGTTAGCTAAGAATAAAATCTAAATGAACCTACTAAAATCATTTACTATGACAAAAGAATAAATTTACCACCTAGACTAGAAACTCTTGAAAATCTATGTGAAGCAATAGCAAAAGTCTAGTGGAAGTTACTAACTATATGTCATGAATGAGCTATTTTACTTTTTACCCTTTGATAAGCTCCACATACTTTGCTTCTTCTCTAATTTTGCACTTGGAAGTTCATTCGTAAGTTTCCTGGAGTTGAGGTTAGATATCAGATCCAGGCTTATATGTCTAAGTGTCCTATGTTAAATCTATGCATTTTCACTAATAGATATTAAGAACTTTATATTTTGGTTAGAGAAATTATCAAGATCAATTGTATATACATTCCGTTCTCTTTTACCTAATAATGTAATGATATTGTCAATTACTATAGATACAATTGTTGATTTTCCTTAAAATAAACTTTGTAGTCTTTTTCATATAACTAGCCACACTTAATAAGTTATGTTATAATCCATCAGCTAAAAGCACGTTATTAATTATAGTGTGATTCTTCCTTATCAAATTTGTTAACTCCAATTATGTTACGTTTAGAATTGTTTTTAAATATGATAAATCTTCCATCTTTGTCTATAAGAGCTATATGCATCACCAATTATATGCCTTGAGCACTTACGTATATATATCATTAACTTTGTTTTTCTTAAAAATCTTAAAATAAGGCAGTCAATATGTTTTAGGTACCTGAATAAACTTAGATCCTTGATTGTTAGTCTTTGCTTTCTTTTCAACCCACTTCCTTAAGGTTTACTTGTTAAGTTTTATTTTATGAAAAAAATTTGTTAATATGCCCATATTTACAATAAAAGTGGCATACCATGTTATATGAATAATAAGAGTTAGTACTATGATAATGAAACTTATGATTTTGATACATATATGCATTCCTTGGTCTTCTATGTGTATATGAATGATGAGGGTGATTGTGATGTGTGTGTATCCAATCAAAATAATACTAATCAATTAAGCGAGTGCACTTATCATTCTTATAGTATAATTTAGTGAATATAGGGGATGATTCCACGAGAACTACAAATATTAATACTAACCATCATTTTATTATCTAATTTAATAAAACAAATAATTAAATTTAAATAAAATTTTACTAAATCTCATATCACTAATAATCTAGGATAACAAATAAAAAAATAGACAAGAATAGTACAACTAGATGATAAATAAGATCTAGATGAAGAATTTCCCTAAACTTTTCTGTGTTTAAATTTATCTTAATTAAATTGTTAACCTTAGTTTCTTGGATTGGTAGGTATTCTAAAGTTACAACCTTATTGGTTTCAAGAAATATAATTCCCTATCCTTAGTTTATTAATTGAAATATCTTTTTAATAAAACAACTAGGAATGTATTAATTCATTGTTTGAGTTCCCTTTATAGATTTGACTATAACTCGTTAAATTTATTTGATCCTATCTTTAGAGCTCCTGTAACTTTTATTATTCATATCATTATCTATTCATACATATGGTTTCCCAGTCCTTACATATGAAATACGAAATTGAATCAAAACACTAATATATTTTAATAAAATAAATAATTATGAATTATTTGCAATAAAACTTAGGTCTTTTATTAAACCAAAGAATCAATCTAAACAATAGTTCTAGGGTTCATCTCATTTCTATCCGAATTTAGTTCATATTAAGAATAAGACAAACAACAAAAAAAAGATCATAAAAAGAGGAACTTATTCTTATAGATTTTGAAATCATGATATTATTTGGTTAAATCTTAATGGAATTTCCTTCTTTTCTCTAAGATTGCTCCTTTCTTATTACTATACACTTTAATTCAGCTCCTTATGATTACTCTATATGTTCTCTTCCTTTTTAATTCCCCAAAGCTCCTTTATATTCTTATAAAACCTTAAAAATATTCAAAGTCTTCACCAATATGGGTCCAACACGAACTCATGTTGGACTCATATGTATTTTTATAACTACAAAAATATCAATTTACATAAAATTAATTACAAAATTGTATAAAAATCATACAAATATAAGTAAAATTTTTCTTAAAATCATTTTAAGAACATAGTCCATTTAACATTTATCACGAGGATCCCTCCATTAAATATTAAAGGAATTAAAGGCTATTTTTGCATAGTGAAATGGCCTAGTATAGTTGTATATGTGAGATATATGTCTCTGATTATATTAATGCTTATAAGGGATGTAAACATGTACCATGATATTATGCTTAGGATGATGCCTATTATCAATATAAGCTTGATGCTTACTTGTAAGTTGATGCAATGGCCTAAAAGAGTGTTAGTGAGATTGCATGCTGCTTGATGTCTTTACATAGAAATTGTTCCTATTCTTATTATGACAATGTTGGCTTAGGTTGAGAACCATACATGAAAGCATGGGTCTTGCTTTTAGAGTAAGGTCTAGTGGATGTAACATATGCATGTAATTCATATATATGCTTAAATGTGGATGCACTATGCTTATTCATCATCTTGGGCAAAAGTTCATCATTATGCAAATGTTTTACCTTGATAAATGTAGCTTTGGTATTAAATAGACTGCTATAGTTATATTCAATCCCTTTCTTATTATTTAAACTCTTTTGAACTCCTAGTATGCTTTTAAGTTCTCACTTCCCCTAATGAATTTGGACAAAGAATCATTAAGAGCATTGACCTCCTTTTTCAATGTCTTGTTCTCATGCTTTAATGTATCTAATTTATAATTATCAATAATAGTTACACTCTTAAATGTTTTGATGTTATGCTATTAACTCTTCATATTTTCATTTTCACTTATGCAAGCACTTAGATGCTTTCGAGCCCCTTTTGAGTTTGAAAACTAGCTTCTTCCTTTTCATACTTATAATTTTAAGGATTTCAATTATTTCATCATATGACAATTCAATATTACTATAATTATCGCAATATTTAGAGTTAGAGAGTACCTTATGATCATCTTTAACTATGAAGATATAAGAGCTACTTCTCCTTTTAGATACTCACTTTTGAAATCACTTGTGTTATCTCAAGTGGAGGCTTTAAATGCCTTTTTGTTCTTATCCCTCTTCTCCTTCTTGTCATTTCTCTAATATTTATTATTATCATTGAGGAGAGGGTATTGAGACTTCATATGTCTAATTTTACTACAATTAAAACAAATGATATTATTTAATTTGCATTTTGAATGTACCTTATCTCTTTGAATTCCTTTATTTTGGAGAATTTATTTACGTGGAAAGCTTCTTTAATTTCTAATAATTGGGTAATGTCTTCCTTATTGCCTCTACTAGTTGATGCCTCCTCTTTTTTACTTGATTCCTTCTTTGCGGCCTTAAAATCTAAGTTCTTCCTTTTTGGAACTATTGTCTCTTCATTTTAAGACTCTTTGGGTCTTATTTTGTACATGAGTAATGATCTAATGAGTTTCTTTAATGGTATCACATTTAGGTCCTTTGTTTCTTAGATTGCCCACCTTGGCTTCCCAAGACTTTAGAAGATTCCTAAGCACTATATTCGTTATTTCGCCTTTAGTATATATCTTGCCTAAGCCTTTGAGAGCATTAATATAAATATATCTGGTGTACATATTAATATACTCTCATCATGCTTCATTTGAAAAAAACTTATATCGATGTGTTAATATGCTCACTTTACTCTCCTTTGCTTAATTTGTTTCCTCATATGTAACTTTTAAAATATTCCCAATTTCATGAGTCATTTCATTTATAGAGACTTTTATTGAATTTATTTCTTTGTGATGAATAAAATAAAATATTAGTATCCGTACTATTTAAGGAAATTAGTCTCTCATCTTAAGGCTCTCATTCTTCCCTATAGGTTGGGAACTTTTATATCATTTATAAATTATGTAGGAATGAATGGATCACTTAAAACAATTTCCCATAAGTCATCACTTTTGGCCATCAAGAAGAATTTCATTTTTGCTTTCTAGGAAAGATAATCATTTAAGCTAAAGAAAGGAGTCCTACTAATACTTTGGTCTCTTAGTTAGGTGAAGATTTAAAAGCACCTATATATGACATAAAGAATTTTTTAAGTTTCTTTTGAAATTACAATAAAAAGGACCTATTATAGTACCATTTATTGGTTTTTAACATAAACCAAAAAGGGAGGGGTGAATTGGGTTTTTGTGAATTTAAGAAAAATTTTACAACTTGATAAAGGCTTTTAATTAATTTCAAATTGAATGATGAAATGAAATAACACTTTAATTAAACTTAATAAATCAATTAAGAATAAAGTAAAGAGTATAAGGAAGAGAAATTGAAATCTAATTTAACAGTGATTTGATAAAGAAATCATACTTGCATCCACTCCCTAAGTTTTATTTAGATTATACATTCTTTTATTTCAACTTGGTGAAGAGGTAACTTCTTACAACAATCTTTGTTTAGTAAAGAGGAACACTCCTAGAATCTTCCTTAAAGGGTGAAGAGGAACCTCAATGCTTTTTGGAACATCTAAATACTATAATACCAGGCACAATTGATGTTTACAACTTAAATGACCTTGCTTGATCACTTTAATGCTCAAGGATCTCAGTCAGTTCACAACCAATGAATGAATGCTTATAAATACTCAAACACTCTTATAAAGTGTTATTGTGACATCTAAATGTCATAAAGATGTCCAAGAACTGAATTCAAGCATCTATTCCCATATTAGCTCTAAAATATTATTAGATTCAAAAACTAGTTGTTGTAATGGTTAGTAAAATTGATATTGGTCAACTAAGCACATTAATAAAAAATTTACCATATTGGTCAACCAATATCATATACAATTTGCCAATAAATAATTTTTTAAAACTCCTTAGACATTAGTGGAACAAACATGGAAATTGTTTAACTAATATATTTAGAAATACTACATTGGTGGATCACACCTATATATTGGTTGATTGATTTGTCTAAAACACATTTTCAAAAATTTTAAAGTTTTTCCAAAGTTCAAACCCCACTTATTTGAATAAAACTTAATCAAAAAATATTTATAAATGTTTTTAAAAAGTATTCTAAAGGTCAAGAGGGTTTCTTTAGAAATCCAAACCTTAATTCCTCTCGATAAAAAAATCTATACATTAAGTTCAAACCATGATGTTCTTATATATGAAAAGCCTCTAAAGCATTAAAATAGCCAAGAAAGAAATATAAGAAAAATTACATGTAAATTTATAGACTTGTTGTGCCTTGATCTTTCTTAGTTTTAATCTTCTTCTTGACTTGAATGTATTTACTATCCATATATTATTTCTTGACTTTATTTCAATGTTGTTTTATTTTAAGATATCAAAGGATAAATCATTAGTGCTAGCTATACTTTGTTACCACTAAAACATAAAATGTAAGCTCCCTCAGTTCAACAAGACTAAAGGTGTACTATCAGATAAAAGACATAATTAATGGATAATCCATGTAACTATTTGGTGTTTGTCTTCTTCTTAAATTGAATATATTTAATCTCCATAAGTTATTTCTTGACTTTGTTTCATTGTTGTTTTTTTAAAGATAAAGGACAAATCATCAATACTAATTATACTTTGTTATCATTAAAACTTATATTGTAACCTCCCTTAGTTTAATAAGAATAAAGGTGTATTTTGAAATAAAAGATACATAATTAATGGATGCTCAGTGTAACTATTTTATATTATTTATAATATAAGCTCAAGTAAATATTCTAAATCATTTATTAATTAAAAGTTGGTGAACTTAAAATTTGATATGAAAAATTAACTACTAAATATTTATTATAATTTTGAATTGATATGTGGATATTGATTACCAAATATCTTATATTTTGACCTATAATAATGTAATTAAATCTTAAATTGAGAACAACTATATTTTTCAAGAATATTTAAAAATTTAAATAAGAAATTGTTACGTATAATTATGCCAAAGAAAACTATAATATTTAACTATGCCATTATAAATACTACATTGAATTGTATCTTTATAGTTTTAACTAAATTCTTTTTAACAGTATGTTATATAATGTATAATTTTATATCATTACATATTTGTGGACTTTATTATTGGATGGGTAAGAAGAAGAAATAAAATTTGAAGTATGTTACTTTAGATGAATTATGCGTGGCAGTTATTGCTAAAAAGAATTATTTGGAATTCTTAAGGAGTTGGAAAGGATGTTTCTTTAAGTACAATTTAGTTGATCTAGAATGAAAAAGGAATTTGAAGAGAATAAGTTAAGAGGTGAAATTAAAAGCCAAGGTATTGTTATGGCTTTAAAATTAAAGTTGAATGTAAATGTATAAAAAAGTAGTAACATAAGAGCTTTCTGGACTATTCTTATGAAATTAGGTATCTTAAATAAAATGAATGCCCAATGTCAAATAAAAAAACCTATATTTGCAATCACAATATGCTCTATCTCATTTTTAGTCAAGGGGAGGGAGAAGTAAATCTATAAATTAAATGAGAAATGTACAAAGTGTAACATCCCACCCCGACGGGAAGGGTAAAATAGTAATTTAGCAAAGGGTGAGAGTGATTGGGAGTAATTTGAATTGGTCATACATACTGGTATTTGCAAACAGTGAATTTGTGCACATGAAATAACTGTACATGCATTCATGACTATTTCCCGGTATTGGGCCTACACGGAATTTTATTGTGAATAACATGGTAATTGTGTTTGAAAAATTCATTTGAGTGATCCATTGTGTGTTTTATATTTTAAGAGATTTTTAGGAATTTTTTTGGATTTTTTTGGAGAAACTTCTAGGACTGAAAAAAAATCGCCAAGTGGCGAATCGGTTGATTTTCGGTATCGAAAATTTTTGTCCAATGGCACTACAATATCGGATCTATTATTTTGGGATTGAAATGAGGGCCATTGGAATCGAATGGGTCAACTTTATGTCATTAAGGTTTAATAAAAATTAATTTTTGTCTTTTTCTACTTTTGTCCTTTTCTTCTTTTGTCTTGTTCTTAAAAAGATTGCCAAGTGTTTTCATAGTGATTGCTTGCTTCCTAAGCATTCTCGGTGGTTCCAAAAAGACAAGAATGAAAAAGGGATAAGTTGAGTTATTTTGTGATCTTTCCATCCGAAAGTGCTCTCCTCTTTGTTCTTCATCGA
>JANZLX010000005.1:14693220-14713622 GCA_025531955.1 Erythroxylum orinocense
TTCTACCCTCACCAACGATCATCATCATCCAAAGGGGTAGAGAGGTAGGTTTGAAGCAAGCAATAAAGAGCAAGATGGAAAAACAAGAAGAAGAGATGAAAACTAGGTTGCAAGTGATGGCAAGTCAAGAAGGAGAAGCTTGCTCCACGAAGAAGAGAGAAAAAATCTCCAAAAATAATCTCCAAATGGTTTTAGAAGGAGTGAGTCGTGAATGAGCAAAAAGGGGATGCTTAAAAGATGACAACTTAGGTTAATTACTTGAATACATGGCTATAAAGAAGCCACTTGGCACACTTCTAATAAACCTTTCTAAATTAATCAATTTCAAGCCCAATTTCCTATAAATTCCACTTGTGAAAAATCCCTATAACCATATGGCCAAAATTCAATTCCATAGGCACTAAATTCTAATATCGGTTATCAGTGGGCCTGCCACTTGGCATTTTTCCTAGTCCGAGATTTACCCCAAAAAATTTTCAGAAAAATTCCTAAAATTCTCCAAAATTATAAAATCAATAATGTCACTCTTTAAATAAAATTTCACAATCAATAACCCCACAATTCTCAAAACATTCTCTCACAAGTAGGACCAAATATACCAGGAATGTCAATGAATGCCTGTACAAAAATTTCATCTGCAATAAATTCATTTTTCACAATATAAGCATGTCACTATATGCATGGACATGAAATTCCATTACTACGCTCTCACTGAACGCCCACATTTACTATTTTACCCTTCCCGCTAGAACCGGGATGTTACATAAACTTTACCATTCCTTGTGAATTCAACCATGCTCATCGTTATAAACAATTTATTTGTTATTAGCATAGGTTATATTAGTCGGGTTCGTTATCTTCTAAGTTGATAGTTGCATAATACGATTTGGGTTAATATATAATGATATTTTAGGCCCTTTCACTCCTCCAACTATAGGTGACTATAAGTAATTCATCACTTATGTTGATGACTCTTCCTGTTGTGATTTTGTTAATCTCATTCATGGCAAGTATATGATTTTTTAAAAGCCTTTAAATATTTTAAAGAAAAAGTGAAATTTCAATAAAGGAAAAAGGAATGAAGTGGTTTATTTTTACAGCGGTGGTGGGTTTTGCCAGAGATATGATGAGATAGGTTGCAATCTGGGATCCTTCATAAGGTACTTATAATAGTTTTTCATTGATTCTTAATACATAATTTTTATTACACATCAACAAAATGGAAATACAAAAGGGATAATCACAAATTTCTTGATATAGTGTGATGTATGCTTTTGAACTCTTCCTTACAAAAGTTTCCATAGGTTGATGCTTTGAAAGCTATAGCTTACATTTTAAATCAAGTGCCTAGTAAATTTGTTCTTAAAACTCCATAAAAGTTGTGGTCATAAGAAAAAAAAGCCTACTTTATATCAATTTCATATTTGGGCTTATAAAGTAGAAGTGAAATCATACAACCTACAATCTAAGAAACTAGATCTTAATACCACCAATGGATACTTTATTGGCTATTATATATGACCAAAGGGCTCAGATTCTACTATTTATTCAAATTAAATCAAGGATATTGAATCATATTGAGTTATTTATTTTGAATTAGGTCAAACTAACTTATGCTCCAATAGTTACCCCTACTAATATCTAATGATCATATAATATAAACCTATTGGGCAAATAACACAAGGAACTCCAAAATTAGTCATAAAAGATGTGCCATTAAAGAGATCAGAAAAAGATTTGTGAGACTTTAATATCTAATGACTATATTGTATACTTATAAAAGAATTAATATGGAATTGGTGATACCTTAAATCCAACTATACATAATGAAGTCATCTATAGTCCTCAATCTAATTTTTGGATTGATGTTATGAATGATAAGATGAACTTTATTTACAAAATAAGAAGTACAGCTTTGTAGAGTTGCCAAAGGTTTTAAGCTCGTTAGATGAAAATGGGTATTTAAGACTTATTGTGATGCTAAAAGTTAAGAGGAGAAGTATAAAGCAAAACTAGTAGTTAAAGGCTATAGGCAATGAGAAGGTATTCACTATAAGGAAAATTTCTCTCTTATTTACTACTAAGGATTATTTATGAATCTTTATAGAAATCATGGCTCATTTTAACCTAATGTTTTAACAAATGGATAAGAGAATAACTTTCTTAAATGGAGACTTAAATGAAGATGTTTACATGGTTCAACCTACTAGTTTTGAGGTTGTTCGGAAAAAAGATATAGTTTTTGAGCACTAAAAGTTAATTTATTGGTTAAAACAAAGTTTATGGCAGTATGATCTCAAATTAGATAAAATTATCACCATTAATAGCTGTAAGGGAAGTATTACTGAATAATATATAGACATAATGGTCAATGGAAGTAAGTACAAATTTTTAGTTTTATATGTTAATGATATCATACTCACTAATGATGACATTAATCTATTAATTAAGACAAACAAAAACTATTGTTTGGCCATTTTAACATAAAGGACCTTAGTGATGCATTGTGTATCACCGACATACCCCCTGGGAGGATATAAAGATGCCATATAAAACAGTACTGAAACAATCTGAAACATGCTAAAGCATTTCCAGAAACTCAAGTAACATACACTTCATTTCATAGATTGGGTCGTATTCAGAACATAACATTCATATGGTCCTTATTAGCCTTAAAATACAAATTCAACTTGTATTAAGGTTATTACAAACCATCAAACAAAATACAAATTCAAATATGTCTCATTTCATGAAATACAACTCAAAAACAAACAAACGAAATACACATTCAAATATGTCTCATTTCATTAAATACAACTCAAAAAAAAATTTCCAAAACAAAACACAATCTCCTTAGCCACTGCGGTTGTCTTTGCCCCAGTCCTTAAACCTTCTTATCAGAACCTACACGGAGGCAAAAGTACCATTCTAAGCATAACGCCTAGTGGGGAAATAACTCAACAAGATATAATTTGGCGACCTTTGCAAATAGTCGTTTAACATTCATATATACAGAATCAGATCACATTTCAAGCAATCTTTAATTGTTCATATTAAAGTGCAATCCAAACAATATGTATCTTAGACCAGAATATAACATATCAAAATAGGATATTGCTTCAGAGCAAAACTTACATGTATTAGAACATAATACCATAATATCATAACCGAACTTTAAGGTACAAGAACAAAACTTGTTTGTATCAAAACAATATTTAATTATATCATAATAGAACTTACTTATTTCAAAACAGAGCTTGATTACATCATAACTGAGCATGTAACAGAATACAAAACAAATTAGCTGCTAATCCTTTT
Organism: Erythroxylum orinocense; assembly: GCA_025531955.1. NCBI lineage: Eukaryota > Viridiplantae > Streptophyta > Magnoliopsida > Malpighiales > Erythroxylaceae > Erythroxylum > Erythroxylum orinocense. Next base: position 14,696,539 of record JANZLX010000005.1, read on the forward strand.
TATAGAAGCAGGTAACAGGACCAAAATAGAGGATACCATATTTGGTATCTGAAACAGAAGAGAATAAAGTCTCTAAATAGAAGACACAGAAGTGTCTAAAATCATAAGAAGCCAAATTGTCTGGCACAGAAAACACCTAAGTGTCTGATTATAGAAGATACCTTAGTCTTTGGTTACAGGACCAGTTGCAGACCCTTCTAGGCATGCCTATTTACCAACAACTAGGACTTGGCAGTTTAAAAAAAAACATTTGAGATTTCAGAATGCTATGTAAAAGATGTAATGCATAACAAATCTCTTTATTCCATTTTTCTTAAATTGAACATATCCATTCACATCCAAAAACTTAACATACCTCATGAACAAAAAAATTTGCAATAATGTACCAATAAATGCACTATGTGTTTACACGTTACATACAATTACACAAATTCCCAATTCACAAACAATCATATTCAATGCACGTCACATAAATCCTTTGAAACACATTTATGTTCATAAGGATGCATTCATTCTTGAACACACCATACATTTCAACATTAGATACATCATTCATAAACCACACATTCATTAGACACATCATTCACTAATCACACATACATGTATTACAACATAAAAACATAATATCATAAACAAACTTTAAAATACCGGAACAAAACTTGTCTGCATCAAAACAATATTTGATTATATCATAACAGAACTTAGTTATTTCAAAATAGAGCTTGATTACTTCATAACTGAGCATCTAATAGAATACAAAACAAATTAGCATATTAATCCTTTTAATAGAAGTGGGTAACAAGACCAGAACAAAAGATACCATATTTGGCATCTGAAACAGAAGAGACTTAAGTCTCTTAGACAGAAGACACAGAAGTGTCTAAAATCATAAGAAACCGAATAATCTAGCACAGAAAACACCTTAGTGTTTGATTATAGAAGATACCGTAGTGTCTTATTACAGGAGTAGCTGCAGACCCTTCTAGGCATGCATATATATCCACAACTATGACTTGGCAGTTTAAAACAAAACATTTCATATTTCACAATCACATGCAAAAGATGTAATGCATAACATATATGTTTATTCCATTTTTCTAAAATTGAACATATCCATTCACATCCAACAACTTAAGATACCTCATGAACATAAAAACTTGCAATAATGTACCAATAAATGCACTATGTGTTTACATGTTACATATAATTACACAAATTCCCAATTTACAAACAATCACAATAAATTCACGTCACATAAATACTTTGAAACACATTTGTGTTTATAAGGATGCATTCATCCTTGAGCACACCATACATTTCAACATTAGACACATCATTCACTTTCCACACATTCATTAGACACATCATTCACTAATCACACATACACGTATTAGAACATAATACGATAATATCATAACCGAACTTTAAACTACCAGAACAAAACCTGTATGCATCAAAACAATAGTTGATTATATCATAACAGAACTTAGTTATTTCGAAACTGAGCTTGATTACATTATAATTTAGCGTGTAACAGAATTCAAAACAAAATAGCTTGTTAATCCTTTTTATAGAAGTAGATAACATGACCAAAACAGAAGATACCATATTTGGTATCTAAAACAGAAGAGACTTATGTCTCTAAAATAGAAGACACGAAAGTGTCTAAAATCATAAAAAACCGAATTGTCTAGAATAGAAAACACCTAAGTGTGTTATTATAGAAGATACCTTAGTGTTTGGTTACAGGAGAAGCTGCAGACACCCTTCTAGGCATGCCTATTTACCCATGACTAGGACATGGTTGACTTAAAACAAAACATTTCAGATTTTAGAATCACATGTAAAAGATGTAATGCATAACATATCTCTTTATTCCATTTTTCTCAACTTGAACATATCCATTCACATCCAAGAACTTAACATACCTTATGAACATAAAAATTTGCAATAATGTACCAATAAATGCACTATGTGTTTACACGGTACATATAATTACACAAACTCGCAATTCACAAACAATCATATTCAATTCACATCATATAAATCCTTTGAAACATATTTGGGTTCACAAGGACGCATTCATCCTTGAACACACCATACATTTCAACACTAGACACATCATTCTCTAACTAAACATTCATTAGGCACATCATTCACTAACCACACATACATGTACTAGAACATAATACCAAAATATCATAGCCGAACTTTAAAGTACCAGAACAAAACTTGTTTGTGTCAAACCAATAATTGATTATATCATAACAAAACTTAGTAATTTCAAAACAGAGCTTGATTACAACATAATTGAGCATGTAATAGAATACAAAACAAATTAGCCGACTAATCTTTTTTATTGAAGTGGGTAACAGGACCAAAACAGAAGATACCATATTTGGTATCTGAAACAGAATAGATTAATAGACACAGAAGAGTCTAAAATGATAAGAAACCAAATTATCTGGCACAGAAAATACCTTAGTGTCTGATTATAGAAGATACCTTAGTGTCTAGTTATAGGAGCAGCTACAGACCCTTCTAGGCATGCCCACTTGCCCACAACTAGTACCTGATAGCTTTAAAACAAAACATTTCAGATTTTAGACTCACATGCAAAAGATATATTGTATAGCGTATATGTTTATTCAAATTTTCTCAAATTGAACAGATCCATTCACCTCAAGCAACTTAGCATACCTCATGAACATAAAAATTTGGAATAATGTACCAGAAAATACACTATGTGTTTACACATTACATATAATTACACAAATTCCCAATTCATAAACAATTATATTCAATTCATGTCACATAAATCCTTTGAGACACATTTGTGATCATAAGGACACATTCATCCTTGAACACAACATACATTTCAACATTAGACCCTTCATTCAATAAACATACATTCATTAGACACATCATTCACTAACCACACATATATGTATTAGAACATAATACCATAATATCATAACCGAACTTTAAAAAACCAAAACAAAACTTATCTGTATCCAAAGAATATTTGATAATATCATAACAAAACTTAGTTATTTCAAAACCGAGCTTGATTACATCGTAACTTAGCGTGTAACAGAACACAAAACAAATTAGCTGCTAATCCTTTTTTTAGAAGTGGGTGACATGACTAGAACAGAAGATACCATATTTGGTATCTGAAATAGAAGAGACTTATGTCTCTAAAATAGAAGACACAAAAGTGTCTAAAATCATAAGAAACTGAATTGTCTGGCATAGAAAACACCTAAGTGTCTTATTATAGAAGATACCTTAGTGTTTGGGTATAGGAGAAGCTGCAGACCGTTCTAAGCATGCCTGTTTACCCACAACTAGGACTTGGCAGTTTAAAAAATAAACATTTGAGATTTCAGAATGCTATGTAAAAGATGTAATGCATAACAAATCTCTTTATTCCATTTTTCTTAAATTGAACATATCCATTCACATCCAAAAACTTAACATACCTCATGAACAAAAAAATTTGCAATAATGTACCAATAAATGCACTATGTGTTTACACGTTACATACAATTACACAAATTCCCAATTCACAAACAATCATATTCAATGCACGTCACATAAATCCTTTGAAACACATTTATGTTCATAAGGATGCATTCATTCTTGAACACACCATACATTTCAACATTAGATACATCATTCATAAACCACACATTCATTAGACACATCATTCACTAATCACACATACATGTATTACAACATAAAAACATAATATCATAAACAAACTTTAAAATACCGGAACAAAACTTGTCTGCATCAAAACAATATTTGATTATATCATAACAGAACTTAGTTATTTCAAAATAGAGCTTGATTACTTCATAACTGAGCATCTAATAGAATACAAAACAAATTAGCATATTAATCCTTTTAATAGAAGTGGGTAACAAGACCAGAACAAAAGATACCATATTTGGCATCTGAAACAGAAGAGACTTAAGTCTCTTAGACAGAAGACACAGAAGTGTCTAAAATCATAAGAAACCGAATAATCTAGCACAGAAAACACCTTAGTGTTTGATTATAGAAGATACCGTAGTGTCTTATTACAGGAGTAGCTGCAGACCCTTCTAGGCATGCATATATATCCACAACTATGACTTGGCAGTTTAAAACAAAACATTTCATATTTCACAATCACATGCAAAAGATGTAATGCATAACATATATGTTTATTCCATTTTTCTAAAATTGAACATATCCATTCACATCCAACAACTTAAGATACCTCATGAACATAAAAACTTGCAATAATGTACCAATAAATGCACTATGTGTTTACATGTTACATATAATTACACAAATTCCCAATTTACAAACAATCACAATAAATTCACGTCACATAAATACTTTGAAACACATTTGTGTTTATAAGGATGCATTCATCCTTGAGCACACCATACATTTCAACATTAGACACATCATTCACTTTCCACACATTCATTAGACACATCATTCACTAATCACACATACACGTATTAGAACATAATACGATAATATCATAACCGAACTTTAAACTACCAGAACAAAACCTGTATGCATCAAAACAATAGTTGATTATATCATAACAGAACTTAGTTATTTCGAAACTGAGCTTGATTACATTATAATTTAGCGTGTAACAGAATTCAAAACAAAATAGCTTGTTAATCCTTTTTATAGAAGTAGATAACATGACCAAAACAGAAGATACCATATTTGGTATCTAAAACAGAAGAGACTTATGTCTCTAAAATAGAAGACACGAAAGTGTCTAAAATCATAAAAAACCGAATTGTCTAGAATAGAAAACACCTAAGTGTGTTATTATAGAAGATACCTTAGTGTTTGGTTACAGGAGAAGCTGCAGACACCCTTCTAGGCATGCCTATTTACCCATGACTAGGACATGGTTGACTTAAAACAAAACATTTCAGATTTTAGAATCACATGTAAAAGATGTAATGCATAACATATCTCTTTATTCCATTTTTCTCAACTTGAACATATCCATTCACATCCAAGAACTTAACATACCTTATGAACATAAAAATTTGCAATAATGTACCAATAAATGCACTATGTGTTTACACGGTACATATAATTACACAAACTCGCAATTCACAAACAATCATATTCAATTCACATCATATAAATCCTTTGAAACATATTTGGGTTCACAAGGACGCATTCATCCTTGAACACACCATACATTTCAACACTAGACACATCATTCTCTAACTAAACATTCATTAGGCACATCATTCACTAACCACACATACATGTACTAGAACATAATACCAAAATATCATAGCCGAACTTTAAAGTACCAGAACAAAACTTGTTTGTGTCAAACCAATAATTGATTATATCATAACAAAACTTAGTAATTTCAAAACAGAGCTTGATTACAACATAATTGAGCATGTAATAGAATACAAAACAAATTAGCCGACTAATCTTTTTTATTGAAGTGGGTAACAGGACCAAAACAGAAGATACCATATTTGGTATCTGAAACAGAATAGATTAATAGACACAGAAGAGTCTAAAATGATAAGAAACCAAATTATCTGGCACAGAAAATACCTTAGTGTCTGATTATAGAAGATACCTTAGTGTCTAGTTATAGGAGCAGCTACAGACCCTTCTAGGCATGCCCACTTGCCCACAACTAGTACCTGATAGCTTTAAAACAAAACATTTCAGATTTTAGACTCACATGCAAAAGATATATTGTATAGCGTATATGTTTATTCAAATTTTCTCAAATTGAACAGATCCATTCACCTCAAGCAACTTAGCATACCTCATGAACATAAAAATTTGGAATAATGTACCAGAAAATACACTATGTGTTTACACATTACATATAATTACACAAATTCCCAATTCATAAACAATTATATTCAATTCATGTCACATAAATCCTTTGAGACACATTTGTGATCATAAGGACACATTCATCCTTGAACACAACATACATTTCAACATTAGACCCTTCATTCAATAAACATACATTCATTAGACACATCATTCACTAACCACACATATATGTATTAGAACATAATACCATAATATCATAACCGAACTTTAAAAAACCAAAACAAAACTTATCTGTATCCAAAGAATATTTGATAATATCATAACAAAACTTAGTTATTTCAAAACCGAGCTTGATTACATCGTAACTTAGCGTGTAACAGAACACAAAACAAATTAGCTGCTAATCCTTTTTTTAGAAGTGGGTGACATGACTAGAACAGAAGATACCATATTTGGTATCTGAAATAGAAGAGACTTATGTCTCTAAAATAGAAGACACAAAAGTGTCTAAAATCATAAGAAACTGAATTGTCTGGCATAGAAAACACCTAAGTGTCTTATTATAGAAGATACCTTAGTGTTTGGGTATAGGAGAAGCTGCAGACCGTTCTAAGCATGCCTGTTTACCCACAACTAGGACTTGGCTATTTTAAAACAACACATTTCAGTTTTCAGAATCACATGTAAAAGATGTAATGCATAACATATCTCTTTATTTCATTTTTATCAAATTGAACATATCCATTCACATCCAACAACTTAACATACCTCATGAACATAAAAATTGGCAATAATGTACCAATAAATGCACTATGTGTTTACATGACACTTATAATTACACAAACTCCCAATTCACAAACAATCATATTCAATTCACATCACTTAAACCCTTTGAAACATATTTGTGTTCAGAGGATGCATTCATCCTTGAACACCCATACATTTAAACATTAGACACATCATTCTCTAACCACACATTCGTTAGACAGACCATTCACTAACTACACATACATATATTAAAACATAATACGACAATATCATAACCGAAACTTAATGTGCCCGAACAAAACTTATCTCTGTCAAAACAATATTTGATTATATCATAACAAGTCTTAGTTATTTCAAAACAGAGCTTGATTACATCATAACTGAGCATGTAACAGAATACAAAAAAATTAGCCTACTAATCCTTTTTATTGAAGTGGGTAACAGGACCAGAACAGAAGATGCCATATTTGGTATCTGAAACAAAATAGACTAAAAGACACATAAGTGTCTAAAACCATAAGAAACCGAATTGTCTGGCACAGAAAAAACATTAGTGTCTGATTATAGAAGTTACCTTAGTGTCTGGTTATAGGAGCAGCTGCAGACCATTCTAGGCATGCCTACTTACCCACGACTCGGACTTGGTTGCTCTAAAACAAAACATTTTAGATTTTAGACTCACGTGCAAAAGATGTAATGCTAGCTTACGTGTTTATTCAAATTTTCTCGAATTGAACATACCATTCACATCTAACCACTTAACATACCTCATGAACATAAAATTTACAATAATGTACCAATAAATACACTATATGTTTACACGTTACAAACAATTACACAAATTCCCAATTCACAAACAGTCATATTCAATTCACGTCACAAAAATCCTTTAAAACACATTTGTGTTCATAAGGACTCATTCATCCTTGAACACACCATACATTTCAACATTAGACCCTTCATTCACTAACCACACATTCATTAGACACATCATTCACTAACCACGCATACATGTATTAGAACATAATACCATAATATCATAACCGAACTTTAAAGTATCAAAACAAAACTTATCTGTATCCAAACAATATTTGATTATATCATAACAGAATGTAGTTATTTCAAAATAGAGCTTGATTACATCATAACTTAACACGTAACAGAATACAAAACCAATTTGCCTGCTAATCCTTTTTATAAAAGTGGGTAACATGAGCAGAACAGAAAATACCATATTTGGTATCTAAAACAGAAGAGACTTAAGTCTCTAAAATTGAAGAGACAAAACCTTCTAAATTCTTAAGAAACATAATTATCCAGCACAGAAAATACCTTAATGTCTAATTATACAAGATACTTTAGTGTCTCGTTAAAGGTGTAGCTGCAGACCCTTCTAGGCATGCCTATTTACTCACGACTAGGACTTGGCCGTATTAAAACAAAACATTTTAGATTTCATAATCACATGCAAAAGATGTAATGCATAACATATCTCTTTATTCCACTTTTCTCTAATTGAAAATGTCCATTCACTTCCAACATCTTAACAAACCTCATGAACATAAAAATTTGCAATAATGTACCAATAAATTCACTATGTGTTTACACGTTACATATAATTACACAAATTCCCAATTCATGAACAATCATATTCAATTCACATCACATAAATCCTTTGAAACACATTTGTGTTCATAAGGACGCTTTCATCCTTGAACACACCATACATTTCAACATTAGACCCTTCATTCACTAACCACACATTCATTAGACACATCATTCACTAACCACGCATACATGTATTAGAACATAATACCATAATATCATAACCGAACTTTAAAGTATCAAAACAAAACTTATCTGTATCCAAACAATATTTGATTATATCATAACAGAATGTAGTTATTTCAAAATAGAGCTTGATTACATCATAACTTAACACGTAACAGAATACAAAACCAATTTGCCTGCTAATCCTTTTTATAAAAGTGGGTAACATGAGCAGAACAGAAAATACCATATTTGGTATCTAAAACAGAAGAGACTTAAGTCTCTAAAATTGAAGAGACAAAACCTTCTAAATTCTTAAGAAACATAATTATCCAGCACAGAAAATACCTTAATGTCTAATTATACAAGATACTTTAGTGTCTCGTTAAAGGTGTAGCTGCAGACCCTTCTAGGCATGCCTATTTACTCACGACTAGGACTTGGCCGTATTAAAACAAAACATTTTAGATTTCATAATCACATGCAAAAGATGTAATGCATAACATATCTCTTTATTCCACTTTTCTCTAATTGAAAATGTCCATTCACTTCCAACATCTTAACAAACCTCATGAACATAAAAATTTGCAATAATGTACCAATAAATTCACTATGTGTTTACACGTTACATATAATTACACAAATTCCCAATTCATGAACAATCATATTCAATTCATATCACATAAATCCTTTGAAACACATTTGTGTTCATAAGGACGCATTCATCCTTGAACACACCATACATTTCAACATTAGACCTTCAATTCACTAACCACACATTCATTAGACACATCATTCACTAACCACACATACATGTATTAGGACATAATGCCATAATATCATAACCGAACTTTAAAGTACCAGAACAAAACTTATTTGTATCCAAACAATATTTGATTATATCATAATAGAACTTAGTTATTTCAAAACAGAGCTTGATTACATCATAACTAAGCAAGTAACAGAATACAAAACAAATTTGCCTGCTTATCCTTTTTATAGAAGTGGGTAACAGGACCAAAATAAAAGATACCTTATTTGGTATCTAAAACAGAAGAGACTTAAGTCTCTAAAATAGAAGACACAAAAGCGTCTAAAATCATAAGAAACTGAATTATCCGACACAGAAAACACCTTAGTGTCTAATCATAAAAGATACCTTAGTATCTGATTTTAGGAGCAGCTGCAGACCCTTCTAGGCATCCCCATTTACCCACGACTAGGACTTGCCAGTTTTAAAACAAAAAATTTTAGAATTTAGACTCATATGCAAAAGATGTAATGCATAACATATCTCTTCATTCCATTTTTCTCTAATTGAACATGTCCATTCACTTCCAACATCTTAACACACCTTATGAACACAAAAACTTGCAATACTGTACCAGTAAATTCACTATGTGTTTACACGTTAAACATAATTACACAAATTCCCAATTCACAAACAATCATATTCAAGTCACATCACATAAATCCTTTGAAACACATTTGTGTTCATAAGGATGCATTAATCCTTGAACACACCATACATTTCAACCTTAGATATTTCATTCCCTAACCACACATTCATTAGACACATCGTTCACTAACCACATATACAGGTATTATGACATAATACCATAATATCATAATCGAAATTTAAATTTCCAAAACAAAACTTATCTGTATCCAAACAATATTTGATTATATCATAACAGAACTTAGTTATTTCATAATAGAGCTTGATTGTATCATAACTTATCATGTAACACAATATAAAACAAATTTTCCTGCTTGTCCTTTTTATAGAAGTGGGTAACAGGACCAGAACAGAAGATGCCATATTTGGTATCTAAAACAGAAGAGACTTAAGTCTATAAAATAGAAGAGACAGAAGCTTCTAAAATCATAAGAAATTGAATTATCTAGTATAGAAAAAACCTGAGTGTCTGATTACAGAAGATACCTTAGTGTCTGGTTATAGGAGCAGCTGCAGACCGTTCTAGGCTTGCCTATTTACGCACGACTAGGACTTGGCTGTTTTAAAACAAAACATTTTAGATTTCAGAATCACATGCAAAAGATGTAATGCATAACATATCTCTTTATTCCATTTTTCTCTAATTGAACATGTCCATCCACTTCCAACATCTTAACACACCTCATGAACATGGAAATTTGCAATAATGTACCAATAAATTCACTATGTGTATACACGTTGCATATAATTACGCAAATTCCCAATTCACAAACAATCATATTCAATTCACATCACATAAATCCTTTGAAACACATTTGTGTTTATAAGAACGCATTTATCCTTGAACACACCATACATTCCAACATTAGACCATTCATTCACTAACAACACATTCATTAGACAAATCATTCACTAACCACACATACATGTATTAGGACATAAGACCATAATATCATAACCGAAGTTTAAAGTACCAAAACAAAACTTATCAGTATCTAAACAATATTTGATTATATCATAACAGAACTTAGTTATTTCAAAACAGAGCTTGACTACATCATAACTTGGCGTGTAACATAATACAAAACAAATTAGCTTGCTAATCCTTTTAATAGAAGTGGGTAACATGACCAGAACAAAAGATGCCATATTTGGTATCTAAAATAAAAGTGACTTAAGTCTCCAAAATAGAAGACGTAGAAGCGTCTAAATCATAAGAATCCGAATTATCTGACACAGAAAACACCTTAGTGTCTGATTATAAAAGATACCTTAGTATCTGGTTATAGGAGCAACTGCAGACCCTTCTAAGCATGCCTATTTACCCACGACTAGGACTTGGCTGTTTTCAAACAAAATATTTCAGATTTTAGAATCACATGCAATAGATGTAATGCATAACATATCTCTTTATTCCATTTTTCTCTAATTGAACTTGTCCATTCACTTCCAACAACTTAACATATCTCATGAGCATAAAAATTTGCAATAATGTACCAGTAAATTCTCTATGTGTTTACACGTTACATATAATTACACAAATTCCCAATTCACAAACAATCATATTCAATTCACATCACATAAATCCTTTGAAACACATTTATGTTCATAAGGACACATTCATCCTTAAACACACCATACATTTCAACATTAGACACGTCATTCACTAACCACACATTCATTAGACACATCATTCACTAACCACACATACATGTATTAGAACATAATACCATACTATCATAACCAAACTTCAAAGTACCAGAACAAAACTTGTCTATATCAAAACAATATTTGATTATATCATAACAAAGCTTAGTTATTTCAAAACACAGCTTGATTACATCATTACTGAGCGTGTAACAAAATACAAAGCAAATTTAGCCTGCTAATCCTTTTTATGAAAGTGGGTAACAGGGCCAGAATAGAAGATAACATATTTGATATCTAAAATGGAGGAGACTTAAGTCTCTAAAATAGAAGACATTGAAGTGTCTAAAATTATAAGGAACCGAATTGTCTGGCACAAAAAACACCTTAGTGTCTGATTATAGAAGATACCTTAGTATCTGGTTATAGGAGCAACTGCAAACCATTCTAGCATGCCTATTTACCCACGACTAGGACTTAACAATTTTAAAACAAAACATTTCAGATTTCAGAATCACATACAATAGATGTAATGCATAATATATGTCTTTATTCCATTTTTCTCAAATTAAACATATCCATTCACATCCAACAACTTGAAATACCTCATGAACATAAAAGTTTGTAATAATGTACCAATTAATGCACTATGTGTGTTTACACGTTACATATAATTACACAAATTCCTAATTCACAAACAATCATATGCAATTCACATTGCATAATCCTTTGAAACGCATTTGTGTTCATAAGGATGCATTCATCCTTGAACACATCATTCATTTCGAAAAAAGACACATCATTCACTAACCACACATTTACTAGACACATCATTCACTAACCACACATCACTCACTAACCACCCATTCCTTAACTAATTACCTCAATTAACAATCCATGACTAAATTAACTTTTACTCAATTAATCTAACCTCAATAAAATGACCTAACCTTATATAGTTCAACAATTGTACAAAACCAAGTTTTTCACCTTCCTAACCATTTCCCACGACTATAGGAATATGTCTTATAAATCCCATGATCATGGAATTCGGTTCGTTAACCCACAACCTTCAGTTTGTTTCCAAAACTTAACTTCTTCACTTCCAATCTACACACCTTCACCAAAGTCAATCAATTTCACTTCAATTCTACTTTGCTTATGCTTCGATACCTTATCAAATTCATGTCCAAACCAATTAAAAAATCATTCATTATGCATCCCACAATCCATGATCTTTTAGATATCAACATCTAAAGCAAAAACTATCAAACAAGTATCATATTCCAGAGCTCAATTCATCATCAATTCAATACATATTTGGCAACACGTGTCGAGTGCACTAAAAAATTTACTTGACTCTGCATACTAAAATTTTTAGTTATGGTGAGTCAGGATCGAATCCACAGGTAATGTTTGGTTAATTTTTGCAACGAAATTAATTGATGCAAGGAAAGTGTATGGGGGGTTTTTGGATTTTAAACAATTTAGAAATTAAATTAAAAGTTAACTTTTGAAAAAAATTAAAACAAACAATCAAAAATGAGAAAAGTGTTGAATATATTAAGGTCAGGTTCTAGGATCAATCTCGGACTAAACATGATCAAGCATATTCCATCATTCTAATGTTTTTACAACTGTACAAATCTCGATTTTCCCTTAGGTTGTAATTAATCAAGATAAGATTATTAATTAAACCTAAGTACCGAATAACCTAGGATACGATCTCTAGATTCCATTTGGCAGTTACATTATAAATTGGAAAACCATCAATATAGGCAGTAACCTCACACGTTTGGGTTATCTAAACTAAGTTTTGTTGTTCCTAATGATTAACGATCATTAGATGCTACTCACAAACATCAAAAGTAATGATTACGAATTATAATCAATGTTTTAGCAATAGGTTCAAAATAAAACAATCAAAATAACATATTAAGATCATTCATCTCAAAGCCAATCAAGTTAATACCAACAAAACAACAATCCCAAAAAAATTATAACTTTAAAATGATAAAAATTAGCTTAATCGTAACTTCCCGTTGATAATTCCGTTAAACTGACATCGAAAAACTAGCCTTCCATCTCTATTTTCACGCTCCAAGCATGAGTCATATTTCTCATGTGCTATGGCAGTGAAGAGTGAAAGGGAGGAATAGTATTCGTATACTCCACTATGGTCTCCCATTATTTGATTTAGCAAATAAGAATGGTAGTCCACGCAACTCTTCTTTCACGCCCAGCTACTCCCTTGAAATGCACTCCTCCTTTCCATTTTAGCTCTGATGGGATAAATAAAATCAGTTTTTCTCATATTGTTCATGCGCTTCTCTTCTCCAACCAAGCCGCAGCTCCTTACGCCCACACCTCTTCACGCCTAGCTGCTCCGCCTACACTCCGGAGCTGCTACCTCTATTCCCTTTAATGGGACAAATTAATTTGTTTTGTGTTTTTATCCAGCACATGTTCACGCTTCACTATTTTCTGCCCTCTGCATTTTAATCAAAATGCATGCATTTACGCACACAACGTCTGTGCCCGCACTGTTCTCCTGATGGGACCATTAAACATCGCTAGCTCACCTTAAAACCTTCCTTTTACTGTGCCTTTTATCAAAATGCACAACATCCTCTGCTGCAGTTTCAAACCAGAAAGTTGTAATCTCTTTTTATTTTGTTCCTTTTCCTTTTTAAACATTTGTGTTCTAATTTACTTTAGAATATCTTTTCTTTTTGGTCTCAAATATATATCAACATATCCAACCTAGTAGTCAACACAAATTAAGTATTTTATCTTGAAAATAGGATTGAAATCACATAGAAATACATAAGAAAATATAAGATAACTCAATCCTATCAAATACTCCCACACTTAGCCTTTGACCATCCTCAGGCAAATTGTCAAAATCAAAATCACAACCCAAAACTTTAATTCATTTTCCACATTTCTTAAAAATAGATAACCATAAGTAAAGGTGAATGACTTTCAAAACCTAAGCAAAAACTCAACATTCAAAGATTCTACTCTTGATCTATCAATATTCACTATCCTTATAAATTGAGTAATCTAGAGGTAGACTTGGATAGAAGGTTTTTAAACAAGATATTTTCATGGGTACACTCAGATACCATTCATGATCATAGCAGTCCATAACTTTGCATATCATTTCATTTCCCCACCACTAAAAATCACATGCATAATCATGAATCAAAGGACGTTTTAATTTTTTAATGTGGGTAAAGGTAAGATGAGAAGTGTTTAGGTCAAGTAGCATGCAAGCCATCAAAGCTAGTGAAACAAAAGTAACAATCAATCAAAAATAGGGTATCGTCAGCTATGACAAATGCAGCATTTATATTTCACAAACTCATTCAGCTCTCACACACAAACCACAAGAGTGAACCTTCCAAGCCAACACCTACCTCTTCTTCAACATATTCAAATAACACGCTCATTACAACTCTGGGAAGATGCATTAACGATAAACAACTTTCCAATACATATGCAATTCCTCTTTGATACATTTATTTTAAACAATTTGTTTCTTTTTATTCTTTTGCTTATAAAACTAAAATAAACTACATCAACGTGGGAATTTTGATGATAAGATATAACAAAACATCCCAACGTTAACCAACCCACACATATGTACAACCCCACACTTACACTTTTGTACATCCACAAACTCACTAATCACAAATGTTCCACTAGCTTTAAGGCTTGGGTAGGACATTTGGTTAAGTATAAAGCATGTAATATGGTTGATACAAAAAGAAAGGTTAAAGCTCAAAGGGGTTTATCAAGGAAAAAATCAAGTCAATAGGATAGGTTATTTAGCTAGTGTAGCTTATGAAAAACAAAGAATGCCTAATCATGTCCATCTTAATGCATGTGATAAAAATGTGGCTTCGAATAGAATTTCAACGCGAAATCGGGATGTACATATTATGAAGGTCACACATTATCAAAAGGCAATGAGACTAATATGGATGTGTCAGTCAAATAAGGCTCAAAATCTCACCAGCAAAGTCTACCACTAGTCATTATTCTTTTAAAGATAATGCACATTAGCAAACCACAAGAGCAAAAGTACATACCAAATTTTTCTATGGATTTTGCTAATCAATTCACACTCTAATTATGACTAAATAATCTTAAAAGCAATAAAAAACAATTTTTTTTGTTCGTTTAATTTTGAAAACCAACTAAAAAATCACATAAGCTACAATTAAGCTCAAAAACATGCATTAAAACCAATGTACCCTACCTCCACACTTGAAACTTACATTGTCCTTAATGTAAAATCAAATGCAAGAAACGTAGTAGTTAACAAAAATAGCAGATGCGAAAATGTAAAAGACAAAAATTAACTTCCCTTGGGTCACCTCCCAAGCAGTGCCTTTGTTTAATGTCGTTGGGTCGACCTCTAGTTGCGTGCTTTAAGTGACACTAGTAACATCCTCCAGCATCAACACCTCTAAGTCCTCCATTTGGATGCCCTCATAATATGGCTTCAAATGATGACAATTCACTCGAAATGTCTTGTCAGTTTTGAGGCTCTGTGTCTCCACTGCACCAAAATAAAAGACATGAGTGATAACAAACGGACCAACCTAATGGAAACGTAGCCTATCAAGAAATAGTTTGAGTTTGGAATGATATAGTAAGACTTTTTGGCCCATCGAGAAGCTTTTCCTCGAAATCATCCTATCATGAAAAGCTTTCGTCCTCTCCTTATATATCACTGCATTTTTATATGACTCACTCCTCAGCTATTCCAACTCTTGAAGCTACAACTTCCTATGCACTCCCACATCATCCAAGTGCATGTTGCATCTTTTAATAGCCCAATATGCCTTATGTTGTAATTCCACTGGAAGTTAACATTCCAATTGGTGTTTTGTAAACCATCTAGTAGGCCCACAATTCATCTTCCAGTATTACACTCCAATCCTTCCTATTGGGTTGCATGGATTTCTCCAAGATTAACTAGATTCCTCAGTATGAGACTTCAGCTTACTCGTTGGTTTGAGAATGGTAAGCAATAGAAACTTTGTGCGTGATGTAATATTTTTTGAACATTGCTTCCATCACCCTGTTGTAGAAGTAGGTTCCTCTATCGCTAACGATGGTTTTCAGTATCTTGAACCTAGAAAGAATGTCAGCCTTAACAAAATCTACAATAACCTTGGCATCGTTAGTCCTAATGGATTTGGCTTCCAGTCATTTAGAAACATAATCAACTGCTAGCAATATATAAGTAAAGCCAAAAAATGGAGAGAAAGGTCCTATAAAATTAATGGCCCAAAAGTCAAAATTTTCATAGAAAAGCAAAGGGGTTTGTAGCAATTGATCCTTACGGGACATGTTACTTGACCACTGGCATCTGTCACAAAATTTGCAGAAGGTATATGTATCTTTGAACAATGTTGGCCAGTAGAAGCCGCTCTCCAAAACTTTTGAGCCGTTCTTTTCACTCTAAAATGTCCTGCGCATGCATACGAATAACAGAAGGCTAAAATTGATGATGATTCATTTTTCGGTACACACCTCCTAATAACTTGATCTGCATAGTGCATCCAAAGATATGGGT
>JANZLX010000005.1:14733073-14743905 GCA_025531955.1 Erythroxylum orinocense
TTCGAGCCTCTTCAGGTCTCTTACAATCAGTATTCTTTCACACTTAGCCTCTTCAGGCTATCTGCACTTCTTTCAACGGAAAGATAATTTGAGCTTTGTTACAGAAAAATAGCTCTAGATTTTTCACACAATAATTTCTCTAAAAAATTCCTAAGCTTTTTAATTTTGCTAACTTTTGCAGTCTTCGACTCCAACTTATATTTATAGCCTTCGTCTTCAACTGCTTCTTGATTCTTGTTTCTTGATCTTTCAAGAATCAGTTATGCAGTTGAGTTCTGTAACTAACTCAGATTGATTCATCATCCGACGTGTTTTGTTTCTTTCGTCTGCTTTTTCCATCTGCTTTCTTCCATCTGCTTTTTCTTGTCTACTTTTTCTGTCTGCTTTCTTTCGTCTGCTTTTTTCGTCTGCTTTCTTTCACCTGCTTTTTTCGTCTGCTTTCTTTCGCCTGCTTTTTCCGTCTGCTTTCTTTTGTCTGCTTTTTCATTTTAGCTTTCGTCTGCTTTCCATTTTTGCTTTCGTCTGCTTTTCTTTTTTGCTTCCGTATGCTTTTCATTTTAGCTTCCGTCTGCTTTTCATTTTAGCTTCCTTTATTATTTGTTCCTCATTAAAATCATTAACGTAAAGTCATTTTGACTTAACAAGTGGACTAAAATAAGCCAAGGAACCAGGGCATTGATTAGTCTAAAGATGGTTAACTAGCACTCCATCCAACTTGCTCCTTGTGAAGCTACTCCTTTGCTTCTTATTAGACCTGGTAATGTGAAATCCCACATACCTCAAATAAAAAAGTTCTAGCAAGCCTAAAGAAGATTCCAATTATTTTCCCAAAGAATTAAGGTCGATATTATCCCCTTAAACTTCAGAAGGATATACACAATTGAAATCTCCATTAATAATATAGGGCAAACCACATAAGATTTTATAAAAACCAATTCCTCCGACAATTTGGATCTTTGGAAAGCAAAATTAGAAGCATAAATAATAGTCAACTCGAATGAAAACTAAGAAGTTTGATCCTTACAAACAATATGTATGTATTAATCTAAGTTGCACTTTGTTGATGCTTGAAACTTCTCTCACACAAAAGCAAAAATTATTCTGCCATTGTAGTGGTCTTGGTGATTGGAACCAAAACTCCAATTAGGGCCTAAAAACTTCATAGAATTCTCTAATCGGAACTAAAACTCCAATTAGGCCCCAAAAACTTTATAGAAGTCTTTAACGTGTGAGCTTTAATACGAGTCTCCAATAATCCTAAAAAGTAAGGTCTCTTATCAACAATAGGTATTTCGATGATTGCTTGTTGAGAGGATCATTCATTCCTTTGATAATCGAAAAGATCATAACAAAAGATTGTAACAAAAGGATTTTATAGGTTACCAGTGTAGTACCCCACCCTCGTAAGACACGTGCATGACATCCTAAGTGATGTCCAAGTGCGAATCCCGCAAGGGTGGTATGCTAGAACAATCAAAACTCATTGAAACTTAATACATTTTTTTCATTTATCATATGCATATGTGAAAATCAGTAATCAAATCAGACTCATACTTTTATTTTATAAAAGTTGAAATCACAATTGTCATTACACTTTGATCAATCTCTTTTACAAATCATTTCCAATTTTCACCAGTTATTACACACAGAAATATTCGAATACACATTGTACAGAGATCGCGAAATATACAAATTTACACTAAAATAAGAAAATAAAAATATAGACACAATTTGATGACGACATCTATCTCTTACTTGAATGCAGTAGGTATACTCCCGTTTGTCTAACGGAATACTTGTTTGAGCCTGAAAAATAATTGCAAATTTTGGGTGAGTTTTTGCAAACTCAATTAGTGACCATCCTCGATGGTTCACTCATCACATCACACATACAATTTACATATTCATATAATTCACATCATTTCAGTATTAATCATATTGAATCATATACACTTGATCAGTCATTTCACATTTTACATTTAACACATATGACATTCACAAGTCATTCAAATCATTACAATCATTCATATCAGGCATATACAGTGCAAATGATACTCATTTTTAATTTGTTACTTTGTTATAGCCGAGTGCCTTTTTTACTGGCCCATATCCCTTATTGGATATCGAGTTGGCCCATATCCCTTGTGGTTACCAAGCTGTATTAGGTAATGTCCCATATCTCTTAGTGGATACCGGGTACATTCATAATTGAGCCTGAGGCTCTTATCACATATCGAGCTTTAAGATATTTTTCACTAGCGACTTCGATCACAATAGCCTTTATCTTTCATGCATTCATATAATAGAATGCATCAATCACAATGGATCAAGTAGTTACTTTCACATATCATCGGACCTTATTTCGACATTTAACTTTTAAGTTGAGAATCACCTTTTTATTTGTATGCATATTC
Source organism: Erythroxylum orinocense (assembly GCA_025531955.1). Taxonomy (NCBI): domain Eukaryota; kingdom Viridiplantae; phylum Streptophyta; class Magnoliopsida; order Malpighiales; family Erythroxylaceae; genus Erythroxylum; species Erythroxylum orinocense. The sequence continues at coordinate 14,735,488 of JANZLX010000005.1, forward strand.
ATATTTATTCCTTTGGCACTAGGTCCGACATTTAACAATCAATTTAAGAAATCAAATATTTCGCCCAATTCACATTTAAGTAGCACTTCAATATTTCATTCACGCATTAAAAATCTCAGACCTTCAATGTCCAGAATCAGCACAATCGCATCAATCATATTCACATTGCATAATAATCATATCAACAGTCATTAAAGGCAGAAATTGAAATCAAAACAAACAATAAATGAGACCATCTAGGTCGACTCACAGTACGCTCCAAGTTAGCATTAGCTTCCATGAACTGGAAACATCTGAATGCGGAAATTTATCCTGCACATCAAAATTATACAATATACACATTGCACACACGTTACAGCTTTGCACAATTATAAGAACTCATTTATGCACAAGTAGGTATATGGACCATGTATAATGTATGCTCAACGACATTCCCGGGTGTTTTTCCATTATTCAAGTCATAAAGTCATTCCAATATCAAAAATCACTTAAGTAACATTTATACTTAAGGTTTATGTCTCAATACAACCACTTGAATCTAATTTCATAACTCAATTGCTCACTTTAGATTTTTCCAAAAACATCATTTCGGGTCAACTTTACATGTTCTTTCTGGCCCTGATAATGAACTCATTTGGCAACACTTTCTTCTAAAAACATGTTCCCCTATTTCTTAAGTTTTTAATGACACTAAAATCATACAAATTGGTCTAGTATTTCGAAAGATATTCTCCAAATAATTCGGACCGTTCTTAACTGTAACAATATTCTGTACTTGACTTCAGTCCAGAAAAATTAAAATTCTTAGAGATAGAATTAAAATTTGATCACTTAAGAACATTTGTAACCCTATGTTTCTAGTTTACTCAAATTCAAGAATCAGATCATTTGGAAATATACATTTCAAGACATAACTGAAATACGTAAGCATGTTAAGTGATATCATACCAGTTCATACTATTCCAACAAATTCCCTCACTTTCCTTCAATCAAACTTTTTAAAATCAATTTACAATGCTACCAATTTTTATGGAGAGATATAGAAATGTGTTATAAATCTATTGGTTCAAGAATCACTTCATTTTGAGGTCGGATGAAGAATTTATGGCCAAAAGAATCAAACATGATTTTGTCCTCAATCATATTGAACCTATTTTGGGACAATTGACATAACTTTCACTAGAGATATCAGATTAAAGTTATCTTAGGATGGTTTCGAAGAGGAATTCTATATCTACAACTTCATATAGATATAGAAGAGAGATTTGGCCATTTAGAGGGTTAAAAAAATTGGACCTTTTGGATATACACGGTAAGGCCGTGTAAACACGGGTCTGTGGCCTTTCTGCACTTGGAATACACGGTTAGTTTCCATTTACACAGCCTGTTTGTGTAACCTATGGGTTTTTACAATCAAAAATCCCTCTCAGACATCTCCCATTGATCCTACATCCATTCTAACATCAATTTTACTCATAATCTTCCCAAATTCACCTCTTCTAATGAAATATCACTTCATAACAACTCAAACACCAATTAGATTTCGTTAACTCTCAACTCATTTGATTCATCATCTCAAATGGATAAATTCTTCAAATATACCAAATTTCAACTCAACATCATCCATACACATTTGGATAACTAGGGAAAAAGTTATGGTTAAAACACAAAAGCATATTAAGTTGTCATGTTGTTGCTACGTTTTCCAGAACAACTATTAATTTTGTTTCCAAATCTTACCCTAACACAACTCATACAAAGATCACATTTTCTACTCCCTCTACTCCTCATTATCAACTCTATTTCAACTCAATAACATCCACAAACTAAATCATGATTTATATTTGATCATTAACCAAAAACAGAACCTATTCATTAACTTATTCATAATTGATTTTCTACACTCATCCTAACACCATTATATGGATCATCTAACTTCCAAAACATCTCTATACAAAATCATGAGTCATTAATGATCATTCGTAATTACAAAAACAAGACATTTACATAGATTTTTCACCATACACATCACACACATGCAACTCACATAATCAAGTCATCAATCCTACATTTCTCATGATTCTAGTTTCATTTAACAATACCCATGACATTCAAAGCATAACTTACTTGGTTTCAGCTCCAAACTTTGAAGATCAAGAAATCCTAGCTTCTTCCAGCTACATGATCATCGCATTTAAGGGTGAAAGAGGCTAGTTTTTTATTAACATAAAGAAGATAACAAAATGTTGAAGTGACAAAGTGAAGGATGATTTAAAAGCTCAATGTTGATGGGTGGGTTATGAGAGCATCGTGTATGAGAGAAAAAGAGATGAAGAAGATGAGAGTATTTTGTGAAAATGGAGGACATGAAAAAAAATAAAGATGGTCTTTCCATGTAGCTAAATATATGTGGGTTAAAAAGGAATTATAAGTGTCATGACATATGTCACGACATTTACCACATAAAATAAATACTAATGCCTTTCACTTATGCTACTATATAACTCTTAATAATCAGTCCATTTATCTCCTAATTTATATACCAATGGTCTCTCAATTTTTAATGAAATATGTCATTAAATCCCAAGGTCATTTATAAAAGTTTCCATTGCCATTGGACAGTAATTTGTACTACTATTCATTAATTGTTATGTTACTTGTCATTTTTCCTAGTCCAAAATGTCCAAAAATTAAGGAATTTTCCTAAATTTCTCCAAAAAAAATTCTAAATCAAAATATACACTCTCCAAATCAATTTTCAACATATAAAAATCACAATTCTTAATAAAATAACATTTATAATCAATTACACTCAGAAATTGTTAATGAATGCATGTACAATTATTTTTATGTGCAAAGATTCAATATTCATGTGCGTATGTGCTAACATTATGCATGAGCATGAAATACACTTTCTAAATCTCTCTTTGAGCTCACATGTACCGAATTTTAGGGTTTTGACCCTTAATATGGGAATAGGATGTTACATTTCTCCCCACCTTAATAAATTTTGTCCTCGAGATTAATATCTGATTGATCAATAAGGTAGGGGTATTATTTCCTCATATGCTCCTCCGTTTCCATATAACTTCATCACTCGAATACTTTCTTCCAATTGACCACAGTTGATAGACTCAATAGGTCTCTCAATCACTTGTTTAGATCTCACAATATCTTAACTATTTCCTTGATGAGTTCAGATTACTCAAAAAGTTTCACTTCCAGTTTCAATAACACATATATCGGATCATAACGATACTTCCTAAACTTATCCATGTAACACTGTGTGAAATCGAAACATATTTTTTACGGGTAATACAAAGTCATGAATCCATAGTCCTATTCTTACAATAGTTTCCTTAGACCAGTTTATTTCAAACTTAGTTTCCCCCTTCTTCCTAACCTATTCACACCTTTATCTTTATCTAAGTACACCTTGGCAAGGTGATACTCTTCGAAGTATTTCACCTTTCACTTGATATTTTACATCTCTTTAGTGTTAATACACTAAACTCTTATGTCTATCTCACGATATTCAATAACCTCGACGCTGATCCACTTAACTCATTCATCATTATCTTGGATCACTTAACTCCTATTACAAATTCATTTCACTCATCAATAGTATTTCTAATTAATTCTAACCTTCAACCATTTTTAGGCCCTTTTCATTTCAATGTAGGGGCAAACAACTCCTTTTTGTCATAAAATGCCTTATACAGTATTCTAATGATATCCCTGTGCTAATGATTTTTTTGGTAAATCAGCAAAACTTTTATATAAATCAGAAAAGGTTATATACACAACTAGTGATTATTAGGCTTGAAGTCAATTAGGATTATACATTGATCTTATGTTTCTATAAACTCCAGAATATAAGTTCTAAACATATCTCCGACATTTAAGGCTATTGTCAACTCATACATATAGTCACTTGCTTCTACATCCTTAACTGTTAAGTACTATTTCGGCATATTCCTACTAGGATGTATAGCTTAAGTTGTTATTTGTGCTTTCATTAGTAATCTCTTTGCTTAATCATCTTTATCGTATACATATACTTTTTACTTCAATCATAAGGTACCATTTTTCCTATTCGAACTCAAAATTCAGATTCATTTTCAATTTCTTAATAAGATTCACAATTCTGGACCCTCAATTTGGGCTTTGCTAATCTTTTCATATGAAACTGATCTCAAATTCAATAGCTAATAACACTTCATTTTTCCCCAAATGCAACTCAATATTCTATACTTTTGATTGCACTAGGTTTAGTAACCTTAATTTCTGGATTTGTGCTATTTCGTTATTGATTTTTTTTCATCATATGATAACACCTTACTAGGATAGTTCTCATTTGTACAATCATAATCCTTCAGTACTTCTATCCATTGTCTCAATCTCATAGTTAATTCTTTCAAACTCAATAGTTACCTCAACTTTAATGATCTGTATATCTTTATATATAGATCTGAAACGTTTCACTGTACATATAATGTCTCTAAGCTCTTAAAACAATTACGAAAGCAGCAAGTTTCAAATCATATATCAAATAATCAACCCATGAAACCCTAATTGTCTCCATGCATATGAAATCACTTTATTATGCTGCATTAGATTTCATCCTAATCTTTGGAGTGAAACATCTTTATGTATACTGCGAAATCTCCAAATCCAAATGGCATAACTAACATTGGGGTTATAGTTCCTCAAAATTTCTTTTTTACATTCATCACTCATACAGTTTACACGATTTTACTCAAGTATTCAAAATGTTCTCTTTACTTTTCTAATACACTCAAAATACCATCTATGATTATAGTCGCTAATTGATACAATTTTGCTTGGATCACTTTAATCTTCAATACCATAATACTATCGGAGGCATTGTTAACTCCAACAGATATAACCAAATATCTATATGCCTATGATTAGTTCTTGTAATTCCTCAAGTAACTAATTCCTTAATGAGGTAATATTATCTCCTGTTATTCTCAGTCTCCCTATGGACTTATTTTCTCGAATAATTTTCTCCATTCGTTTAATTTCCTCCGATTTCACATTATCGTATTCTATTATCTATTCATTCATACTAGTTTCTCCACGCATTTCAATTTATTGGAAATCTTAATTTCCTGTGTTGGTAACACATTCATCAGATCTAATTTGTATCTCTTATACTTAATGTCACCTTAAATTTAAGAATCCAATCACTTAGTTGGATACTTTACATTAACTAAATGCATACCCTCTCAGTAACATATTCTACGTATTATGCTTGAGTCTCTATTAAGATTAAACCTCCAATATCATTTCTGATTCATTAAATAATCATTTCTAATTTATTCCTTCATTGATCATTTTTTTAAGAATCATCTAATTCAATGAAATTCTTCTTTGAAAGAAGATTTCTTACTACTATCACCTGTACTGTTCATGTAACCTTAATCCATCAATTGTTTCTATCATTACTTATCAAACATTCTTGGTATCTCAAGTAGATCACCTTCTTACCATTTCTTACAATATTCTATTCACCAAAACCATGATGGGGTAGTAGATATGATTATTTTCATAAATTCCTAGGTGTGTATCCTCAAGTCATCCCGCTTTATCCAGAGATTTATTTTTTTGACATATCACCAATTATCTTACAACAGTAATACTTTAATCTCAATTGATCCTAGATAATATTTCTCTCTTTATCCTTGCCCATGATCGGGGTATGCCTGCCACGATCGTGTCAGAAACCTATTTTTGTCAGGCCACTGTGGTGCTCTACACTTTCTTCTTCGTGTTAACACACATACTAACATCAAATATACTCCAATTCTCTAGAATTCACCTCGTTTAATACTACATCATGTCATGATGATTCAACTACCAAATTGAGTGCATTAGCTCTTCATATTTGATTCTTCATTTTTTTGTTTTTAATTTTCTCCTTACTACACATCATTCATCTATTATAAAGTTAATTTTGTCTATTTCATTCCCCTTTTGTTTTTTCCTCATTTCTATCACGTCTTCCTATCATCTCTCATTTTCTCTTTCATATGTATATCCTCACTCACTTCAGAATTATAGAGGCATAATCATTGTGAAATTTTGGTCTCAATTCCACAGATATATTCTTATACTGAAATATAAACTCTCATCGTGATAATCACATAACCATGCTATGTCCAAGTTCAACCTTTTAAGATCATAGAAAATTTTATTTTCTTTCAACTTGGTTTGTACTTTTTAATCACATCATTTCTACTTATATCCTTATTTTCCTCAATCAATCCACGACACTAAATTCACATCTATATCTCATTCACGGGTATAACATCACAGTGCAATATTGATATCATATTCCATAATACATCCTCCAATACAATTGCATTAAATCATTTTTTATCATATTTAACCATATACTATCTCACATTTCTAATTATCCACAACTTTCGTTCTCTCACATTCTGAAAGAGCATCATTCTTCTCACTAATTTTGTCAGCTCAAACTCTTAGCACATGCTCACGTGTGTGACTCATACACATGCGATTCAGACTAGAGATCAGTTGTTATTATCTGCAATGACATGACTAAAATGCATGTAACTTGACATATATTTCAAAAACGCCCATATAAGATACTAATTCTGGGCTCTGATACCAACTTGTAGCACCCCTCCCTCGCAAGACACGGGCTGGCATTCTGAGTGATGTTCGACTGCGAATCCCGTAAGGGTGGTATGCTAGAATAGTCAAAACTCGTTGAAACTCTATATAATTTTTTCATTTATCATATACATATGCGGAAATCAGTAATCAAATCGGACTCAGACTTTTATTTTATAAAAATTGAAATCATTATTGTCATTACACTTTGATCAATCTCTTTTACAAAGCATTTCCAATTTTCACTAGTTATTACACATAGAAATATTCGAATACAAATTGTATATACAAATTTACATAAAAATAAGAAAATACAAATGCAGACGCAATCTGATTCCAACTTCTATCTCTCACTTGAATGCAGCAGGTATACTTCCGTTTGTCTAATGGGGTACTCGTCCGAGCCTAAAAAATAATTGCAAATTTTGGTTGAGTTTTTTGCAAACTCAGTGAGTGACCATCCTCAATGGCTCACTTATCACATAACAAATACGATTCACATATTCACATAATTCACATCAATTCAGTATTAATCATATTGAATCACATACACTTGATTAGTCATTTCACATTTTACATTCAACACATATTACATTCACAAGTCATTCAAATCATTACAATCATTCATATCATGCATATGCAGTGCACATGAGACTCATTTTTAATTTGTTACTTTTTTGTGGCCGAGTGCCTTTTTCACTGGTCCATATTCCTTAATGGAAATCGGCCTGTCCTGTATCCCTTGTGGATACCGAGCTGTTGGGTCCTGTTACCGAAACCTAACTTCTTGGATCATTATCTTGTATTAAAAACCCTGAAGGGTTACTTGCTGCCTAAACCATACTAGTGGTGAGCTTACATTGATCAAACTTCAAAACATAAGTGGACTTCTCATAAAATTTTTTTCAACTTGTTATTTCTAGTACCTCAAATCACCAATGGTCCAAGAATTTCATCAATTTGATAACAAAGAAAGGTATTTATACCTTAAACAAAGGACTATGTTCTTACCTAAAATCAATGTTGCCCATTTTAAAAAATAAAAAAAATTCATCAAGTTTCCCCTGCATGTTTGTTAAATGGACATGCGTGTCCGTTTAACGGACATGACTTGAGCTTAGGGGCCACTTTGATCCGAGGCTGTCCGTTAAGCGGACATGCGTGTCCGTTTAACGGACATGCATTGGCCCAATGGTGCATTTCCACCCGTACCTGTCCGTTAAACGGACATGCGTGTCCGTTTGATGGACATGGATTGGACAAAGGGTGATTTCTCACCCGTAGCTGTTCGTTAAACGGATATAAGGTTTTTCAAAACCCTGCTGCCATTTCATGCTTGCTCAAACCTGCTTCAAACCTCATAATCATTTCTAATCTTCTAATATTCATCCATTTATGCCAAAACACTTGATCAACTCTTAAACATTAACCTCAATTCATCAAATTCAAACCTTAATGTACAAGGATTTATCCACTAATCCCTCAAGCATCAACAAACATAACCTAAACCACCCACTTAACTAACATATATATTTATCCATCTATCATCCAACATCACAAACCTTATGTCATTGGAATGACTAAAGGATCTCCTACAACATCCAAGAAGACCACTTTCATTAACTCTACCTAGTTTTCCAAATTTTCCTGCACACATTCCTATCCTTATGGAAATTCAAAACATGACAATGCATGGTGTAGGAATACCATAATAAACCATAATTCAAGTGCATTTCATTTACATCAAAATCA
>JANZLX010000005.1:14744005-14763309 GCA_025531955.1 Erythroxylum orinocense
CACACTTTTCTCTTTATTTCTCAATTTTCAACTTCCATTTCAAATCAACTCATTCTCTTAAACTTTCATAACCCATATAAATCGACTCAAATATTGAAGTCCTCAAAACTAAACAATTTTTTTCTCATAAATTTTTCTTAAATTGATCAAATTTTCTTAAATTCATAATTTTTTCCACTAATTTCTTTCTCATTTAAATTTATTTTAATATTTCTAATTTTTACCAAAAATTTGGGGTCCAACACTTTGGTTTAATTTGATTAATTAAATTAAAAAAATTCTTAAAGAAATGGAAAGTGAAATTTCATTTTTATTAGGGTTGAATGTGCAACTACACATTTAACATTGAATTGCTAAATAAAGATGGTATTTATCTTGCTTTATCATCATTAAATGGAGTAATGATCTTACCATTAAATGATATAATGGTTGTCTTTTAATGATGGCATGTAATGTAACCTGCTAACATTCATTTGATTAAAGATGAAAGAGGTGTATTTGATGGATGATCTTCCTTCTTCCATCACTACTAAAAACATGTGACATGTCATTTTAAGTTATTGGTCTTTTCATATAGCCATCTTAAAACAAATGAGAAGAGTCTCATTTAATGGCTTCTTTATTTTTGATTAAAGAATGAAGTGATGCATTGGATGCTCTTCTCTTCTCTTCTTTTCATGCATAACCGAAATTGACAAGGTGTAAGAGAGGTGTTCTTGCATTTGTGGACTCTCTCTCTCCTTTCCTACATGTGTTAGCTGAAATTTGCATGAAACGTGTCTCATCTTTGGCTTCTTTCTTCTAAGAAAAATCTCCTCCAAAGTTTTCTTCTCCTTTCCCACCAAAAGATCTTATTAACCAAGTTGTCTAAGAAGAAGAAGTGGTAGATCGGATTGGTCGAGGATACAATATTGAGAATAGGATACAATAACGAGAAGATGATGCATCGCGTAGGAGAGGATATATTGCCGAGGATAGGATAACACAGCGAGGAGTTAAAGCTGTAATGAAGGAGTCAGTAATATAATCTCCATCTTGTTCTTATGATAATTATTTTCCATATACCGTATCATGTATGGCTTGGCATGTTGATTTGGTTATCTTGCTTCCACTGAGTACTGATTTCTAAAAAAAGTTTTGAAATCTACCGTTTTAGTCAAATCTTACATGCTTTATTTTTCCAATCCAACATAGATCTCACCTTTGAACAAGTTTGACAAAGGCTTCACATTTTAGGTTTTCTTGATTTTCTTCTCCCAGTTGCTTCCAATGTAATAAAACCTTGATATTACATCAAAATAGTGTAATTTACACCATCAAAACCAAATCTAACTTATAACCCGACAAATCAATTTTTTTTCAACAAGATAAGTAAGCTTACCTACCCATTCTCTTCTTCCTCTTCACTTGGATAGCTATGAAATCTTGTTAGCTGCTTGATTGGAGGTAGAAGAGTATTAAAAATGGTTTGGATCACTCCACCATAACCATAGCCGAACCTTTCTTCTCCTTTGTCTTTTCTTTTCTTTTTTCCTCTCTTTCTCTATGTTTCTCTCAGCAATAGCCAGGCACCAACGTTTAAAAAAGATGAAGGCTTTGTTGAATTACAATTTTCCCCCATTTCTATTGTAATTACACCTTTACCCTTAATAACATCTTATAATTACAACTTTACCAAAATGTCTCATATTTACACTTATGCTCATGCCACTTGTCACCAATTAATTAGTTCTCTGCTAATGATTCATTATTACACTAACTTATTGTAAAAATACCAAATTGCCCTTAATGAATACAAAAAGACCAAATTGCCCTTTAATGCATTTAAATTCACCAACTAACCAAATTAAATTCCAAAAATATTCCACAATAGTCTTATCATCAAATTGACCATAAAATATTCGAATTAAGGTCAATACTTGGATGCTTTAAAAAATTTTTGAATGGGTTTAAAATCCTCAAAACCTATTATTTTTCAAAAAGGGCATTTTAACCCTAAACTTTCAGAACTTCCAAATTCATCTGAACGAACCTATTTTCAAACCATTTTACTATAAGTAAACTCTAATATCTATTCTGGTTATGTTTCAAATTTTCGAGGTTGGGTCCCCAAAATCACTATGCAAGCGGATTCACTATTCATTCAAAAATACTATTATCCTGAATTCACTATTAATCTAGAAATCATTTGGATTTCATTGAAAAGTATCATCTAAATGCTTAAAATACATTTCAAGGCTTTTAAAGTTCGTTTAGGCTCATTATGTAGCTTTTCGAAGTTTTTGGAAATTTTTTGAGAAATTTTCGGTCAAGTTTATACACTATACGAACTTTAAAAGCCTCGAAATGTATTTTGTTTAAATTACTCTGATACATATCCGTGATCTCTGTTATAACCTCAATAATACATTTAAATGCTTAAATTACTCTAATACACTATAAGTAGAACATACTTTATAAAATTCATATACAACATATTATACAATACAATTATCGAACTAGGATATTACATTTACACATCCAAAGTCCAATACTTGAGTGACACATTTGAAAGCTAATGCAAATGGGGAAGAATTTGATCCCATTTTTGTCCACTTCCATGCTTAGAACCGACCTTTGTACCAACGATGGTTTCCCTCCTATCTGTTATGGACCTGACTTCATAATTACAAACAAATAATCCTCTTCTTTGAATTTAAAGATAAAGGAATCCTCCTCCGTAAGGAGCACCTTCTCCAGACCCTTGATCCCCCGTTTGAAATGAGCCCAGGTATGGACCTAAGGGAATAAGGGTCTTTTGTTTAAGAGAATCCAACTAAACTGCATAACTAAGCTTTAGCCCCTGTTTTCAGAAGTTCTTTAGAAGGGGAGACTACTCCATTCACCAATGTAGCTGGAATAGCTTCAACTTCTGTGGAGGAACCTCAGCGGAAACTACACTTTTCCATGTTCTAAGTACCTCTTTAGAAGTCATTAAAGACTCATGACCAAGGAGTAATAGATGGAAGGATATTCCAGTTTAAGGAAGATTTTTGCCTTCGAATGAGCTTCCTGAGGGGTCCCTATCTGTGTCACTATAAGGTGGAGTACTGTTCACTACTCCACTCAATGCCTCACCTTATTACCTAGCTCACGCCTAAATTTGGAGTGTTAGACATTTTTGCCCTTAAGGGCAATTTTGTCTCTCTCCTATTAAGTAGACAACTATTAATTATAATTTTATTTTTCAATAAATTATTGGTTAAGTTACGTAATTCGATCCAGATAAGGGTAATAAAGTGGCCCAATAAATGATCTAGATTAATGGGTCGAAGTTCAGATAGAAAATGGATCCCTTTCAGTGTGGACCTAGTCCATATCTACCTTGTGATGGGGAAGCCCAATATGGAAGCTGCATAAAGGTTAAAGTCTCCTACGGATACTCATATATCAATCTTAAGCATACAGTTCTATGACCCTTTAAGAGAGCTTGCGTATTGAGTAAACTATATAAAGGCCTAAATTGCATGTCGGCGAACAATTTCCTCAACTAACCCGGGAGGATTAGAGCTTGTTTCGGTAGCAAAAATCGCTTTAAAACTCGGAATGGAACTGAATCAGGTATTCCGTATTTCCTTTATTTTTACCTTTTCATGTATGATCCTGGGTATGTAATAGGGTCTGTGTTATGTGTTACATGTGGTATTAGAGCGGTTACATGATAAAATTGATAGAAAAGAAGGTTTTTTCGGTTTACATTCATTATGGTTTTCTCCAAATTTTGATTTGTTTTTCAAATTTTTTAACGTATATAATTACATAAAAGTGGTATACATAAGGCTAGTTATAAAAAATGAGTAAAAAATGGGCCTAACTGAGCGAGAAATCCTATCCAGGGATGTCAAAAATTGCCCTCCCCGTTGGAAGACGACGCACGTGCCCGACATTGCTACAAGAGTTGAGGGTATGGCGGTACAGATAGCTAGAGTGCCGTCAAGTGGCACCGCATGCGAGCGGCGCTCCCACTGGCGTGAGGAAGCGGGTGCATGTGTGACACGTGCGACATCCGGCCAGATACATGGATCGTAAGATTTGGTACATGTGTCGGTGTGTGCAGCACACGCGTTGTACAGTAGTCGCTTGTCTGCGCGCACGTCAGACGTCAGTCGTACGACCTCTGCTACAGTATTTTAAAAAACACACACACACAAAATTTTAGAAATTTCCATAAAGCTATCCCAGGGTGTTTTGGGTCAGTTTCAAGGTTCAGGGAATTTTTTAAGGTGGGTTTTTAATTCTTTTAGAATAATTACATTGGTAATTGGATTTCGAAAAAGTTTTTAGACCTTTTTTAAAGCAAAATTTGAGTGCATTTTCATACTCTGAACAACACATGAGTGAGATGTACATAAAGGCATTAGATGGAAGAAAGTCATCGCTTAAATGATCTATTCACCCACAAGTGGTAGTGTCATGAGAGTTGATGGTTTGTACTTTGATCACTTTTATGTAGAGGTCTAGTTATATATATTATGTATTCTACCCACATATGTTTTATAATATGTGCAATCAGATTATCTGTAGAGATATTGCTTTAATATTTTGAGTATCATTGTTGTCCTGCATTTATACTGATTTTTACATTGTCTTTATATTTTTCGGTCACTTTCTCAGTCAACAACAATGTTGTCACCATTGAAACCTTAAAAGGTTTCAACTTCGAGAAGTGGAGGAAGGATGTAGAGTTCACATTAGAGATGGTAGATGTTACCATGGCCATGCATATAGAGAGGCCTCCTCCACTTACAGATGTCAGCTCGGAGGCTGACAGAGCAACAATGGCGACCTGGGAAAAGTCAAACAGGATGTGCTATTTGACCATTAAAAGGTTGATACCCGATCATCTATTAAGTGGATCGGCAGACACGGCCGTGGTTTGGGAGTTCATAGACAGCACATCCCAGAGGTATAAGGTCTCTTCTCATGCTGAGTAGGGTGCCTTGATCAAGGAACTTTTATCCATAAGGTACACTAGAAAGGGAGCCGTTCGGGAGTATATCATTCAGATGGTGCATATGTAGAGCAGGCTGAAGGCACTGGATATACAGATAACTGACTCTCTTATAGTGCATCAGGCACTAAACACTCTTCCTTATGAGTTTGAGATGTTGGCCACCTCCTACATCTCACAAGATGAGAATTGGGACATTAATACTTTGATTTCCCAGTGTGCTGCAATAGAGGAGAAGATCAGGAGCTCTCCTCATTTAGCTATGTATGCAGCTGTGAAGGGTAAGGAGAAGGCTAAACCCCAGTAGCCAAAGGGTAAAGGTTAAAAACCCAAACCCTCTCCTCAGATTCAGAGTGGGCAACCTAGCATTGCGAAGGGCCCACATGACCTTAAAAGTATAAGATGCTTCTTTTATAAGAAGAAGGGACACAGGAAGTCTAATTGCCAGAAATATAAGCTATAGAAGGTCAAACAGAAATGTCAGGTAACTCTTCGGCCTTTATGATTCATGCATCCAATGTTACTTTAACCACATCAAGTTCTTGGTGGTTAGATAGTTAAGCTTCTACCATGTTGCTTCCACAATGTAGGGGTTCAGATCCAAGAGAAGGCCAACTAAGCGAGAGGAGAAGATAATGATCGATAATAATGAAGAGGTGGATGTTTTGTACATAGGAGATGTAAAATTAAACCTTGATATAGGGTTTTACTGGTTTTATAGGACATATTTTATATGCCATCTTTTAGATGGCATTTGATCTCTATATTAGTTTTGGATAATGAAGATATTTGTTTTGTATTTGATAATGTAGTTGTAAATATTTCTATCAATACAAGACATATCGGTACTACCTTCTTATCCTACGAATTGTATAGAATGTGTCTTACTCCTAATGAAATATATGTCTCTTCTTATGTTGCCGAACCTATTACCCGAAAGAGAACCTTCATAAAGGAAACATCATACATGTTGTGGCATAAACGATATAGCCACATTTCCAGGGAGAGGCTTGAGAGATTGATAAAGGATAATATTCTCCCAACTCTGGACTTCAGTGACCTGGAAATATGTGTTGATTGTTGTAGGAGTAATTTGAACAACATAAAGAAAAAGGGCCAACTCGTACTTCTAGCTTATTGGAACTCATACATATAGACGTTAGTGGTCTTTATACAGTCACGTTGTGCAATGCCAGATACTTCCTGACATTTATAGATGATTATTCCCATTATGATTATGTGGTCTTGCTTAAAGAGAAGTCTGAAGTTCTTGATAAGTTCAAGATCTTTACAACTGAAGTTGAGATCCAGTTGGGAAAATCAATAAAGATCGTCAAATCTGATAAAGGAGGGAAATACTATGGTAGACATGCGATTGTAGGACAAGAAAAAGGTTCGTTTGCTAGGTATTTAAAATTGGTTGGAATAATGGCTCAGTTTATTATGCCAGGTAGTCCTGAGCAAAATGGTGTGGCCAAAATGCATAATCGCACCCTAAAGGATATGATGAGGTCAATGTAGAGCAAGACTAACCTACCCGAATGCCTTTGGAGTGAAGCCATCAAGACAAAATTGTATATTTTGAATAGAGTCCCGAACAAGTCAGTATCAAAGATGCCTTTTAAACTCTGGCAAGGCTAGAAGCCAAACCTTGCACACATTCGTGTGTGGGGATACCCTACTGAGGTGAGGTTGTATAATCCTAATGAGAGTAAATTGCAATCTTGTTGAACTCGTTGCTATTTAGTAGGTTATTTCAACCACTCTAAGGGCTACAGATTTTACTGTAGAGAAAAAGGAGTTAGAATAGTGGAATCAAAGACGGTAAGTTTCTGGAATACAATGTATACGATGAGGGAGGATCCTCACATTCTCTAGAAGACAGTAGGACGGATACTACAATTATTGTGTATCTATAGCCTCTCATATAATCAGTTCCAGTGGATGAAGGCCCGAGTACCATGCCTATGTAGGCACAGGAACCTACTCCTATTCAGGAAGAGGTTTCTAAGGTGCAAGAGCCTATACAATTGCGTATATCCACCAGAGAGAGGCAACCTGCTATCTCATTGGAATAGATAGTCTATTTAGGTAAACAAGACTATGATATAGGATATGTTGTGGATCTAGTGACTTTTACAGAAGCCGTTTCCGAACCTCATGCAGATATGTGATGGGAAGCAATAAATGATGAGATGTAATCTAGGAGGTATAATAAGGTTTGGGAGCTTGTTGATTTACCTCAACATTGCAGGCCTATCAGTTGCAAGTGGCTATTTAAGACCAAGAAGGACATATAGGATCAAGTTGAGCGATTTAATGCACGTTTAATTGCCAGGGGATTCACTCAAAGAGAAGGAGTTGACTTCAATGTTACCTTTTCTCCAATGTTACCTTCTCTCTTGTGTCCTCTAAGGATGCATTTAGAGTGATGATGGCAATAATAGCTTATTATGATATGGAGCTACATTAGATGGACGTTAAGACTGCTTTCCTGAATGGTGACCTTTATGAGGAGGTCTATATGGAGCAACTTGAAGGTTTTCAGGATCAAGAAGTAACTGACAAAGTCTGTAAGTTGAATAAATCAATATATGGTCTGAAGCAAGCTTCCAGAAAATGGTAGATAAAGTTTGATGAGGTTTTGACCTCATTAGGCTTTGTGGATAACAAAGTCAAAAGATGCTTATACTATAAGGTCAGGGGGAGTAAATTCATCTTCATACTACTATGTGTCGATGATATCTTGCTCTCGTCGAATGATTTGACCATGTTGCATGAAATAAAGAAACTTTTGGCCAAACATTTGACATGAAGGATTTAGGTGAAGCATCTTTTATCCTCGGTATACAGATTCACCAGTATAGATCTTAACATACGTTGAGCCTCTCGTAAAGCGCGTACATCAAGCAAGTGCTACAAAGGTTGAATATGGCTAATTGTAGATTTGTTATAGCTCCTATCTCTCATGGTGAGAGATTATCTTTGGCACAATGTCCAAAGAATTAAGTTGAGAGAGAGGCTATGAGGAATGTCTCGTACTCTAGTGCAGTTAGTAGCCTGATGTATGCCTAGGTGTGCACTAAACTGGACATTGCATTTGTTGTCGGACTGCTAGTTCGATATTTGGCAAACCCAGGTATGGGCCATTGGAATGCAGTCAAATGGGTGTTGAGATATCTAAAGAGTACCAAAGATTATATGTTGACATACAGAAAAGTCAACGATTTGAACCTCACAGGGTATACGGGCTCTGATTTTACTATGTGTCCATATGATTGCAAATCCACATCAGGGTACATTTTTATGATGACAGATGGAGTAGTATCGTGGAAGAGTGTCAAACAGATATTGGCAACTTCCTCGACCATGTATGCAGAGTTTGTTGCATGTTATGGCATTGCTACACAAGCGATTTGGCTCATAAATTTGATTTCTGAGTTGTCTATGGTGGATTCGATAGCTAGACCCATTCGATTGTATTGTGATAATCTTGCTACAGTGTTGTTAAGTAATAATAACAAGAGTATCACAGGGTCTAAGCATTTGGAGGTCAAGTAGTTAACCATAAAGGAGTTGATTCAAAAGGTGACGTTTAAATCGAGCACATCAGGACTAAGGAGATGTTAGCTGATCCTTTGACTAAAGGACTTCACCTATTAGTGTTTGTTAGACATGTATCTAGTATGGGCCTGTTAAAGTCCTTAGACAGTAATACTTAGGGATCATTGTATTTGCTCCTAAATATGTTATATATTTTGATGTATTATGACATTATGGTTATTTATTAATAAAGATGGTCATTTTCTTTTATCCTCAGTAGTAATTGTTTTTGTATATAGTCATAATACATACAGAAGACTTAAGATTTGTGTTGATATTAAACATTTTAAAGGCTATTAGGCATTTATAAAGATTGACCTTGAGTCTATGTTATTCAACACATAAAGTTTATATGGATATCTTTAAAGTTTCATATGCATGGAGGGATATAAGGTTTTAATCACATAAAGGTTCTCTAATGCAGTTTAACATTTAGTTGGAGAACATAAAGGTTTTCTCTAATGCAGTTTAGCATTTGGTGAGAGAAATCAAGTTTTCTCTAATGTTGTTTAGCATTCGGTGAGAGAAAACAGGATTTCTCTGCTGCAGTTTAGCACATGCAGTTTAGCATAAAGTTAGAGAAATCGAGACCTACAAACGAAAATGATACATTTTAGATCATACAGGTATCATCTTAGTTTGCCAAACTCTATTTTTCCATTCATGTTAGTGAGGTATTAGATATTCGTGATTATATTGGACCTATGTCACACATGACACATATGTTTCATATTCTTTGATATCAAAGGCCTTGCAAGACGGAATGTTGGGCTTTCATTACCTTTGGATCGAATGTTTTAATTTTTAAAATTTGGTACCAATACAGTAGCATGACTTAACCGAATTTTGTAGCATGACTTAACCAAATTTTGTAACTGTTTTAAATTTGGCAAAAAAACTAGAATTAATAATTGTCCAAGGGGGAGATTGTTAGACAATTTTGCCCTTAAGGGCATTTTTATCTTTCTCCTATTAAGTGGACAACTATTAATTGTAATTTTGGTTTTCAATAAATTATTAGTTAAGTTACGTAATTCAATCCAGATAAGGGTAATAAAGTGTCTTAATAAATGATCTAGATTAATAGGTCAAAGTTCGAGTGAAAAATGGATCCCTTTCAGTGTGGACTTGGTCCATATCAGCTTTATAATGGGGAAGTCTGATATGGAAGTTATATAAAGGTTAAGTTTTCCTGCAGTTACTCATACATCAATCGTAAGCATACAGTTCTCAAACCTGTTAAGAGAGCTTGCATATTGAGAAAACTGTACAAATACCTAAACTAAGTGTCGATGAACAACTTCCTCAACTATCTTGGGAGGATCGTAGCTCGTTTCGGTAGTAAAAATTGCTTCAAAACTCATAATGGAATCGAAATCAAGTATTTCTCATTTCCTTCATTTTTACCCTTTCATATATGATCCTAGATACGTAATAAGGTCTGTGCTACATGTTACATGGAGTACACATACGTATTTCTCTCGCATTTCAGATCCATATTCCTCTCATGTTGTCATTGTTTTGCTCGTCTCTCCCCAATGTTTCGGTCACAAATTGAACGGTTGTTGTCACTCACCAGTGTCTCCCTCGCTAGTTGTTGCTGGTCAGAGTTTTGCTCTTAGCTCATGCTTACCGGCGTTTTGCTCATGCTGGCCGAATTAAAGAGTGATTAAAGTATTCTAATATTGAATCATTTGTTACCCCTTTCTCACGATTTTGAGGTTTTCAACTGTAGTTTTATAAATCCTGATTGGCATTTGAAAGCTGCCATGTTTCACTAATATAAACCTAGAAACATGGAAATATTATTGATGTTGATTCCTCTTTATTTAAGTTATATGTATGCAGGAAAGGTTTGTTAGAAGAAACCAAAGATAACTTTGGATAAGATAAAATAATCACATTTGAGCTTCCTTTTATATGAAGAAACTGTACTTTTCGCCAAACTCATATGGGCCTTTACTTTACAAATGGAAACAAAAAGTAGGTTTTGGAAATTTGAAGTGTGTTTGATTTAAAATTTAAAATAAGCAATTTTAATAGGTACACTTGCAATAAATTTACATCCATCCATGTATCAACTTAATCATAGCAGAAATGTTAAAAAAAACTTGGATGTCTATAAATGAATTTACATATCAATAAATGAATTAAACAGAGTAACATTTTTATTTTATACTAAGAGATATTTAAGTTTGGCTTGAATCATTTTCAACAAACTAAATTGAATTAATTGATTTTTAGGTTAGAATTATTATTTCACATTTTAAGTCAATTTGATTCATTGTGTTAAAAAAGCGTCATGAATTTGCATGTCAACAACAACATATAGTGAAAGTTCCACTAAATGCAGGGTCTAGAGAGGTTTAATAGTATACATAACATTACCCCTAAGATAGAGGGGTTATTTCCGATATGAGTTTGCATGTAAATGAATGAAATTGAAGTAGAATGAGATTTTGGAGAATAAAAATCTGATTGTTACTTTTATTTTATGATTGAAATGACGAACAAAATGTTATCCTCTCCTTTACACAATATAGCATAAACATTGCTCTCCCTCTCTCTCTCCCACACTCTACCTCTATCTCACTCTTAGCTTGGGTTGTATACCTTTCTCTCATTCTCAGGCTTTGCCTTGCCTCTAGTCTCAGCTTTGTTATTTTATGTCCTACAGCTAATCAGTTTGATTGTAGTTTGATGACAATTATTTAAAAGCATTATTTATTTTGTACACATTTGGATAAATATGATAAATTCAATGTGATAATTATACATTGCCAATGAAATTTTGATCTTTTTTATAAATAATAATTTAAGATTATGTATTATCCCTAAATTGTCATCCCTACATATTATAATTATGATATTCATATTACATTTATGTTTTATCTCTAAATTGTTCCTAGTCATTATTTTATTAAGACTGGACATCAATGGAATGTAAAAATATTAGCACACGTTATGTTTTTTGTATAAAGAAAATAGTCAATTTCATAAGCTAAAGTATAGAAATACTTAAACAGAAATATGAGTGTTTGATAGAAAACAAGTTCATTGAATTAACCCTATATGAGAAATCAATGTGAAACATTACTTGTTTACCTATGGAAATTCTCATTGTAATAATTGTGTAAGTGATCTTTTGACTTGAGGTCTCCAAAGTTCTTGTATAGGAATTGATATATTTTGATATTATTTATGACATATTTTAATCATAATTCATTCAATTGGTAGTCATTGAATGTAGCATGAACTATATAGAGGTAGTTGAGTGATTAAAATAGGATTTATCACCCTAAAGTACTTAAAGAGAATGTTTTGTTGTTCTTGGTTAGTATTGATTTGAGAAATCCTTGACCAAAGTAGAATAACATTTTGTAAATAGTTTACAAATGTCATTAATTGAATTGATAGCGAATGGTGAATAACTAATATGACTGGACTTAAAATAAAGTAGATATTAATTTCATGCTCTACATCTAATTAGAACGTTGTATGATGAAATGATTGAATTATATGGAAAAATTATGCATGAAAATGTTATTTAAAACCACTTTGGCATTCCTAAATAGTTAGTTGTTCATGATGCATTACTAGACGCTAATCTTGATTTATGATTATAAATTTTTTAATTAGAGATTTATAGATATTTTTTTTAATTTATCTTATTCTAATTATGAATTAGACTATTATTTATAATCATTGCCAACATATTTAGGAACCTAATGAGTTTCACATAAATAACAGGTTGAAGGGAGCAAAGGTATTTTAATCAAGTTGGACTTGATTGTAAAGTTAGAGAAACTTTATAATTAAATATGAAATATTTAATAAATAAGGATTAATATGAGATATTGGATCTTATTTAGGCATAACTAGTATTTAATTAGAATTATTTGTAATTATAATTAAAAGTTTAATTGAAATTAGAATTTAATTTCAATTATAGTACTAAAATGTCCAAAACTTGTTATAAATAGTCTTAAACTCTAATGGAGCTAGCACTTCTTGCTTAACCCTCTCTATAAGAGTTACAAAGTTCTCTCAACTTATTATATAGATATCATTAGAGGTCAGATACTTGTACAACTATACTAGTTGAGATTGATTGATTTCAAAAATGGTTTGATGGACACGACAAGAATATGAATAAGCTTTAGAATAAGGTACAAAATAAGATTAATGTTTTATTACAATTTATGCATTAGTCATTTTATAGAATTAAAGTGATCTTGGTTTTTGAGAAATTAGAATACAAAAAAATTCCTAATTATTTTTCTATGGTTAGGTTCGGATCCCATCCCAATTTTTCAACAAACTTAACTCTCAGTCTCTCACACACTTAGGACTCTCATGGATGATATTGGTTGGGATGCGTGGAAAATTAGTAAATGCAGAAGAAGAGAAAGAGAGTTTTAACAATTAACAGTATCTTTATCTGATTTATAGGAATTTCTTTAGCACTGTAAAAAACTAGACTAAACATAAGGTGGCAACAAATTGTTATCTCAAGTGATTACCCTTTCTTCTTTTATATATGATAAGAAATATTTTTCTATACACAGAGGCTTGACAAACTTAAGTTCATAAAGATGTTGTGACTTATGAGAGCCCTTGCATAGTACCCCTTCCAAGGAAATTTACTATTCTTGAATTGGTTTTCACATTGTGTACGATGTATTTAGATGTCTGTGTATGTATTTATCAGCATTATTCACCACGAATTGTAGCTCATAAAACTAGTCAACCAAGCTTCATTCTTCATTTATCCTTCTTTTTTTTCAATGCATTCTGTTTTATAGTTTCATTTCTTGCAAGAGAAGCTCCTTTTAATTAAGGTGGGTGAGATGGGATGTTATGTTATAACCTTTGCTACTTGTTATATACAAATTGGGTATCTATTTTGCAATAATAGCATAATTGAATTTGAATTGGAACTTGGAAGAAATGCAAAGGGGAGGAGTTGTTTGATTAAAAAAAATTTATTGAAATATTAGTTTCTACCGTTGTCATTTACATTGATGTGAATGTAAATCACTGTGCCTAGGCTGTTGGAAACAAAAAAACTTCTTTGAATCAGTTGGTTACAAGTTCTTTTATTATGTTCAATTCCTAGAGTTTGAGATGATACTTCGTTGAATTTACTATTTGATTTTTATGTCTCTTAGCATTTAAGTTATCTTGTTAATATCTTAATAGTTGAGTGATTAAAAGTAACACTATGTTGGATAATTCAAGAATAGATTGTTTTGTAATGTCTAATGCCCTTAATGCCATTCGAGTGCACTATAAAAAATTCTCTTATAAAGTTAGGATTTTGACTTTAATGTGTGACTGCTTTTCAGGAGCAAAATATGCATAACTTATATTCTTGATTTGATACAAGGGAAGAGTTTCCCTTTAAGACATCCTCTAATAGCCACATCGCTAAGTTAGGTTGTTGATGTTGAAACTTCGGATTTCTTTTTATATATGTTTTCTCATCATATAAAATGATAATGTAAATCAATCATCTTTGAGTGAGGCAATAGATAATATGGTGATTATTATATGGTGATCAAGTAAGTGATATTTGTTTATCTAAACTTCGAATGGGGTGGCACTAATGGATCATATATGTTGATAATATCATGCATCATATATGTTGAAAGCACCACTTGTGCATTACATATAATGCATCTAGTATTAAAAGCGCCACTCGTCATGTATGTTTGGTAATGTCATGTTTCTTTGGTTGATTATTTCAGATAGATAAGCATAATTTTTCAATGGAGACTTCGCATCCCATACTTGACAATGTACCAAATGAAGAAACGGTTAAGGTTGAAAGAACCGATTCATTAAAGAGACACATGGAGTTTTGCATCAAAGACTAAATAAGTGATGAAGTTTAAAAGGTTGGAATTAAGTATCCTCATAAGATATTGACCAAGGATTTTAAAGGTAAAAGCTGTCATTTAAAGAGACATATAGAGTCCTACAGTAGAAAGAAGATAGTATTAGGAGATCAAACATTTTTCACCCCTAATTTAATAAAAGGGAAGGGTGACATAGTTACCTGAGTTATGACTCCAATATAACAAAATATTTTTTTAGTTAAGAGGATCATTGGTGTTGAATAAAACTTTATGACGTTTATGATCTCACTCCAATTAACTTTTAAGATCCTAACTCAAAATACTATGAAAAAAGCTATCTTCAAGATGCCTAAAGATTAAAAAATTTTAATAATGAAGAAATTTTCAAATATTCACGAACGAATAAACATCATATATGATTATGACGATAGATTACATTAATAGCAACTGGATTTTATATAGTCAACTCTTGAGGTAAATAATATTATTAATTTTGTTATTATTTATTTATTGATTATGTTATCTTTTATTTTTTGTTTTTTTACCTTGTTCTATATTTATTTTAATACTTATTTTTATATTTTATTATTTTTATTTATACATGTTATTATTATTATCCTCCTCCTCCTCCTTTATGTCTATGTCTATGTCTATGTCTATTTTTTTTAAATTATTACTATTTATTATTTTATTATGTGTTTGTATATGCATATATTTATATATCTAATTTTTATGTTAGTATATCAGAAACAACCTCTCTACTAGTTAGAGGTAGGTATGCATATTACTGAACCTTCTTTGACCTCACATATTAACTAAACTTTCATTGGGATGTTATTATTCTTGTTGTTATTGATTTTATTTATATTTTTAAATGGTAAGTTTATTTGTTTCAATGTCATGTACAAGTGAAAAGTTAACAATCGTGATGGGTGAGTGCTTAATGGATTGAAATATTGAGACCAAATTCTTAACCATAACTTTGGATAATTGTAGTATAAATGAAGTTATGATCCAAACATTGGAGAATAAATTGTAAGTTGAGAGCTTGTTAATGGATGAGAGGTTATTCCATATATGTTATTTTGTACATAACTTGAATTTAATAATGGACATATTGGAGGTAATGGAAGAAGGGGGAGAAGCACTCTATAGTAGTGTATTATATTAGAGTACGACACCAAAAAGAGTAAAATTTTTTAAAGAAACAACATTACAACTGCTTTTTATGCACAAACAAGTTGTTTTTGGATTATTCAGTAAGATAAAATTCAACATTCAAGGTGTTAGAATTAATAATCATGTGTATTGGTTAATTAGGTTAAGATAAAGATAATTTGTTTATCAACAAAAAAGCATTGAGAATTAGCTAAAGCAATTTTTCCAAAGTTAGCTTTATTTCATAAAATTATTGAATTGTTCTCAAGAATAGAATATTCAAATTCACACATTTGCTTTAACCACATGTACTAAATTAAGCAATCATTATGTAGTTAAATTTTTTTTTTGTTTTAATGAGGTGATCCAGACCCTAGTAGAGCAGAAGATGGAGAAATTTGATTCTTATTGGTTGATGATAGAGTGAATCATAGTAATATCTTTTGTATTGAACTTAAGATATAATGTAGAGGGATTACACTTTTTTAAAACCAAAATTTGCATGATGATCAATCTCAAACATATGCTAATATCATTAAGCAATTTTTGTGTGATTTATTTAATGATTATCAATTAAGAATAAATAACAATAAGGATTGTAATAGTTTAGTATTAACTTCATTGTCATATACTGATGGTATATTGAAATTTTGACTTCCAAATTTTACAAATTTGTCAAGGAAAAAAGGACTAGGATTTCTTACAGTAAAATAGAGTAGGAAAAATATTTGGAGCAAATATTGTAACCCTTGTTAATAATGTGCAATCAGACATATTATCATAGAGGTAATTATCCAATCATGCAATTACACAAAATCTCTTAGTAGTTTTAGTATTTATTGATGTTTCAGAGTCTACTTTCAATACTGATAGTCAGATAGTGAGTCCTCATTGTAGTCCAATTTATCTTGTAACTGTAAAAGCCGTGATATGTGTCTGAAGTTGGTTTGATGCCAAAAAATATTTGAGGTAAACACTCTACTTTATAATAACATAGTTTTTTTTACCTTTATAATTCTAACAATTATTTATCATATGATCTTATGTTTTTTTTATATTGATATAGGTACAGGAGACAAATGTTTTTTTAGAAATGTAATTGTATTATTGTATAATGATATGTAGTAATTACAAAATAGGGGAATTAACCCTTGCTATTAATCATATTGGAGCTTATACTACCAAACGAAGAGCAACAAAAGGAGTGGATGATGCTTGCTATTTACAAATACTAGTTAGCACATAATGATGGACTATATTGTAGTTGTATGTTATCGATTGAAATTTGTTCTCTAGTGCTTTGAATGATTGTCTGGAGAACTTTAGATTTCACAAAAATACAATGGAGAAGACTGCTTTGTTCATGAAGAGCTAGATATAGTCCATAGAGTTACTTAATGGTAGGTTTTAGATCATTCAGTCAGTTAATTAACTCTGATAGAATGTTGGAAAGAGGTGTAACACCAAACAAATTGAGGATGTCATTCTATATGCTACTGTGATAGGGCATTCCAAAAAGAGGTGTTGTATATTTTCACTCTGGCCTTTTCAAAGAGGAAAACTATCTAAGATGTTCCAGTATTTTTTAACTCTATATTGGTACGGAGACTAATGTTGCCAATATCATATTGATCTAGTCCCGAATTTGATTCTAATACGATACGATATCAATACCGATCAATATAAAGTATCATTTTAGATGATTTTTTAAAATTATAAAATAGTCATTGGATTTTATAAAGTTGTAAAATAGTCCCTCGATATTTTGTGCTATCTAATTTTTAACTTTATTTCGTACATTGTCTTAAAAAGTCATAATAATATAAATTTAATATAGCAATAACTATATTTTCATATTCCTATTAATATTACTTTTCACATGTTAATATTTCTCCCATTTAAGGTTATCATTAGCATTTCATTTTATGGCAAGATTGTTAACAATCTTGATAGTGACCAATAAAATGAGTTTTGAAAACACGAAAGAATCATCCCTTTGTGTAAATGAACCTTCAAAGATTGTTACTACTAGCAGCCTTTATTTTTTAACTTATAGCAATTAAAGGCCCATGACATTTTTAAGGAAGAGGTTAAAACTCATAATATAACACTCTATATGAGAATTTTTAATCATAGAATGTACTCAGTATAATTTAGGACAAATGTAAGCTATATACACTAGTTTAATTTGATTCAAATTATTCATTCATCCATATAATGAGAACATTGTGTAGAAGCATCATAATTCAATTTTATGAAATTTTATTGATCTTATTAAAATTATCAAAATTGAACTAGTGAAAAATGAGAAAATGAAGAAGCTACATTCTATAATTATAACTCCTCTAATAGCTTTTTTTTTCCTCTACAATGGCATTTGCCTAGTCTTTTTATTTTTTAACTAGTTCTTTGGCCTCCTTCAAATCTAGATTAGTAAAAGATCCAACTTTTGTAATAACCTTGATTTTTACTGTTGCATCAAATTTCTCTAACTTTACATCAAAGGTTGTTTCCTCTTTCTTTTCCTTAACGTACAAAGATCATGTTCTTCTCGATATATGCTAAAGTGCCACATTCAATACACCAAGCTTAAACTTGGGCATAATATAAATTTAAAGATGAATGACAATAGAAACAAAGAACTTGGATTAAGTCATGGAGTTTTCCGTTGGACGAGGTGACGGGAAGGAGGAGCAAGAGACAGAAAGAGTTGTGAGGACTAAGGAGAGACCATAGCTCTATGAGGAGATTCAGGAGGAAAGAAGAGCAGGAACAACTTTAAGGTTAGGATTTTTTTTTTATGTTAGTCCTTCAACTTTCACAAATTTTTATTTTAGTTTTAATATAAAATTGTTATTTTGTGTGTCGTCTAGTACTAATTGGTATCAATTGAAAAAGCTAATATTGATCGGCATTATAATGTGATACAAAAACTACATGATGTGTATTGTTCTTCCAATTAAATTTTTTAAACAAATATTTGATGACAATGGTATATTTATTTGTTAATAATCATGTATTTAATATTTATTTAATACAATTATTACATAATCGGTACAATTTATATAATGAATTTTCTACATATAGATGAAGTGGTGCAAACTATTGACAATCTTAATTATAACGATTAACTAATATCTTTCCTCTATTGTTAGTTTGTTTCTTTAATATTTTCTTCTCAATTTATTATTTTTTATGTGATTAATTCGATTTTGAAAAATCTAAACTTTTATTTATGTGCTTTTATGTAGATTAACCAAGAAAATTCTATACCAACTTTTTAATTAATTTTTTAGAAATATCTTTAATTATTTTTTGTATTTCTTTTACATTAAAAAGCTTAGGTTCTATTTTATATTTTGTTTATTATGTGACGTGTGTAAAAAAATTGTACTTAAATTTATTAACAAATATTTTAAATTTTAATTTTATTAAAATTTGTTCCTAACCTGACTTGATTAACAAGTCATAAACATAACTTAAAATTTTGGATCGAGCTAAGGTGACAAAGTGATTGAGTATAATCTGGCTAATACTAATCCTACATAAGACATAAATATTTAAAAAGAAGTTGGATCTACATATTAACTGGCTATAAAATGATTTTATAAGTCTAAATGTTGGACCCCGATTCCTTTTTCATAATCAATAAGCATGTTTAAATTATTTTGAGGTTTTAGTTTGATAATTTT
>JANZLX010000005.1:14786905-14802731 GCA_025531955.1 Erythroxylum orinocense
ATCATACCCCTATGGATGTGGGTTTGGATGGCTTAGTGGGCTGTTAACTAATACTAGTTCTAGCAGGCTGATCAGTACTAGCATGCTGATCACTAGGAGGAGTGCTAACAATTCCTTCCTCCTCAAAAGGCACCTTGTCCTCAAGGTGGATGGAAGGGAGTTGCCTTTTGATGAATTCTGCATCTTCCCAAGTTGCTTCTTCTGCTGGTTTGTCTCTCCAACGAACAAACCACTGAATAAAACAGCCCTCAAATCATCTCTTTGACCCTCATTCAAGGTTCCCATCTTGTCAGGTTGAGTTCTTCCGATCCTAGCCACAACAATCCTTCAATTTCCAACTCTTGATGCTTCGAAATTTGTTGCAATACATGGGAAGAAGAAGTATGTATATTGATTCCCTGCAGGGTAGTCTCTATTCCATTCCGATCAAATGACATGTACATTCTCTTCCAGTCAACTCTCACCAGCCCTGCAGGGTAGTCTCTATTCCATTCCGATCAAATGACATGTACATTCTCTTCCAGTCAACTCTCACCACCCCTAGTGTTTCTAGCCAAGCAACACCCAAGATTAGATCTGGCCCCCCTGTGTCAAATACATATGCGTCCACAATAAACTCTTCTCCATTCAACTCTGGTTTAATCACCTTGCAAACACCTTGAGAAAAAACTCGATGTCCATCCCCCAACCTTACTGGTTGAAGTGACAACAATACCCATAGCTCTACTCGCCATTAGTTGTTCATAAGTCAAGCTCCTTGTTCCCTTCCATTTCGAGCTTCCCGGTCGGTGACCTTCATTAGGTGTGTTTCGGTTCTTTTTAGGTAAATCCCTTATCTCGTTTTTTGAATTTCCAGCTGCATGGATTTGCGGGGCTGGTCGGTTAGTGCTGACATTATTTAATCGGCACCCAAAACTTGAGTGGGAGCTTCCGTGCTTAACCTTTCCTTCCCCTGTTTGTATCACTCCTTCACCGACTAGCTCTCTCTCCACTTTCCTTGCGATAGAAATTAGTCGGACTCTAGTAGGGGGGTCATGGGTTCGAACTCTGTTCTTCATTTCTTCACATAAGCCATCCAAAAAACAGCTCATATTTCATTCTTCTGGAAGATGACCAATTTGCGACGCAACTCTCTCAGACTCATCAACATATTCGTCCACCGAGCCTTGTAAGGAGATCGACTTCAACTGTTCTATCGGATCACCCTCGTCCTTATCCCCATAACGGTCGAACAACGATCGCTTGAACCTTTCCCAAGTCATACACGGGTCCAACTCACGTAAAGTCTTGAACCAGTATAATGTCGAACCCTCCATACAAATCTGAACCATGGGTAGACGAAGCTCAGAAGGGATTTCATGAATCACAAAGTAGGATTCAGCTTTTGCGACCCATGCAAATGGATCATTCCCGTGGAAAGCTGGGAGGTCGATCCTACGTGCTGCGTTTCGATATTCCTCCCATGCACTATCTGTCGCAGTCGATGACACGTGGTCACCCTGTCGGTGTTGCCCAGAACCTTGCAGACCACTGGCGTGTTGCCTTGTTTCTTGCAATCCAATGGTGATCCTCTCTTGGCCAGTGGAGTCCGAAGAAAGATGCGCGGGTCTATCGCCACTAGCAGAAAACGACGCATGGTGGATAGTCGCTGGTGGTTCTCCCTCACCTCTCATGCTCTGTTTCTGCAGGTTTCTGGTCAACAAGGACTGAAAACCATCTCTCAGCTCCGACTGGAGCAGATTTTGAGATTTGGCCAGCGTCTCCACATTGGCCATCAAGGAGCTGAGCTGCGACCGAAGATACTTCAAGGTAGTGTCATGTGATTTAACCATCTCCTCTTAGGCCGAAAGGGATGATTCCTGCCTCTTAAGAGAAGCCTCCACTGCAGATATTCTAGCCTCCATTCTAGCGTGCATACAATCTCTCCCTACTTGGCTCTCAATGAAAGCACCAATTGATAGGGAACCGATGAAGAGATTGTATTATTTACTAAATCAGTAAGTACAATAGTAGAATACCTCCTGGAAGTGTAACTTCCAGGCCAATACAATAGCTTTATTTTTCCACAATAATCCAGAATGATCAAGAATGATCCCCTTCCTCCTATCCGAGTCCTATATATCCTCTGTACCCGCCCATTCTCAACCTCTCTCCGTAACCAACTCCTAACCACCAGCCTACGTGGCTTTTGTGTTTGTTCCCTTCCCCATCATACCCCTATGGATGTGGGTTTGGATGGCTTAGTGGGCTGTTAACTAATACTAGTTCTAGCAGGCTGATCAGTAGTAACATGCTGATCACTAGGAGGAGTGCTAACAATGCAAATCATCTAAGAATACGGGAACCCAAGGACCTTGCCTATTTCATGTATAAGATTCTCTGTATTTTCTTTATCTTCTTTGCAACTTAGAAATTTAAATATTTAAGATTAATTAGGAGGTTTGATCATACGACCCTCACTAATAGAGCTGGTAAGATTTGATATCAATATGAATATGACCAATGATCATCTTATTGAAATAAGTGTGATTCATAAATACAAACACGAAAACACTAATAATGATATGAATCACCACACTCACAAAAATAAAAAGGATTATAAGTGATACGATTCTAGAGTTTGATCGCCATTAGGAAATTAGATAAGATCACAAGTTTTTAGAAAACCCAAAACAAGAGTTAATCTTAAAAGATTAAAGAAGGTCTCTCCAAAGGTTTGAAGGTTTTATTAATCAATAACAACAATAAAGTATTAATTACGCTAATAAGAAAATCTTTTATAGGTATAAAAACCTAAGAACTAGAGTTTTAAAAGGAACAACATTTTAAAATTACAAAATCTTAAGCAATTACTACAAGTGCAGTGCTTGTTCAGCTTCATAATCGACACCAGTTAGCTTTTGTAACTTTAAGAATGCGAAACACAAATGTGTTCAACATTGGTCTCACTTCATGTCTACTGTTGGTTTGCTTCTAGAACTTCTTGAAGCAAACAGAATCAATATAGGACTAACACGAGTCCATATTCTGGAACACTGGTTCAAAACAGTACTAGATAGGTGTCTTATTGCCTAATTATCCAATGTCCTCCACTGTTATTCAGTCTCTAGCAACTTTTTGCATTTGCTTTGAACTGCATGCAACTTGTATAAACATCTTTTCATGACTCCCTGACATAGAAGCATTTGTAGCTTGATTAGATGCTTCATTCCTATCATTTTTCTTCTTCTTAAAAGGATTTTTCCTCAAATTAGTATTTTCAATAGACTTGCTTTGGTGATAACGGAGCATGGGTGATCAATTTTCCATTCATGATAAAAGAATATTTGTTCTTTTACCCATCATGTAAGACCCTCCTATCAAATTGCAAAGGATGCTCCAAAAGAATGTGAAATGCCACATCACATTGTATCTTGTTCTTGAACATCTCCATTGAGAAAGAATCCAACACTTGCTATGTTACTCTAACCTTCCTACTCTCATTCAACCATTGTATATTGTATGGTTTATGGTGTTTTGTAGTTGGTAGTTTCAACTTCTCCACTAATTCTTCACTAGATATATTTGTACAATGTTATGATCATATTACACACTTGCTCTTTGATGGAACACCTCATATGAAAGAGATTGTCTCGCTGTTCATTCATGTCATCCTCTTCCGTATACATACTTGATGCCTTCTTAGTGACCAATATCTTTTGCTTTTCGAGTCTTTTGATATACTCATCATTATTAGCATTCTCCAGACTAAACATAGACTATACATATCTTGGTTCGCCTCCTCTTCTTAGTTAGACACACATTCTCGATCTTTCATCAGCATCATCGCTCTCTTATTGGACCACGGTGAAGTTATATGTTTGAAGTATTGGACATCTCGATTCGTAATTGTTGAAGAGGAATCAATCTTTGCTTTGTTTCAGCTTAGCTCTTGCATTTGCAGTTTGGAGCTTTGCATCCTTTTCACTCTATGATTTATTCCATGATGAAGAACCTACATTAAAAACACCAAAATGGATAATAGGCATTTTTTTTTCAGTTGTCCTATCTCATAGTCATAAGAACCATATCTTCCAACTCTACGTAATGGTGTAACTCTACAACATTGGCAATTTCTAGATTTATTTCACGAATGAAACAAGCCATTGTTGCTTTTGGGTCTTCCTTCACATTCTCCCTAACCATTGGTAACCTTCATCTCCTTACGTTATTCCTCCACATTCTTGAAACCTTGAGTTAATGTTTGCAGTTTTTGATAAAGATCCCTAAAATAGATACTTGGTACAAAATATGTTTTCATCACCAATTTCATTTGCTCGTACGTCCTGCTAGGCGACTCTTGATTCTTTTTCTTAGTGAGGATTTGTTGATCTCATTAATACACGTTCAGTGGCTGCTAGTTTAATTTTTTTCTCTTCTAAAAAGTTGTAACAATTAAACATTATCTCTACACATTTTTCTTATTCCAAATAGGCATCGGGGTTTATTCTTCTTACGATAGGTGATATCTTTATTTGAATGCTATCTATATTGTGACCCTTTTCTGATACCCTAACAGAGGCTAAATTGAATCTGCTTCCTTATCTCCCTGTACTACCTCTTCCACCTTTTTTCCTCTACCATCCTTTAGGTTTAACTCCCCTTTATAGTTGACAGCACCATTAATCTCTTCATAAGCCTCAAAGTCATCCATTCTACTAGGTACAAGTCAGTCATGTTGTAGACTAGTTATTGCAATTTCATGTTTTTTCAACTTTTCCCTAACTTCACCGATGTGGCTACTGAGTTGCTCTTATTGACCTTGAATTACATTTATGATGAACTCTTAGTCTATCTCCACTCCTTCCTCATCACTTGCTTTCTAATCTTTGGATGAATTTTTGTTTTAGTTTTGAGTCATAATGAACCAGCAAGAAAACATTAGTGCCAAAAACATTTTTTCTGTATTTTTCTCATTAGTCACTCTATTTACAACCTAAAATCTTGACTAAAAGTTCTTTACAAACTCGTTAATTTGCCAAGAAAAACTAGTTTTAATCTTTCCCTTTATCAAATAACTACCAAAGAAGCAAATTGAACTAAAAAAAAACCAAAAAAAGTCATAATTAGAAGGTAAGAAAACACGAAAACTAAAAAACAAGAAATTGAGTTCTACAAAACACAATTAAACCCAATAAAGAAGAAGAAGAAATCGACAAGAACGAATTGAACAGTAAGAGAAAGTAAGGGCAATTAAAAAAATAGAATGTTTATGGTATGTATAATACCTTTTCCTTGTTTGAATAGGAATAATTCTTACTTATAATGGATAATACAATTGCAAATTCCTTGTGTAAGTTTTATGTGAGACAACTTTAGGAAGTTTTATGTGAGACAACTTTAGGACTTCTTTTGTAAAAACCTAGCTGATTTTTTTCTCTTGCTTTGTTTCTTCCTTTTCTTTGATTAATTGACTAAATCAAGACACAAGAAACATGGAACTTAAGAACAATTTGTTTTTAACGAATCTTAAGAACGAAAATAACACTAAAGAAAATTGAATGTACGAGAAGAAGAAAAAAGACTATTGAAAACATAACAAGATAATTTTCAAGAACAAATCTGAATATGGAAGATCGTTCTGATACTAAATTATGATACGAACCTCACCAATAAGACTAATGAGATTCAATGACAATATGAATAGGATGAAGAATTGTTCTAGTAAAACAAGTTTGATTCAAGAATGTGACAAATTATAGAGATCATAAAGATATATGATACAAATTATATGCTTAATCATAGGGATTAAGATCCTATGATTATTGGGATTACATTCCCTAATTAGTATATCAAGTATATGTATGGACCTATTTTGCACATAATGAATTGAGAAACATAGTACTTGTTTCTCTTAAGTTTACATGGTATCGTAGCTCTTGGCTTTTGTCTCTTTTTCTTCATCAGTTTTTGCTTGAATTTTTGCCCACATGAGAGTTTTGTCACCATTTTCGGATGACCATCTGATCTCACTGTCAACACTAGTAAGGGTGCCACTTGCCGGTGAGCCCCACCTAAAGTTTGACTGTCAAAAGCTCTGCATGTACAGTTGTTGGCCAAAGCTTTCATAAACATCACATCACATTGTACCTCATTCTTATACCTTTCAATTAAGAAGGAAACAAATACTTGCTTTGTTACCCTAATCTTTCTACTTTCATTCAACCAGTGTATATTGTACGGTGTATGGTGTTTTGTAATTGGTAGTTTCAATTTCTCCACTAATTCTACACTAGCTATGATGGTACAACATTTCCATCTATGATCATGTTATACATTCTCTCTTTAATGGAACACTTTGTATGAAAGAGATTGTCTCGTTGTTAATTCATGTCATCCTCTTCCATATACATACTTGATACCTTTCTAATGACTAATATATTTCCTCTTCGAGTCTTTCATTATACTCATCATCACGAGCATTCTTCAAGTTAGACATGTCCTAGTTTGCCTCCTCTTCTCAGTTGGACACATATTGTCCATTTTTCCTTAACATTATCACTCTCTTACTGGAACATGGTGAAGTTATATGTCCTCTCCCCAGATACTTGAAGTGCTGGACATCTTGATTCCTAATTGTTAAAGAGGAATCAATCTTTGCTTTGTCTCAACTTGACGCTTGCATTTGCGGTTTGGTTGCTTCATAGTTAAGCTACAGAGCTTTTTTGTCCTTTTCACTCTATGACCATGATGAAGAACCTGCACTAGAAATACCAAAACGATTAATAAGCATTTTTTTTAAGTTGTCTTTCTATCTTCATGGTCATGAGAATTGCATCCTCTAACTCCTAGTGGTGTAGCACTACAACATCGGTAATTTGTAGATTTATTCCACAAATGAAATGAGCCATCATTTCTTTTCGGTCTTCCTTCACATTCACAATAACCATGGTAACTTTCATCTCTTTATATTATTCGTCCACTCTTGAAACCTTGAGTTATCGTTTATAGCTTTTGATAGAGATCCCTAAAATAGAAACTTGACACAATATTTTTTTCATCACCATTTCATCTCCTCACATGTCTTGCTAGATAGCTTTGGATTCCTTTTCCCATTGAGGATTTGTTGGCCCCATTACTACACGACATAATTACTGAAGTCTATGACTGCTAGTTTAAGTTTTTTCTCTTTTGAAAAGTTATAAGAATTAAAAACTAGCCATTCATGTTTTTCTTACTCCAAATAGGCATCAGGGTCCATTCTTCTTACAAAAGGTGATATCAATCATCTTAATGCTATTTATATTCTTATTCACCCTTTTCTCATACCCTCTTTTATAGTCTAGATTGAATATGCCCCCTTCTTGTCTCCCTATTCTACGTCTTCCACCTCTATCTCATCTATCACCCTTTAGGTTTAACTCCCCCAAATGGTTAGCAACGTTGTTAATCATTGTATAAGCTTCAAATCATCCATCCTAGTAGGTACAAGTGAGTTATGCTATAGACTAGCTATGACAATTTCATGTTTTTTCAACTTATCCCCAAATTCACCTAATTGTCTACTGTGTTGCTCATATTAACCTTAAATCAAGACACAAGAAACAAGGAATTTAAGAACAATTTGTTTTAATGAATCTTAAAAATGACAAGAACACTAAAGAAAATTGAATGTACAGGAAGAAGACAAAAGAGTATTAAAAACATAATAACATAATTTTCAAGAACAAACCTAAATATAGAAGAAGATTTTGATATGACCCTCACCAATAGGATTAATGATATTTGATGCCAACATGAATAGGACTAAGAATTATTCTAGTAAAACAAGTTTGATTCAAGAATTTTACAAATTATAGAGATCATAAAGATATATGATATATATTATATGCTTAATCATAAGGATCAAATCCCTTCATTATAGGGATCAAATTCCCTAATTAGTATTGTTATATTTTTATATATATGTCCCAATTCTATACATAATGAATTGAGAAAGATAAAACCTTTTTTGTCCTAAGTTTATATTGTGAAATATTAGCAGAGAAGAAATAATTTCATTCCCATCAATTGTAGGTTACAGCAGTAGCTATATATATACACAAAAGTCTATACTAAATCAAGTATCAGATTTCCTAAGATACATGGAAATCTGTATCTTATCCTAATCCCTAGAAATCAGGGATTTACAAGACTTCTATAGCTGTACAATCTACTAGGCAGATTCTACATAATCTGCATAGATTATATTGCATGATTCTACACAATTTGACATATATGGTATCACAACTCTTGGCTTTTGTTTCCTTTTTTCATTAGTTTTTGCTTACATGTGTTTTTTGGGTCACCCGATCCCATCAGCGGCATTAGTAAGGGTGCCACTCGCCGGTGAGCTACACCCTAAAGTTTCATTGTCTTTTAAACTTTTTCTTTCGAGTTTTATGTCTTTTATTTAGCCTGAACATTTGATATGTCGAATTTCTCTCTCAATTATTTAGCCTAAATATTTCTTTACCTAACCTAAATATTTTTTTGTAATGACTTTGTTAAGATATTTTGCTAAGATATCTGATTAATTATTTTGGGCTTTATTTTTAGTTGGATATATTTGATATATCAGATGTCATAAGAAGTTTACTTGGGATATGATTACTCTATCTTGGATAAGATAGGATTTAATGGAATTTTACTTGAAGTTGAATCCCAGATAAGATAGGATTTATTTTGATATGCATGTAGATAATTGGAGATAGAGGAGCTGCATATTTTTCAATGATTTGAGCTATCTCTTCGGTAGTTGCGTTTCTGTACATAACGTGAATTAATTGGACAACTACTCCATCATTTTTTAGTGGGAAAAAAGTGCAGTAATTTCATCAAGTGTGCAGCTGTATTTTTGGGATGTTTCGGTAGTGAAACACTTATTTGATTGATAACTTTTTGGAGCTGCTGGGACTATTTAGTGATTATTCTCAAAAGTTCACAACAGATGCTGTTCGACAACCGCCCACAATTTCAGTTGATAAAGCTGCACATATAGGGAGTGTTTTTATCTCAAGGGTTTCTTTCATTTATGTTATTTTTGTTTCAATCACTTAGAATATTTTTTCTTATTCATTATCTTTTGTTGTTGCAAAAATCCTCTGTTGAGGTTGGCAAAAAGTGGTCATGTTATTGGGAGTGAAATATTTTCACTGGATGTAAGTACGAGTGGATAGTGTCAAGGGTTAAGTGGTGTCGACTCAGTAAAGCTTTGGGTAAAACTATTGTATCACAATAAAAGTTGATTAAGTTGGGTGAGGGCATTGCTGACGTAGACCGGGTGTGTCGAATTATGTTACCAAATTTTGGTTCTTGATTTATTTGTTGCATGTTTAATTTTTTTGTTTGCGTTTTAATTCTAGAAAATTAACAATTGTTAACACAATTGCTTTGTATTAAGCAACTGACATAAATAGTTCAAAGTAGCACGACAGAACAGATACATTGCAAAACCATAACCTTCGGGTGTTTCAAACTTGCTCGATTTATTTATATATTTGTTTTCTTTCTTGTTTGTGTATTTATTTACTTATTTTATCTTTTATTTTTATTTTTTACCTTGCTTTGTATTTATCTTTTATTTTTATTCTTTACCTTATTCTAAATTTATTGTATTATTTATTTTATTACTTATTTTTATATTTTTATTTATATGTATTTGTTTATATTTATTTTATTATCTTTTATATTTATTTTTATTTTTACTTATTTTTGTTTTATTATTTTATTATTTTATGTATATGTGTACATACATATATATATATATATATATATATATATATATATATACATGTATTTATATATTTAATATTTTTTTCCATGTGAATCTATTGGAAATAACCTCTCTATCAGTTAGGGGTAAGGTTGTGTATTACTAAACTCTCCCAGACCCTTTGTATCAACGGAGGACTTTCACTGAATTGTTGTCGTGTTGTTCTACGGTATTTCCAAGGATGACCATCTTATAGATGATCCGCCGATTGATGGTACAAGAAAGGAATGGCTAAAAGGTAATGTTAGATTGTCCTAGCAGATTTGGAATTCATTAGATACTGAAGTGGTCAACATGATTAATCATTATGAGCATGTTGAGGAATTAATAGATTATTTGAAGGTTTTGTATTTGGAAGAAGAGAATACTTCTCATATTTATGAGATATGTAAGAGTTTTTAATAGGTTCGAAACATGATCGATCTCTTCTTTAAAAAAGGTTTATGAAGAGCTGAATGTCTTGTTACTTTTTTAGTTCTGATATTAAAGTAAACAAACTCTAATGGGAGAATATGACAATTATGAGCTTTTTGGCAAACTTTAGTTGTCAATTTGATACTACAGCGTCTTAGATTCTTTCTAGTGTGGAAATTTCCGCTCTCCATGAAGGCTTCACTAGAGTTCTTCACGCAAACAACAGTGTTGTTAGTCCACCTGTTCAAACTTCAAGTGCTCTTGTCAATCACAATAATGGAAGGCTCTCCAGTCAGAATCGAAATAAATGAGGCAGTGCAGTGGGTTGGAAAAAGTGGGATCATGGTATAGGAGGAGTTGAGTATCAGGTGATATCAAGTGCACATGTCTCAAGCTACAAAAGTAGTGCAGTGGGTTGGGAAAAGCGGAATCATGGTACAAGAGCAGTTTTGAGTATCAGGTCTTATCAAGTGCACGTCTAAAGCTGCAAAATAAGTCTTGTAAATCTCACTCAACATGTGTTGTGATTATTTCTACTGCACCTAGCACATTCTCGGAATGAACAGTCAATGTTAAATTCCATCAGTACCATGAAGCATTGTAGAGCTTCTCTAACTCTATCGCTGTTATTGCTGAGACAATTAATTGTGATAAGTGCCTCCTTTTCTCCTCGAACACTTAGTGGGTCATTGATTTTGGTGCTAATAATGATATGACATGTAACCTAATCTTGTTACCACCTTTAAACCCTACAGCTCTCTTTTCAATGTTGTTTTATCAAATTGTTCTACCTCATCTGCTATGGGTTCTGGAACTGTTCATACTACTCTTTTACTTTCCCTCTCATATATTTTAGGGCGACCAACATTTTCTTTTAATTTAATATATGATAGCAAAATTATTTGAACTTTAAATTCTTATGTCTTAATTTTTTCAGATTATTGTTTGTTTCGAGATCTTATGACGAAGAAGATTATTGGTTGTGGACATGTATCAAGAGGTCTTTATGTTCTAGATATTCTTGAGCATGTGCCTATGCCCATTGCTTGCTTCATGATCTTAACTTCTTCTAAAACACATCGTCGGTTAGGTCACCCTTCTCTTTTTGTGTTAAAGAGATTATGTTCAGAGTTTCAAAGTGTGTCATCATTAGATTGTGAGTCATGTGAGTTTATAAATCATCATCATTTGCCTTTTGCTTCTTGAGTCAATAAAAGAGCCAATTTTATCTTTGAGTTTGTTCATTTCGTTGTTTAGGGTCCATGTCTTATTGTATCTAAAAACGGATTTTGATACTTTGTTACCTTTGTTGATGACTTTTCTAAAATAGCTTGGCTTTATTTAATGAAGAATCTTTTTGAGATGTTTTCCCATTTCCCTGTTGTGTTGAAATTAAAACACAATTTAATGTTTATTTACATACTTTGCAAAGTGATAATGCCAAACAATATATTTTGATTCCTCTTGGACTTACATGCTTCAAAATGACATTCTTTACTAAACTTCTATTGACACACCGTCTCAAAATGGCGTTGTTGAAAGAAAAATAGACTTTTCCTTGAAATAGCTAGGGCTCTTTTGTTCCAAGCGCATGTTCCTAAGTATTTGTTGGCTGATGTAGTTTCAACAACCAGTTCTTTGATCAACCATATGCCATCATCCGCCCTTCATAGTAAGATTCCTTATCACATCTTTTTTCCTACCAAACCTTTGTTCCCCATTGAGCCTCGTATGTTCAGAAGTACATGTTTCGTCTATGATGTTTGTCTTCAATTCACCTAATTAGATCCTAAGTTTGTAAAATGTGTCTTTCTAGGGTACTCTTGTCTTCAAAAAGAGTATTGATGTTATTCTCCTAGTCTTAATAAATGCCTTATATCTATTGCTATTATGTTTATGAAAAATCTTTCCTTCTTTCCTGTTTCTTTAAGCACTTCTAATAGTCAAGGAGAAAATTATGAACCGAATAACCCCCGAGTTACCAAATGTTGCTTCTGCACCTACTATTTAAACATCACCACCACCTCCACCTATTTTTTATATTTATTTTTGATAACGAGATGTTTTTGGGTATATGTGTAGCACCACTTCCTTCTTTGGCATTAGATTCCACAATCATTGATCTTGATCTTCTAATTGCTCTCTGTAAAGATAAACGCCAATGCACTTACCTAATTTCATCTTTTGTTTCCTATGACCATTTGTCATCTTCTTCGTGCTCTTTTGTTGTCTCTCTTGATACTGTATCTCTTTCCAAAATTGTTCATGAGGCTTTGTCTCATCTTGGTTGGTATGCAACAATGATAGAGGAGATAAAAAACTCTCAATGCTAATGTTACTTGAAACTTTTATTATTGGGAAAAAGGCTATCACTGTAAGTGGATCTTTGCAATTATTAATTCTAATGGCTTAGTGGCTCTAAAGGCTATGCTTGCACTTATGGTGTAGATTACTCTAATTTTTTGTCTCTTGTGGCTAAGTTGATATTTGTTCATTTGCTTATGTTTATGGCATCTACTTATTGTTGACCCTTACATCAGTTAAACATTAAAAACGTCTTCTTACATAGAGGCTTAAAGGAGGAGGTTTATATGGAGTAATCACCTAGGTTTATTGCTCAAGAAGAGTATAAGAAAGTGTGCCACTTCAAAGATGTCTATATAGTTTGAAATAGAGACCTTATGTTTCATCTGCAAATTTAGTCGAGCAGTTGAACAGTTTGGAATGAACAAGGTTAAGTCTGACCATTCAGTCTTCTACAAACACTCTCCATATGAAATTGTCGTTATTATATAAGTGGACAATATTGTTATCATTGGTAGTGATGTCATGGGAATTTCTTCTCTAAAAATGTTTCTTCGTAGCTAGTTTCAGACAAAGGATTTGGAGGTATTAAAGTACTTCTTAAGAGTTGAGGTGACGAAGAATAAGAAAGACGTCTTCTTATCTTAAAGCAAATATGTCCTTGATTTGTTGTCCGAAATTGGGAAATTAGAGGCTAAACCATGTAGTGCTCCTATGCTACTTGATTTGCAACCCATAAAGGATGGAGATTTGTTTGAAGTTCCTGAGAAGTATGAGAGATTGGTTGGGAAACTAAATTATCTTACAATAACTTGTCCTAATATTGCTTACTTTGTTAGCACTGTGAGTCAATTTATGGCTTCTCCAACAATTCATCACTGGGTCACTTTAGAGTAGTTCTTGTGTTACTTGGTGGGAGCTCCTAATGAGGTATACTGTATAAAAATCTTGGTCACACTTTTGTAAAGTGCTTCTCATATGCAGACTAGGCAAGATCCAAGATTTCATTTTGTTCGCAAAAAAGTGCAACAAAATTTGGTTTCTATAGGACATGTGAAGAATGGGGAACAATTAGGAGATCTTTTTACGAAGGCTCTAAATAGGACTTGGATTGAATATTTTGTCACAATCTAGACATGATGAACATCTAAGCTTCAGGGGGTGGGTTGTTACAGATTATTGCACTACATGTTATAGAGATATATAAATTTTATGCTTAATCATAGGGATTAAGATTCCTTGATTATAGGGATTACATTTCCTAATTAGTATTGATATACTTGTATATATATGTCCCTAATCTTTACATAATGAATTGAGAAAGACAATACCTTTTTCCCCAAAGTTTACAAAGAATATAAACATGAAAACACTAAGAATGATATGAATCACCACACTTATAGAAAAGAAAAGATTGAAAGTGATATGATTATAGGGTTTGATCACCACTAGCAAATTATATAAGATCACAAGTTTTTAAAGGACTTAAAAAACAAGTTACTCTAAAAGGATTGAAGAAAATCTCTTCAATATTTTGATTGATCAATAACAATGATGAACTAACTCTTTTTACATCCAAACGATAACCTTTTAATTTTTATAGATATATAACTCTACAAATATAAAACGCTAAGAATTAGAATCTGAAAAGAAAATAACAACCTGACATTTCAAAATCCTAAACAACTAAGACGACAAGATTAACACCTGTCTAGGAAGCACATTGGGTCTAGTTTTATTTTGAAACTTTTTGAGTGTTTTTAATGGATGAGTCCAACACTGGTTATGAGTTCAACCCTAACTCCAGTTTGCTTATGTTAATAATCATAAGATTGGTGCCTCACTCTAATATGACTTTAATGTCAATTTAAAAAAATCAGCGAAAGACTGGTTGATTTCTGGGTCCGACATTCTATAACCTTTTTCCCTGGCGTGCTCCTTCGCTTGAATCAATAATATTGGCTTGACCCTAGTATCTTGAGGTAACAATTTTTTATTCCTTCCAATATCTTGAAGTAAACTAAATAGATGGTTCTAGGGTTCAAAATCCTTAGTACAAAATTGAAGTACTTAAGGCTCTAGAATTCAAGTAGCTATCCCTTGAGAAATCTTCTTGTTTTTTGGTTACAAGCTTTTGGATTGTAATATCTTTTCTCTATGATTGAACTCAGATGTAATAACTTGATAATGAAATTTTTTTTCTTTACTCTTTTCGGAAAAAGGTTTAATTCCTTACATAAACATCCACCAATATTTTATTGAAAGATTTTTTTTGCATTTTTTACTCTACTCTTTGTTAATGGTCCTCCATTGTTATTCAATAGATCTCCAACAAGTTTCAGTGTCTGAGTGTAGATGCTTGATTTCCGTCACTTGATATTGTTAAAGACATATTCAAATTAAGACATTGGTCCATAGCAAGCATTTTCAAAGTTAAGGGACAGTTAGTTAGTTTATCAGCCAGTTCTTTTGTGATATGGGCTCCCTTAATAATCTCAGGTGAGGGCAGGCTTTCTGATGAAGGATTATGTGGAGCGTCTGCACATTCAGATTATGGGATGATCACTCTTCTAGCAACTGATGGTGTTCCAGGACTACAGGTATGCTTTCTTCAGCATAACTAGTGTGTCCATGCATATGCATATCATAAATATCATAAATTTCGAGTTAACATAATAAAATTATGAGGGGAATTAAATGTTGTAAATATATTCATTAAAATTGTAACATACTGATGATTGGAAAAGAATGTAATTGACAATGATATGCTGAATAAAAGATGCATTTCGTAAATTGTACTTGTATTAATACTCTGAAAGAAAATATAAAAATTTTCTTCCTGATCACTGAGAGACAGTAGTCGCATTGAAGATATATGAATTCTAGCCACATAAAGACTTGAATGCTTTATTTATTTATTTATTCGAAGTATTTAAATATTTGACCCCCCTAGTCTTGCTTTTGATCTTAATAGGTCTGCAGAGAAAAGTTCAACAAACCATGGGCCTGGGAATATGTGCCGCACATGAAAGGGTGAGTCTGCTGTCATTCTCACACCAAGGAACACATGCTTGAGAAGATTCAGTGTTCTTCAACGCCTTCCAATTTCAATCCTAACCTAAGTTATTTATGCATGCATTTGCATTCTCTTTGTGGTCAAATAAGAAAGGTCAATGTTG
Source organism: Erythroxylum orinocense (assembly GCA_025531955.1). Taxonomy (NCBI): domain Eukaryota; kingdom Viridiplantae; phylum Streptophyta; class Magnoliopsida; order Malpighiales; family Erythroxylaceae; genus Erythroxylum; species Erythroxylum orinocense. The sequence goes on from JANZLX010000005.1 coordinate 14,802,596, forward strand.
TATAATGACATATGATTTGTGGTACAGGGGCTATATAATGGAGTTTAGACTTTACAATCTGATAAGCAAACGGATGAAAATATAGTGATATTATTGATAATAGCTATAGCCTCGTAGGAAATTCCTCAAGGACTAT
>JANZLX010000005.1:14805271-14820324 GCA_025531955.1 Erythroxylum orinocense
TGATAATAATTTAATGTAATTAATTAATATTAATAATTTAATTAATTATATTTTAATTAACTACAATATTTTAATAAATAAATAATTATATTTTAATTAGTTATATTTTAATAAATAATAATATTTTAATTAATTAATTAATTATGGTATTTTAATTAATAAATGAATAATATTTTAACTAGTTATAGTAATTAATTAATTATTTTATTTTGATTAATTATATTTTAATTGATTAGTTAATTAATTACTATATTTTAAGTAATTATATTTTAATTAATTAATTACTATATTTTAATTAATGAATGAATTATATTTTAATTTATTAATTAGAATTAAAAATATTTTTAAAAAATTAGTCTCTATTAAGGAATAAGTTTTATTCCTCTACTAAATGGGGAGTATGGAAGATTCCCCCAAAGTGAGATATCAAACCATTACCTCTATAATCATAATCGACAATTAAATGCTCATTTTTCATTTCTTACCCATTAAGTACTCCTTCCTAAATCCATCAACTAAGCACCCCTTAAATCATAAACTCAGCTGCTTTCACTACAATCATATAACACCGTTCTCCTCCAGTCCCCGTCATTATCAATTCGTAAGCTCAGCTATGATATAACATAATCACACTTCTTCCTTTCAAAAATGAGGTTGGGTTTCAGAATATCAAAAGATTGATCAATTTATCTTCAACTTATCGTAATTGTTTTAACACATGGCCCGGTAAATCTATGGAGGCATCCTTGATACCTTGTCCCGCCTTCAATTGCACGAGACGGATCATTTTTCTTTTCAGCAGCAGAGAAACCACTTGATTTCACGCCCTCTTCCAACTTCTTGGAAAGTATGGACAATGCCTTTTCCAAGATGCAGTCTATTTTGGAGGCATAACATCAAGGAGCTCTCTAGCCTTTTGCACATTTCGTACCTTACAATACCCACTTATCAGCATGTTCCACGAGACTGTACGTCGACCATCAAGCCGTCGAGGACTTTCATTGACAATCTTGATTACCAACCCCAATTTATTACCTTTCACATACATATCAGCCAAGCCAATGACACTAACACAAAAGAATTTAAACCTCAAATCCACTCTTCTTCGATATCATAGAATAAAGGGCTCCACCAATTTCTTTCAAGCTTGCAACAGATTTAGAGTATGAGGTTGGGTGAGACTTTATTAATAGAATGTAATGTTATTTTATTATTTGAAAGGAGGATTTATATTACTTCTTATTTCATTATAAATAATAAAAATAAAAAAATTTCGATTTGGAGAGTTTAGAATAAAATGTAAAATAATAAACAACTTTATATTATTACATTATAAACCCCTCGTTCAAATAACATTTTACTATTTTATATTATGAACCCATCTTTCTCAAATAACAGCTTTTAATATTACATTCTATTATATTATAATTTATAAACTATTATATTATATTTCATTTTATTAAAAACTTTACGTCCAATCTAACATGACCTTAGGCTATGTTTGGTTGATGGTTTTATATAATAGAATGAAATAAAATGTAATGTAATATTATTCTACCGTTTGGAAGGAATGTAATATATAATAGAATGAAATAAAATGTAATGTAATATAATAGAATAAAATGGAATGAGATAGAAGAGGAGAGTTTCATATTACATCTTATTTCATCTTAAACAATAAAAATAAAAAACATTCGATTTTGGAGGTTTATGATGGAATGTAAAATGATAAACAATTGTACACTATATTACTTTATAAATCTTTTATCTAAACAACATTTTATTATATTATATTATAAACTCTTCCATCCCTTTCAAACAATATTTTTTTAGCATTACATCTATTTACTTTTCATTCCGTTAAAAATCATTTTATTTCATTTTATTCTATTAAAAATTTTACGCCTAACCAAACATAATTTTAGGAATACATAAAAATATAACATATGAATGAAAATGGAACACGTCATTCTCAAACCGAGAATCACAATCTAACCAACGGATCAATGAAAACAAGTTCTTAGTATTGCAATGAACAAAATCTCAGATGTAGTAGTCAATGGAAAAGATACAATTGTGTAAGCTACTAGAGGAGAGGCTGTGGAGCACGACCAAGCGTAAATTTCACGGGGTCAGATGTTGACTTTGGAAGACACAAATTTGACGATCACTGGAGGGGAATGATATTATGGGATTGTACTAAAAGAACTGGTGGCAAGCACAAGAGATTGTGGGCCACATGATGATTTGACTTTCATTTTTCCGTGGATGTGATAAGAAGCCATGTTTTTTAATTAAAAATTAATTAAATATATATAATTATTAACAGGATTTTATGGTAAATAATTATTAATAAGATTAACATGAACTATTAAATATTTAAAAATAGAATTCAAATTAATTTTAATAATTTATCAAAATTATGAATTAAAATAGTAATTTTTTTTAAAAAAAGCTTAACTTAATCTCTTCGTTTCTTATATAACAAATGGCAAGAGATATAAATAAGTTTTAAATATTTTTAATTTTTAATAATAAAATTGTAGCAATGTGAAGATTGATATATTATACCTAATTAATTTTTAATATATTTCACTATTTAAATATAATGTTATTATTAAGTTCTTTATAAATAAATATATAATAAAATCTTATAAAATTAATTTAATTTTTATGAAAATATTAGAGATAAACTACAAATTTTTTTTTTGGCTCATTCTATAAAGGAGAGATGTGATTCAGTAATTAAAACTTGGGACATGAACATGGCCAATGTAGTGTCCTTTCTAGAAATTATAGGTGAAGACATGGGCTAAAGATGCAAACGTGTTAGTGTGGTGGAGAAGCTTTTGATGGAAGATGTGGATGGAGAAATAGGAGGATTCATGACCTGAAGATACGTACGTACGAGAGGGCGTGTATTAGCGCACGGAGAAGGAGGACGATTTACGGTCTGAGTATAGAACCCATGCCATGTTTTGGAATTATGCGGTAAAATGTACAGCCTAAGAAATAATCATGGCAACACAGTCATCATTATTTAGAAATTTGGTTTTTGGGTAGGCTTTGAACTCTAGAAAGATTTTAAGACCCATTTAGCGTTATGGTTAAACTATATTAAATTTGTTAAATGGGCTATTTAAAATTGTACCATTTATGATTTCCACATATAAATATATCTAGAAAGATTTTAAGACCCGTTAGCGTTATGGTTAAACTATATTAAATTTGTTAAAGGGGCCATTTGAGTAAAATTGTACCATTTACCATTTCCACATATAAATATATATTGTAAACCTAATTGTTGTTAATGGTGAAATATGCACTCTTGACTCTGGAGAAAGTAGGCATACTCAATTGGCCAAACCTTGTTAAAACTTCTTATTTCTTGTTTTCTTTCTTTCATTATTCATTATTCATTATTGTTGCTATTTCTTTTCTCAATAATTGATATTAAAGTATTGTTGAAGTAACAATGAATTTGTTTATAAAGTTTGAAGTATAAAATTTTAATAAAACTAGGAGTTTCAAACTCTAGCAACAGAGAGTGAAAAGTGTATTGTCATAACAAGGCATATTGATGGGATTGCGAGAGAACAAGTTGGAAAACGTTAATGAACTTGATTGGGAAGAGTTATAGGCATAGGCAACTAGAACCATTTGACTTTGTTTGGCAAATAATGTTATGTATTATACATAAAGAGTACATCCCATGTAGAGACACGGGAGAAACTATGGAGTCAATCCATATAAAAATCTCTCATAAACAAATTGAATCTAAAACATAATTTACACAAACTGAAGATGCAGGAACGCACAAATTTGGAATAATATATCAATGTGTTTAATTAAATAATTATTGACTTATTAAGACTTGAAGTGACTATTACAAAAAAAGACAAAGCAATGATTCTACCTTGTTTCTTACATCTAAACTATGAACATTTGGTGACTATGCTCATATTAGTAAGAAGGTAGTTAGTTTAGAGGATATCATTGCTAATAGAGACTTACAACCATTGAAAGATATTAAGATAAAGGCTATTTGTGAAGGTAGCTAGGTCCAATGGGAGAAAGTAGAATAAGAATGGCTCGTCTAAAAGGAGATGTATATTTAATTATAAAGTTTAGAAAGACAGTTTGGTGCTACAAGTATAAGAAAATATGTCATATTAGGAGGGAGTGTCTAAATAAGAAGAAGTAAGATGATTCATTGAGGTATATTAATATACTACAAAGGAGTCATATGTTAACGATAGAGATATACTTTACGTTTCAACTAGTCAACTTTAACACTTATAGATATTGGATTTAGGATGCTCACATCATATAACACCAAACAGGGAATGGACTATTTCATATTATTGAACCAAAGGAGGCTCTAATTAGTGTTTTGTTGACAACAAAATATAATTACGACTAATGAGTTTATTATTTTGATGAAAAACAATATAAGTACAAGTTGTAGTTATAAACTCAAGAAGATAGCATATAAAGTTCATAAAGAGAAGTTGAAGTTTACAATCATCGAAATGAAGATCAAGGCTTATCAATATCATTTCTTAGTTCGCAATATTAATTACAATCTCACTTTGTTAATTTGATGCTCTAAAAGGCTCACCATACATAAACATTTCATTTCACTTTATTGTATAAGCCTTTACATTCATCAAGAGCCATTGAAGCTTTCGATTTTAATAGAAAAACTTTTAATCTTTTAAACACTGTTTAGGAAACATTTTAAGAAGTGTTTAAATCATAATTGCATTAAACAAATTGGTTTTGAGCATTTAAAGTTATTACAATCATGTATTTTGAGGTGATTGGTTGACTTATATAGGTTACTATTGGATCAATATAGGTTAAAGTTGCTTAATTTGATGTACTATGAGTTTATTGTAACATTTTCGACTAATATGCCTAATTGGTCAACTAGTATTCCAACTTTTAGTGAATCTAGAGCTTCTAATGCATACTTATTGATTAGTATATTATACTGTTCAACCAGTACATTGTGTATAGCTCGTATAATGTCTAATTCTTAGTTCCAACTGTTAGGAAAGATCAGAAAATACTATAAATAGGTATTTTCTCATTGGTTTTAGCATCAAGAAAGTATATGTGTCTTATCCACACATTTCAAAGTGTTTTTTCAATCATTTGAGAATCATTTGTGTTTTTTCAATCATTTAAGAATCATTGTCTCATACTTACATGAGTAAGAGATTCTTCATAATAGCAGAAAGTGTAGACCTATATGAAATAGTTTAAAATGGTCTCTTTATTCCTACGACAATTATAGATAATAAAAAAGAATCCAAATTAGAGGAAGAGTAAGAAGCTCAAGATAAGAGATTAGTTTTCTTAAATAGTAGAGCCATGCATATCTTTTTTATGAATAAGGAAGAAATCAATTCAATAGGGTTTTTACATGTGAAATGACTAATGAAATTTGGCATACTTTAAAAGTTACATATGAAGAAACAAATCAAATAAAGAAAAGCAAAGTTAGCATTCTAACATATCAATATAAAATATTCAAATAAAGCATGACAAAAGCATATCTAGCATGTATACTAAATTTATTGATACTATTAATTCTCTTATAGTTCTTGGAAAAACCTATAATAATGTTGAAATGGTAAGAAAGTTGCTTTGGTAACTTTTGAATGTATAGGAAGCTAACGTGATAGTCATACAAGAAGCCAAGGATCTAACATCACTACCAATAGAGGATATTATTGGATCTTTTCCTACATACAACTTGAGGCTCCAAAAGACACAAAAAAATGACACCTTTAAAGAAAAAGAATTTAATGCTTAAATTCAAACAAATAATTAAGACGAGAAAAAGGGACAACAACTAGTGTAAGTGAAGAAGAAGACATTGGCTTACTTACTAGATTGAGAAGTTTTTAAAGAAGAAATTCCACAAAAGAAAGCATTTCAAGGAAGGTAAAAAGTTATTTAAAACATAAATCCTTTAACATTACTTGCTTTAAATGTAGAAAATCTGGCCATATAAAGTTACAATGTCCTCAACTCAAGGATAAGAAGAAGTGTGAAATAAACAATAAGAAAAAGAATAAGGACAAGAAGAAAGCACTTAAAGCATCAACTTGAGATGACATAAATGAATCCGAAAATTAGCATTCAAAAGAAGAGATAGCTCATATGTGCTTTATCGTTATAGATAATGATGAGGTAACTATTAAAGCATAAAAAAAATATGATCATTCATGACAATCATAAGTTATATGTATTAAGGCATGAGAATAAAGGAGGTAGATTCCCTCAATGACTCATTGTCTAAGTTTACAAAGGGAAGTTAAAATTAGAGAATATGCTACGAGCTCAAAATAATTTCAATTATGGGTATGGAATAGGATATAACTATGGAAGTGAAGGTAATTTCAAAACCACATTTATTAAGGAAAAATATTTGCATAGTGAAGAACCATTCCTGATGTGACAAAATAGTATGGAGAATCCACATCAAAGTATATGCATTCCATATCCACTAGGAATAATTCTAAAAGCAAGCATCATGCTTCTATAAATGGCTCACAATCTAGACATAAAATTTACTACTATCAAGGAAAGAATAGGCATAATTTCCAAGATAATATACAAACCTGCTCAGATCCTTTTAGGCTTAAAAAAAGTATACATCAAGCTTTTGTTCATAGTAGGGCATTATACATATAATCATAGGACATTTAAGTATCCTAGGAGAAAATTCGATAATGTATGTCTAAAAGGAAGATTCCGTATTATGCAAATACACAAAGAGTTTTATGAAATGCATATATGCATTATCACTGCTCATATAACATAGTATGTTATTTTTATGGTAAGTATGGACATGTTGATAATTTTTTTTTCTTAAATAAAAAATGTCAACCAAACCCTTGAATGTGTGGGTTGAATAGAAGAAGGACCTAACAACTAAGGAACCAAGCTTATTTGGGTACCTAAAACACATTGATTACCTTAGTTTGTAAGGCTATTAGAAAAGAAAGAGCCAATGGTATGTAGTAAAGAAAGTAGTTATTGAATTGAGTATTGTAAGGAGTTTATGTATTTTTATTATGATGAATGAAACCTTCTTGCCTATAAGAAAGTCTAGAAGATGTTATTAAAAGATGTGGAGAATTTATCCACTAAAGAATTTTCAAAAGAGATAATTATTAAACCAAGTATAAGAGATGAGAAGGATGAGAAACCTCTAATGGATTGTTAACTCAAGAAAAGTCTACATTCAAATCTCTCATAAGTAACATTCAACATGAGGTAATGATTAGTTTATAATTTAGAAATATATGATAACTTGCTTTTATGTGTTAATTTAAGTATAAATCCTTAGTAATGATTGTTTGGGTTTGAATTATAAATAAGGTGTTTAAAGTGTGAACTTTAGTAGACTTACAAGATTATTGAAAAAAATGAGGACACTAAATTAGAATTTACATTATTTGGGCAATTATTTCCCTAAACTTTTAATAAGGATAAATCTTGCACAATTAGAAGAAAATTAGTTATATTTGATAGGAATTCTATTTGATTAGGCCTCTTATGTGATTTAACAATTTTTATTGATATTTAGTTGGTTGGTATGTGTTTTAATAGTTTTCATTCAAGTTTTGATGTCGGTTTCTAACGTTTAAGAGCACTTGTCAACCAATATCCTAGTATGGATGATCGATATTTCCAAAAATCACATTTATGCCTTTTTTTTAAGAGTTTGATCATTATCTGGTCAAGTTTTTGGTCATTTAAGCTACCACCTAATTGACCAATATCCTTCAGTGGTTGATTAATGTTCTTAATTCTAAGAATCCTTTCTTTCCTGAGAGCTTTATGGTGAATTTGGTAACACTTACTAATTAACTAGATACCCTCAGTGATTGACCAATGTACACCACTAGTTAATCGTAAATTAGGTTTTAAAACCAAACCATTTTTTTCACCATGCCTCCATTACTCACTTTTGTTTTTCTCTAAAATACTAATACTAGTCAACCAATCGAGCCATAATGTTGACCAGTCCTCTTGTTTTAATCTCTTCTCAATTTCTTTTATTCTTTTCACATATTTTATGTTTATATCTTCAAACTCCTAAACAATTTATTATTTTCTTTGAAAAAATCACTCTCATTTCATAAAAATCTTATTAAATTGCATCAAATTGAATTTTCTATATTTTGGTTTCAAATTTGGGGATTTCCATTCTTTTCTTAATTAAAATCTATCATTTTAAATTTTCCCCTTCATAGTTAATTTTTAAAAGGAGTTAAGGTTGTTTCCCTTTCAATTATATCAATGTATCTTTAATTTTGTTCAATTATGATATTTTGGGCATTTTTCATGTTTCTATTTTCAAAATTTTGGAGCTTTATAAACTATACATTCTTTTATGAAATTGATAGCTCGATATTGCAATTATGCTTTTATATGTTGTAATTTTGACCTCTAATTTTGTAAAAACTTTCTTTTAGTGCTTTAATTAAATCTTTCAACTTAGGCCCAATATCAATAATGAGCATTTTCAAATTAGACACAATTAAGGATGTTTTTATCAAAATTATCTTTTTTTGATTCCTTAAATATGTAATAGCACTCTTTAGTGAGAAAATTTATCAATTTTAATTAAATCTGTTTTGATTTTTTACTAAGTAAGCGTGTCGAATGACACTTTACTAGAGATGGTCAGGACATAGGCCAACCCGAAGTTAATATGTTAGGCCTCTTTTGAAAGGGCCTAGAGCCTTTTCTTAAACATCGAACCACAAGCCTTAGATTCAGCTTAGGCTCAGGCTATCTAGGCTTGGCCCAAAGCCCAAACGCTATGAAAAAATGGAGTTATTTTCTATTTTCAATTTTTGTAAAAAATTAGGCCAAGATGGGCTTCAAGCTGTAGGGGTCTGATCAGGCCTAAACTCGAGCTCAGGCTAGGCCTTTGGTAGAAATTGTCGAGCCTGACCCCATCCCTACACTTTAAATTATGTTTTTTTGGTTAATTAATTTCTTTTTAGAGATTTTAAAAAAATGGAGAAAGATTATTGATATTAGATTTAAAGGGAATGATAACATTAAGGGAGAGTAATGAAATTTATGATAAGTGATGGTTTTGTTATTTTTGTATTTCTTGCTCTTTATGTGATATGCTTGAGTAAATTTATGTTATCTTTATGTATTGATATTAAATATCTCTTTTGTTCTTAATATTAAATATTTATTTTGTTCTTGTTCTTGTTCTTGCTATTGAATTATGTTTTATTATTTTTCTCTAATAACGCAGTGTTTTGTCATCATTAAAAATGAGAATATTATTGAACGAAGGGAGGTTCTAATCGATATTTTAATGATAATAAAACACAATTACTATTAATGAGTTCATTATTTTGATGAAAAGCAATATAAGAACAAATTGAAATCATAAACTCAAGAAATAAAGTGAAGTTGAATTTTGCAGCCATTGAAATGAAGATCAAACGAAGATCAAGACTTATCAAGGTTCTTTAGTTTGTAATATTAAATATATTCTCACTTTGTGAATTTAAAGCTCTAAAAGGCTCACCATGCATAAATATTTTATTTCATTTTATTGTATGAGTCTTTACATTCATCAAGAGGCATTGAAGCATTGATTTTAATAGAAAACCCTCTTGATCTTTCAAACATACTTTAATGAACATTTTGGGAAGTTTTAAATCATAATTGATTTTAAAAAATTTTGGTTTATGAGAATTTGAATTCGTTAAAATCATGCTTGTTGGGTGATTGTATATAGGTGAATGGTCAACCAATATATGTTAAAGTTGTTAAATTTGATATAACACGATTTTGCTTTAACATTGGTTGACGTATAAGTTGTCCAATATATCTACCTGGTTGACTGGTGTTCCAATGACTAATGAATTTGGAGATTGTAATGCATCCTAGTCGACCAGTATACTATACTAATCAATTAATGCACTGCATTTAGATACAAGTAGTTCTTGGTTCCAGCGACTTAAAAGGGTCCTAAAATACTATAAACAAGTGTTTTCTCATTGATTTTAGCATCAATAAGGTTTTGTATGTCTTATACTCACATTTTAAGGTGTTCTCATTCATATTAAATTCTTGAAGTGTTACAATTTTAATTTTAATTTAGTTCCTTGTTATATGGTTGGATTTGAAGTTGTAATTTGAGATTGAACCTGGGTGAATTAAATATGCCAACGTGGAATTTCAAAATATGATTATATATTTGGAAATTATTAGATAAAAATGGAATTGAATTTCATTTAAACTTTTGTAAATAGTAGAAGAACACTTGTTTTGATATGAATTTATTATCATCTTCAAAGAAAATACTATCCGAACGTGATATAATTGTTCCTTACAATCACTCGCGTGTAGAAAGATTGCTAAGGACAAAGTAAAGGAGACTTTAATGACAAGGTATACGTTTTCTGATTAGAATCTAGGGCTTTAATGATATCCTTGTCATGTTATCTAAATATTTGTCATCAGGGACAAATCTTCGAAACATAAAATAGACAAATAGAAAACGAACAATGTTTGCCTGCGAACTTTCATCGTAAATTTCTAAATTATACTGTCAATTTAACAATATTTAATTTTGATACGTTTCGGAAGTAATAACAGCTCAATTACTTCGCTCCATTAAAATGAATAGTGCTTGACCTAAGGTCAAAGTCGACTGCGACTTTTTATATCAGCCGACCATCAAACGGCACCGTGTACAAGAAAGCACCTCCAATTATCTCCTCAATTTATAATCTGCACTTGCATTGGATAACATTATGTAAAGTTGTTTTCTCTCTCAAGTAACCAAACTAAAAATCTGCACTGGCTTTCCCAGGTCCTGTAATTCGGATCCGTCATACACTGAATTTCCGTGTCTGTGATTCGGACCCGAACCAACTCAAGCTATGACTCGGCGATGCTCCCATTGCAGCCACAACGGGCACAACTCCAGGACGTGTCCGAACCGCGGTGTCAAGATATTTGGGGTCCGATTAACAGATGGGTTGATTCGGAAAAGTGCTAGCATGGGGAATTTGAGTCATTATTCGGGTTTGTCCAATCACAGTGGGCCAAACGCGTCCGTGGGATCTCCTGGAGAGACCCCTGATCACGAATCGGCTGCAGCAGGCGGTGACGGATATGCTTCTGAAGATTGCGTTGCTGGGTCATCTTCTGGCCGCGAGAGAAAGAAAGGTTCAATTTTTGTTGGATGCGATTGTGTTTCAAATGTTGGATATTGGGAACTCTTCTTCCGTTTTGTTGTTGATCGTTTATTGAGTTTTTGTGTTTACTGCTTTATTGCGTTATCTGATTTGTCTCTCTCTTTCTCGAAATATGGGAAAGCATGGGAGTTCTGATGTTTGAATTGTTAAATTCGAACTCGGACATGATGATTTTTCCTTGTGTTTACTGGGATTTAACGAAGAACTAAACTTGCTACTTTAGTCAGAGTCACTAAGCCTAAAACTAATGGACGTATAATTGCTTGATCCAAGTTAAGAACTCAATGGCCTAAAGCCTCATCTGGGGGTGATATATATGTGCAGCCACACGTACTTTTACCTGACTTCGACGAAGAAATATTCTCCAAAGTTCAATAAAGTAAAATGTTTGCTCTTGGGATATATTCGGCAAGAGTACGTGGGTGTTTACTTGGTTCTTGCTCTCCTGAAATTGGAAAAGATGTTTCTTCATGGGATCTTTCCAAGAGAATTTCCCCAGAGTTCGGAGGTTACTACGTTATTTAGGATAGGACTCAAATGAAGTTTGCCAACTTGTTATTGGCGGAAATCGAGATGCTATTTTGTTTTTGCAGGATGTTTGTTTGTTTGAGGCAAGGTCTGGACTTTTGGATAATGAAGCTTTATTGTTGAATGCTTTGATAATGGTATTGGTTATAGTATATAGTGTACTAGTTAGAATTTTGGGATCATCTCAAAATATCTTTTCTAATTTGAGTGTTGCCAGCATAACAGAGAATAATTCTGTATCAAGAAGAAGGATAGCTGTAAATAATAGAAAAACAGACGAACCAGATTGTTTGGCTTGCTTTCCTCTCTTTTAATCCAATATACTCTTCATCCATGTGTTACTTTCATGGGATATTCCATTCTGTCTTTGAATGATAAATAAACTTCTTTTTCCAGGAGTTCCATGGACTGAAGAGGAACATAAGATGTTTCTACTTGGTTTGCAGAAGCTTGGTAAAGGTGATTGGCGTGGAATTGCACGAAGCTATGTGATATCTAGAACACCTACTCAGGTAGCTAGTCATGCTCAGAAATACTTCATCAGACAAACTAATGTGTCTAGGAGGAAAAGAAGGACTAGCCTGTTTGATATCGTGGTTGATGAGGTGGGCACCAACTATCTGTACCTTTTGCTTCAGTTATGTTATCAAGTACATTCAAAACATAGTCTCAAACATGTTATTGTTGATCTTGAAAATTTTTGTGGAACATGGGTGTGGTTAGCTTCATTCTGAGCATCATCTGTTGATTCTGCCTCACTATTATAAATTCAAGGACATCACATCCTGTGCCCTAACTGAGAGACAAGGCCTATTTCTCGGTGGTTGATAACATTGTTGTAAAGATCTTGTTATTCTGATATTTTGGTGTACTTTAGTTCACTTTCCAATTACTGAAAATATTTTATTTCTGCCCTTGATCTTGGAGCACCTGGTTTCTAAATGTCTTTGCCAACCTAAGTGCCATTATGTTTTTTTTCAAAAAAACAATCTACGATCATGCTCCTTCTGCTCATGTTTATTGTGAAAGCATGAATTCAACCATCCATTCTACTTCCCTATGCCGTTAGCTCATGTTTGTTCTCTTGGTCTAATGTGTATCTGCAGCCTGCCGAGACGCCAATGGTGTCACAGGATCCCTTACCTGTCAACCTTCCTCAGGCTGAAACCCAAAGTGATAACGCCTTACCTGCTGCTGCTGCTCTTCCTCCTCTTCATATCCAAGAAGAATCAGAATCCATGGATTCCACCAAGTCTAATGAGGGAGAACCTGCACCTCCAATGCCTGAAAACTTGCAGCCATATTATCCAGTATTATACCCTACTTATTTCTCACCATTCTTTCCAATTTCTTTTCCATTTTGGCCGGGCTACAGTCCTGAGACAACTAAGGAGGAGACACATGAGGTATTCAAGCCGACAGCAGTGCACTCGAAAAGCCCAATCAATGTAGATGAGATGGTTGGCATGTCGAAACTCAGTTTGGGGGAATCTATTGGCATTGATGGTCCTTCCCTTTCCTTAAAATTGCTGGACGGTTCTTCTAGACAATCTGCTTTCCATGCAAATCCCACCTCAAAATCATCAAGCATGAACTCTAGCAGCAATCCAAATCCGATTCATGCTGTTTAAATTCAAAGTTTTATGCTAGCTCAAAGCTGCTGATGGGGCTTCGCAGGTTGATGTTTATACATATGACTAGTAATGTGCAGTGTGTTCTAGGTTAAGTTATGTGTTCGTTTATCAGAAATCATCGTAATAATCTTCTTTTTGAGGTTGTATTTTACTCAATTAGGTCTTAGGAATTTGTAGGGTTCTAATTTGTGCTAGATTATTTGAATCTTTGACATTTTAGCTCCCACTGCATGCTATTTCGCACCTTCTTCCTTGATTTCAAGGTGCTGCCAAAACTTCCTCAATTACGTTATTGCTCGCGTAACCCTGATGTTTTGAAAAGAAGTTTGGAAATTAATCTGCATGAATTAACAAATGAGCAAATAATTTATAATTTATAATTAATTAAATGAAATTTATTATAAAACATTTAATATTTTAATAAAAACATTTTATATTTGGGTTATTCAAATAAATAAGAAATCTGTACTTTTTATTTATTGTTGCTAATAAGAATATTATTTAATTTGTCCATATGATAAAAGTACTTATCATTTTTAGTAACAAAAGTATAATTATATCATGTTAACAGGTTTTTTTTTCTTCATTTTTTTAACAAATTATTAAATAAACATAGAAAACTGAAAGAAAATAGTATTTTAAAAATTAAAAGATTTAAGTAATCGCTCAGTATTTTTTTTTTTAGTTTTATATAACTTCAATTTTCAATTATGAGCTTTGGTATGCTGGAAATTTCAATTAAGTTAGTGGTCTTATTCAATCTTTTCTACAAGTAGACATCGGTTCCGATTAACTTTTGATCCAAAGAACAAAATACCATCTAATTGAAGATTTCTCTTAACTTAAATAAGAAGCATGCCTAATTCTAATTTTATTATTTACAAAGTTTCATACCTAACTGGCCACAAGTTCAAAAGTCCAACTTTAGGAAGTACAAAACTGTGAGTCAATTTTAGTTCAGTTAGCAGCAAAACGAATATCGCTAGGAAAAACAAAAAAAAAAGAAGACATAACTAGCCACAAAAGATTACCAAAAGCCAAAGGTTGATATTCATCCATCGTTTAAATAAGACAAATGGGCAGTAGAAACATCAAATGCATGAGAGACGAAAGATCATTTAGGGTCCATTTTTTAGTTTTTACTAGTTCTGAACCCCATGCAAAGCACGGTTTGTTACAAAGCAAATAATAAATTTTAATAACAAAATTTAAAAAAAGTAGAAGTATAAATTTAACATATTGCACAGGTGTTAAAAAGGAACAGTTACATAAATATATATGATGAAGTTAGACTCAATTTATTAACTATAACATAATTAATAAATTAATCATATATAAATTAAAATTAATTAAAAATGACAAAATATATAGGCTAATTAGTCAATAAAACTAAATATTAATTAATCTATTAATTATATTAATTGTTAAAAAATTATAATTTAATAAATAAATATATTATATTATAATTATCAACAGTAAAATAAAAAATTAGCTAATTAGTTAGTTAATTAATTATATTTTAAATAACAATTATATATATATAAATAACAAATTTCAAATCAATTTATCAATTATAATGTAATTAGTAAATTATTTATATTAATTAAAATTAATTAAAAATGACATAAAA
>JANZLX010000005.1:14844330-14857168 GCA_025531955.1 Erythroxylum orinocense
CATGTGAAGTTTCTCAATACACATTGGTTGCTTATGGTGGAATAAGCTCATCTTGTTTCCATTATCAAGCTGCCTTTGTTTGTTGGTTTTAATATTTTCTGCATGCTTAATTATTATTTGATAATGCTTTACCATAAATTCTACTGTAGAAGCTTATCAGAATTCTGGATGGTGAGTCTAGTTTAGGTGGCTTACATGAAAACACTTCTTGTTATGGGTGACCATGGACAAACCCTGAATGGTGATCACAGTGGAGGAAGCGTTGAAGAGGTATATGATTTAACTTTCTGAAGTTCAATTTAGTTTCATTCTCTGTTTCTTTTGTAACAAAATTACATGTTGTAGGTTGAAACATTAATGTTCGGCATGAGTTTTAAGAAATCTTCCTATCTGCTTCCATCTGACTTTGATACCTCTTCTTGTGCCCCCAATTTGGTATTGCCTGCTCTTTAAATGATTCTACATTTGCTGTTAATTTCAAGACATCCTTCTTTTCATTTCCTTATGTCATTTGCAATTTTTTGTTGTAGGTGAAAAGATACATTGATGCCTACTCAACCTCTTCAGTCATTGGGTTTTCTAGTGAAGATTTGTTACACATATTAGATGTATATGATAAGACATTAGTAATAAATTTATTGTAACATATATTATGTATTTAGTGACAACATTATTATAATATATAACTTTCATACTTGTGACGAAATCTTTTACATAATGTAGACACTGATGCAATTTTCTTTTACAACTAATGTAATTTCGTTGATGAATTGATAGTTTCATTTGTGACAATAATAAACATAGTTAGTGACAATACTTTTTGTAAGAACCAATTTTCATTTTTGTGGCGAAATGATGTTGACACTTTTTTATTAAAATATTAGTGACCAAGAAGTAATGGACATTGATAAAAAATTATTAGTGACAAATATTGTCATTATTTATAATTATTTTAGTGACGATAATGTTATAAAAATAAAATGAAGTACTGCTACGACTTTATTTATCACTACTTTATATTATTTGTGTCAAAAAACTTGTCAGAAATATGTAATGTTGTTGCGACCATATAGTGTTGTCACACATTCTACAGGTTTTGGTGTCGGCATTTTTGTCACAATATAATGAACTATTGTTACAACTTTATTTGTTACTACTTTATATTATTTGTGTCAACAAATTTGTCACAAATAAGTACAGTTGTTGTGACCATATAATATTGTCACACATTTGACAGGTTTTAGTGTTGCCAATTTTGTCACAATAAGATGGAGAACTGTTACGGCATAATTCTTCACTACTTTATATTATTTGTGTCAACAAACTTGTCACAAACATGTAAAGTTATTGTGACCATATAGTTTTGTCACAAATTTCACAAGTTTTAGTGTTACAAAAGTGTTGCATAATAGTGACCATATCTTAACTTAGTTACTATTTTATCAGTGATGGGGGTATTTGTGACGGTAGGTGACGACTTCAAAAATTGGACACTATTAATAATAGTGACTAATATTACTGCTTTTACTAACAACTTTTACTTTCATTAAAAATATAATTTCTTGTAGTGAACCAAGTTTCTAGAATACCATGTCTATGATGATGGTGGGTCTTTTGACTTTTCGGATGATAGTAGGGTGGATACTACAGTTATCACATATCCACTGCTCATACAGTTAGATCCGGTGGATCTAGATCTTTGTACCGTACCTGTATAAGAACAGGAACCCATACCTGTACACAGAGGGATTCCTGGAGGTATAAGATCTAATAAGGTTAAGTAAATCCACTGGAGTGAGACGACTTGCTATCCCATCTGACAACATAGTCCGCCAAGTATACTGGACTATATTATTAGACATATTACAGATCCAGTTACTTTTACAGAAGTTGTTTCTGGACTCAATGCGGATGTGTGGTGGGATGCGATGAATGACAAAATGCAAGCCATGAAGTATAGTAAGGTCCAGGAGCTAGTTGATTTGCATCAAGAACTACAAGCTCGTCAGTTGTAAATAAATTTTAAGACCTAAAGGATTTTAGGATAAAGTTTAATGGTTTATAGGTTTGCTCAATTGCTTAAGGATTCACTCAGGGAAAAAGGTTGACTTTGTGTTACCTTTTTCCTATATCCTCGTAGGATAAATTTTGAGTGATAAAAGCAATTGTAGCTCATAATGATATAAAGTTACATCAGAAAGTTGTCAAAACCACCTTTTTGAGTAAAAACCTTTATGAAGTAGTTTATATGTTACAATCTGTAGGGTCTCAGGATCCAGATAGTATTGACATGGTTTACGAGTTATGTAGATCAATATATAGTTTACAATAAACCTCCTGAAGGTGATACCTTACATTTAATGAGGCTATGTTCTTTTCCGGCTTTTTGGAAAACAAAATCAGAAGGATGCCTATACTATGAAGTTGAGGAGAGCAAAGTTATCTTCCTATTACTGCATGAGGATGGTAAATTGCTCACATCAAGTCACTTGATCATGTTGTATGAGGATAGGAAACTTTTGGTCAAGAACCTTGGCATAAGGATCTTAGTATAACATCTTCTGTCCTAGGTATTCGGATTCACTAGGACATATCTCAACACTTATCAGATCTCTCAAAGAATGCATACATTGAGTATGTGTTACAAAGGTTCAATACGGTTGACAGTAAACCTGTCATAACACCTGTCTCTCACAGTGAGAGATAATCTTTGGTACAGTACCTAAAGAATAAAGTGAAGAGAAAGATTATGAGGAATGTTCAGTATTCTAGCATGGTGGATAGCCTGATGTATGCTAGGCTATGTACTAGATAGGACATTGCATTTACTATTTGCCTGTTTGGTCAATATTTGGTTAGTATAATTATAGACTTTTGGAATACAGTCCAGTGAGTATTAAGATACTTGAAGGAATCAAGGATTATATGTTGACATATAGTAAAGTCAACAGACTAAACCTAGTGGGGAATTCAAATTTAAATTTAGCTATATGTTCGGATGATTGAAAGTTCACTTAAGGTTACAGTTTAAGTTTGCAGATTGTACATAGTTGTAGAAGTGTGTTAAAGAGACACGAGTAACTTTCTCGACTAGGCATGCAGAGTGCATGCTAAGGGGCTGCTTCACAAACGGTTTAACTCAGAAATTAAGTCCATTTAGTGGCTAGACCCATTTGGTTTTACTGTGACATCCTTCTCACAATATTTTTTAATGATAACAAAGAATATCACAGGGTCATAGCAGTTAAAGATCAATTATTTGGTCATAAGGGTGTTGGCACAGAAAAGTGAAATTAAGGTTTGAAGCACTTAGGACTTCACCCACTTATATTTTTAACACAAGTATACAGTATGGGTGTATTGATGTCGTTAGATACTGCCATCAGGGGATCGTTATGTTTGCTCCATGTACATTTGTACATTTTAAAGTATTATGATAGTATGATGGTTACTGATAAAGATGATCTTCGTTTATCCTCAGTATTAAGTGTCATCATACATTGTCATAATACGTATGAAAGTCTTAAGATTTGTGTCAATCTTAAGCGTTTGAAGGTCACTGGGCATATATACAGATTGACCTTGTGCCTATGTCATGTAGACGTATACAATTTAGCATAAATATCTATAAAGTTTGACATGACATAGGGGGATATAAGTTTTTAATCCTATAAAGGTTCTCTAATGCAGTTTAGCATTCAGTTGGAGAACATAAAGGTTTTCTCTAATACTGTTTAGCATTTGATGAGAGAAAAAAAGATTTCTCTAATGTAGTTTAACACATGCGGTTTAGCATAAAGTTAGAGAAATCGAGACCTACGAACAAAGATGATACAATTTAGATCATAAAGGTATCATTGTAGTTTGCCGCACCCCATTTTCTTATTCATGTTAGTGGGGTATTAGTTATTTGTGATTGTATTGGATCTATGTCACACAGGACACACGCATCTGATGCTTTTTGATACCGAAAGCCTTGTGGGACATAATGGTGGACTTTCGTTATCTTTAGATCAAATGTTTTGTTTTCAAAACTTAATTGACTAATACAGTAGCGTGGCTTAATTAAATTTGTAAATTGTTTATAAACTAGAATCTACTGCAATTAATGCTTGTCTAAAGGGGAGATTGTTAGACATTTTTGTCCTTAGGGACAATTTTGTCCATGTCTCATAAAGTTGGACTAACATTAATTGCAATTTTGGTTTTTAAATAAATTATCAGTTAAGTTACGCCATTTGATCCAGATAAAGATAATAAAGTGGCCCAATAAATGATCTAGATTAATGGGTTGAAGTTTGGATAGAAAATGGGTCCCAATTAGTGTAGACCAGGTCCATATCGACCTTGTGATGGGAAAATCCGATATGGAAGCTATATAAAGGTAAGTTCTCTTACAGTTACTCAAGACATCAATCACGAGCATAAGGATTCCTGACCTGTTAGGGAACCTCAGGATTTGAGGAAACTGTAGAAAGGCCTAGCTCGTGAGTCTGTGGTCGCTTTCCACTAAAGGTCCCTAGAGATTCGGAGACGTTTGGAGCTCGGAATCGGCATCGGAATCAGATATGAAACCAAAATCCAGGTATTCTGCATTACCTTGGTTTTTAATCCTTTCATGTAGATCCGAGGTACGTAATAAGGCTCCCACTACGTACTTACACTCACTTCTCAGGATGCGCATTATTTACCTACCGTCAGTTAATTCTTTGAATTTTCTAATCCTTGATTGGTCACTACTCACTAATGTGAAAGATAAATTACTGAATATACACTCACAAGTTGATACAAAAACCAGTTTGATTACAACATTAACAATAAAAATGTTACTTACGGATACGAAAACGAGCTTGATTACAACATTAAAAATATAATTGTTGTACCTAGGATTACTTATCATCAGTAGAGATGGTATTGAGTAGGGTTGGGCTCAGTTCAAGAAAGTTTATATAAGATCATGGATTCATACCAAGAAAATTTATATAGGATTCCAACCTTGGTTCGCAACTCCAACAAGCCTAGGATTTGCAATCTAAACTAGAGACAAATCCGATTTTGAGCGGCTAAAATTCAATTGGGTATTAGAATAGGGTTTCTAGGTCTGAATCTAATCGAATTGGGACAAGTTCAAAGTCTTATTGAATTAGATCAAGCTCGAAAAGTATATAATTAATTATTTATAATTTCCATAACTTAGACCAATTCTTTTACACAAGTTCCTAGAAGTGACCATGATTCTTCAACAATGTTAACAACTTCATTCTCTAAAGTTGATTTCTTTAACTGTGGATTCTTGTCTTTAATTTCTTCTTTCTCTACTAAATTACCATTATGATCAGCCTTTTTCACAGACTGATTCATCTTCACTTGATTCCTTTGATGTCGTTGACAATTTTCTTAGTATATTCTTCCCTTATTTTCACCATTTAGGTCTCTTTAACTTTCTTATTTGATGGTTCCTCCATGATTTGTAAAAGCCACTACTTGGAGTAATAAAGAATCTTTCTGTTCATCTTTTTTCAGTTTCTAAAAAAATATTTTAATCAGAAAAACCTAGCAATAACATCTCAGTCAAAGAATGAGGTTCGATTTTTCACCATTTGAACTTGATAGACATTAGGAGATGTGGAGTGAGAAAGGCAAAATAAGATAGATGTAAAGTGGAGAGAGGAAATTGTTGCACAATGAATAGGAGAATTAGGCTTTGGATAAAACAATGAACTAGGTCTGACATAAAGTTTAAAAAATCAAAATTGATCTTAAGTTTTATCAATTCAAACTAAATCTATAATTCTAAATTATATTGGATTAAATTTGAGCTTGAGCTCAAGTATCATTTCTAATCATGCATTTCATCTACCCTACACATTATGAGAAAATGTCCCTATCGTTAATTACCTTCATTTCATTCCATATATGTCCTTTGTAAGAACGAAACCCATGTACACAATATGTTGTTGTCAAAGACCACAAGGTGGATTTCCATGGCTTCCATTTGTGAATAGGATTCTAAGCTATTAAAATTTTGTGTAACTTGCATATGATCCTAATTATTATGGAATACCAACAATAGTTGTTGAATAAGGCATCAGAGAATGAGTGTTGTTATGTTCTGGTTGGCTGAACATATTGTTTTCATGTTGTGGGATTGGAGTTATGGGTAATTTTTTTGAAGATGAATGCTTGAGTGAATAAGGTTATGTGAGTGGATTTGTAGTGGTGCAAGAAGGTACTCGCTAGAGCTGGCTGGCAACAAATGGCGTTAGTTAAGTGATGGATGATGTCACAAGCATAGATGACGATGGGATCGAAGAGATGCAGGAGGTGCGCGACATCTAACGACTTGGCAAGGATATGCAATAGTTATAGTACTCGGAGCGGCTAGAGTGTTGGATCCCGTTTCTGGAATCTAACTCTTAACAAAATACCATCATACTTGAGTGTGATTCCTTGTAATCTCTTTTTGCTTTGATACCAAACATGTTGGGCCCCGTTTTCGGAGTCTAACCCTTGAATCATAAAACGTATGCGTATTATTGCTCGTCATACAAATGTGAGCGTAAGCCAATCAAATCATAAAGCTTAAAGCCTCATGCCAGTTCGATTTTTTTTATCAATTGATGAATGACAATCCATTCTTATGATTATGTTCTCAATCACATTGTACCTGCCAATATTCTCCGAGAGAAACCTGAAAACCCCTTCAAGAAAAGTTCACCGCGACGACAAATATAACTTCATTGCGGCGACAAAATGTAACTTCGCCGCAGCGACCTTAAAAGACTGACTTCGCCGCAGCGAAGCTAAAGAATTTGCCACGACGAAACTACTAGAATCCCAACCCCTAAACTTAAAATTTCCAATGGTCTCTACATCACTCTTATCTTAACTCTTGCAAAAATATCATAAGACTATCTAATCCTTACTTTCACTCTAATTTGTCCCAAATTCACTCCCTTTAAGGTAACATCATTTCATAACAATTCAACTACCAACATTATTTCATTAAACTCTCTAATTTCTACCTATTTGATTCATTCCCTTACCATAATACTCATTACCCATAATTCCTATCTTTCTCGTATAACATCTCACTTATATATGTAACAACAATTCACAATCAAAATAATCATATCAAATCGATAACTTCCTCAAATATACCGAATTTCAACTCAACCTTATATATATACGCAAATCCATACTTCCACTCAACATCATCCATACATAATTCATAATTCCTTAACATCAAAGAATAGCGTTTTACAAGCTCTAAAGGCATTCTAAGCCATAATTACAACAATAATCCAAAGTCTCAAAAGACAAAAGTTACATGAACTAGAAATCCTTAAATGCGACTAAAGCCTTGTATTTTACAAAAGTAACTCAAAATATAACATAAGCAAATTGGGAGTGATGCCTTGACTCTCTTTCACTCCATCTCTTGCTCAATACCTGAAGGTGGGGACGGAAAGGGGGTGAGCTTACAGCTTGTCGGTAACAAGTTTATAACAAAGAATAAGCAAAACCGTTGAAATGTTCATTTTTCATAGAAAAAAATTCATAATGAATTCATAAAATGCTTCGTTCTCAAATTCTCAGTCAAATTCGCAATTCGAACTCAAAACTCATAGTTAAAATATCGTCACATCAACACAACATATCCATTTAACAAACAATACAGAACACTCAATTTATGCAACATACTTGACCATTCAAAGATGCAATGTACAAATAGATGGCTCGAGGGTTCTATGGAAACAGAATGGAGAAATTAAAGTTTACCCCATGAATAGAATGAGTCTATTTTCGGAGCTCATATGCCACAAGCGGGCAGTCGAGAGAAGACTTTTGTCAATGTGCACGTGACGAACAGAATGATTCCACTCTCGCCCAAACAGAAGCATATAATCATGCTCAGATCATTTTATCAAATGTTCATACTTTCTAGCTTTTCTTTCTTTTCATTCATACAAAATGCCATGACATGTTTCAATGGCATAACTTGATCATAATTCATAAATCTCAATGCATTTTCAATAATCACAACAATTTATTATCAATCAAGTTAAAATACAATACACATGCATTTTTACACATTCACAACAATTCAAATACAATCAATTAAGCATATACACACATGAGCAAATTCTTTAAATCGTTTAAAAGCAATATATGAACATTTATGAAGTAATTGAAATCATTTTGTTCGCTTGATTTGAAAAACTTTAATGGTTTATTATTCAATTATAAACTTGAAACCCACCTTGATTTCCTTGCTTATAGACTTGCTTAAAATACCTCTTCTCTTTGCAAACAACCTAAGGTATCAAAGGTTCTTTCGTGATGTATCTTTAATGTGCACTCCGTGAGATGATCTAACTGAAATAGGCCTCTATGATCCCCCCTTAATTCTTCACCAAATGAAGAAATGTTTGGCTCAATTGGAAGGTCTTCTCTTCCTCTACCTTTTTCTCTTCTTGAGTAACATCAAAATCTCTCTTGAGGGTTAACATAATTGAAACCCTAGCTTGTTTCTCTTCTTTCTTTCTTTCTCTTCTTCTCTTCCTATTTCTCTCTCTTTATGTCACTCTCTTCTTATCCACGCATTTTGTTTCTCTCCCTCCTCTCATTCACATTTTCTCCTTTATTTATAAGCAAGACAATACTTCCTCTTCCAATTATGCCCTTCATGAGTCCAAAAAGTTCATTTTATCCTTCTTTATAGGCTTTTGTTCTTTTAAACTTAATTGTCTCGCCAAAAATACCCTTGAACATTCTGACATAACACTTTCTTCTATAAAAATGTTCCCCCATTGTATTAAGTTTCTAATGCCTCCAAAATCATTCAATTTGGTTCAATAATTCAAAAGATATCTTCAAACATTTTTGGACTGCTCTTATCCAAAACAGTATACTATGCATAACTTCCATCTGGAATTTGAAAGTCTTCAAGACTGACTTAAAATTCACTTTCTTTAGATAGTTTGTAACTCTATGTCTCTCGTTTACCACAAGTTAAAAATCATCTCATTTGGAGCTCTACCGATCCTGAAATCATCAAAATACTGAACTATGTTTAGTAGAATAACACTAATTCATATTACTTAAGAGCACACTCACTGTGCCCGTCCCACATTTTTCACTCAATCTTTCTCAATTCATTTCTAATGGCTATGATATTTGATAGACATGTAGAGCAATGTCTTACGAATCCAATGGTTTAAGAATCAAGTCATTTGAGTGTCTAGAGAGGAAGTTATGACCCAAACAATCCAATTTGTTTTTGTCCTCAATCATACTTAACCTGTTTAGGGGAAACAACCATAACTTTCTCTAGAAATTTTTGTTTAAGGTGTTCTATGGATGGTTCGAAAGAGGATTTCAAGAGATACAATTTTATGAAGACCTTAAAGACAAATTCTATCTTTTGAAGGATCAAAAATGAAACAGAAGACAAAAGATAAATAGTAATTAAGACGATGGGTATGAACAATAACTAAGACGAAGTGAATGAACAGTAACATCGTCTTTGATGAGCAGTAACTAAGACGAAGTGAATGAGCAGTAACGTCATCTTAGAAGAATAGTAACTAAGATGAAATGAATGAACAGTAACATCATCTTAGATGAACAATAATTAAGATGATGTTTTCTTCCTTCTTTCATTTGCATTGTCTTACTTCTGCTTCATCTTACTTTTGCTTTGTCTTACTTTTGCTTCATCTTACTTTTCTTCGTCTTACATTGCTTCGTCTTACTTTTGCTTCATCTTACTTCTGCTTAGTCTTACTTTTGCTCTCCAGAGCATCGTCACTTAGAAAGATCATAACTTTTGAATCAAATGTCTAAAAATTCCATACTATATACCGTTGGAAAGATAAAAGAAGGTCCTACAACTTGCTAGAAGACACATTAGCCTAAATCAACCCAGATTAACCCAGCATTTCCCATGAATTCAGAAAATGAATTTTACATTCCTCTACCAATGTACTGCACCCAGTTCTCAACTTCATGACAACTTTTGAGATTCTTAGAGACATAATTGAAATTCGATTTCTTCATAAGAAATGTAGCCATATGTTTCTAGTTTAATTTGAATTAAAAATTACCTCACTTGGATAACTAGAGAAAAAGCTATGGCTAACAGACTAAAGCAAACTCATTAAACTTTTTCCAGGTTAACTCTTTATTTCAAAACTCTTTCCTTTGCACAACTCATACCAAGATCATCTTTTCTACTTCATTTACTCTTTATTCTCAACTTCATTTCAAATCAATGTCCTCCATAAAGAAAATTATAATCCACGATTAATCATGAACACCAATGACAAAACATACACATATGTACATATTCTTCATCAACTTACTACACATATGTTGCTTTCATTTTACTGCTAACTTTCATCTCAATGCTTCCTATTTCAAAATCTCTTGTCCACCAAAAACACCATAGCAAATCATGAATCTATCCACATTTTTCATTCCTCACTTTACTTTTGTCTATCAATTCTTGATTCAAAAACTTTCATTCATTTGTTCTTTACTCGTAACTAATCACCAAAATTTCTCATTCAATAGTTCTAATCTTCAAGAAAAGTTCAGGGTCCAACAATTGTGATACAATGTGGCATCACTTCGCATCACTTCCTTTATATTTAAAAAGAACTCATAATGAAAATCATACATAATTATACAAAAAATTGATTAAATAAATACATGATTATTAATAAATAAATATACCTTTATTCATCAAATATTTCTTCGAGTTAACTTTTAAAATGATGAATAACCACATTTATGTCTACATTATCTATGTATAGCATAATATAACAAACAAAATATACAATCATGTGGAGATAATTACTAAAGTCAGAAAAGTATTTTAGTATATACCGACTCTTGACATACATCAACACTCTTCACATACATTCACACTTCTTAAGTTATTGGATGAAATCAATTGTAATAAGAATTCATTATTCAACAAGTAGTACAAAAAGCAGACTTAGAAACAATTGTAAGCATTGGGATAACTAAGAAAATATCATTAATTGGTTCACAAATATCACCTTCCTTATAATTGTCTAATTTCATTCTATTATATGAAATCCTTCCATATAATTGTTAATTTTCAATTTCAAGTCTTATGTAACTACTTTAGCTATTTTCTTTAGATTTCTAGGAATTAACCAAGTCTAGGCAATAATCAACTCTCACCAATATCTCTAAGAGACATTTATTCGAACAATTTATAGGCAACCCGAATTCATCTCTAACTAATAACAAAATCACAACATTTTTCTACTATTTACCAATAAAAGCGCATTCAAATAACAAATAAAGCAACAACATTAGGTAAAAACCAAGGTTTTAAAAATCGGACTAGACCGTATGATCTGACCAAAAAAAGTTTAAACCGGTCAGTGGTCCGGTTCGTTTACACCTAATAACCTCTATATATGAAAATCGACCGGTTCAAATTATTTTCGATCGGATCGGATGATCCGGTCCTATACTTTCAAATAGACTACTCATCCCCTCACACTCATCCTTCATGTCCTCATTACTAACCAAGACAAGATGGTTCCTTCCCAAATTTCTCTCCATACTTTTCCTTAAATCTCTTCACTGTAACGGAGAAGGCAGAGAGCAATATCAAACAGTCTGACACACCTCATCTATCCTCTGCACTACAATATGTCGTTTAAGCTCCCGTCAACCAAAGGACATGGTAAACTATGAGAAAAAGAGAGGCGTACCTGAGAGTTCAAATCACCTATTTTTGTTATTTTATTTTTGTCATATTTTATAAATATTTATTCATTAATTTTTTTAGATCTCATTTATTAAATAAATGAATAATCGTAGAATAAGATAGAAATATAAGTTAATATGTTCCCGAAATTTAGTACCCAATATAAAAAAGTGATTTTTATAACTCAAGAAGCATATTTTTATTTTTAGTTTCATTGTTGGGTTTGTTTATATATTTATTCTACCCATATTCAATCATACTTTTGAAAAAAAATTAATTATATTTTAAAAATATTTATTAATCAAAAATTTTATTTAAAGCAATTTGATAGGTAATATTTAAAACTATATTTCATATCAATTTCTAGTATTGATAAGTTTTGTAACATTTAGAACTCTATTTCATATCAATTTCTGTAACATTTAGAACTCTCTTTCATATCGATTTCTGTAATATTTAGAACTCTATTTCGTATCTGTAATATTTAGAACTCTATTTCTGGTTTTGATAGTTGTGTTATATATACTCTTTCAACTATTTAATTTGTTGATCTAAAGCAACAAAATTGAAACTAGCAATATTTCAGTTAGGCTATTTAAAGTGGAGCAATTACTGGAGCAAAGTTTAATAAGTGAGTAATACATGTTGGTCTTTTCTGTATCCATTCTGTTTTTGCTCGTCTTCTTTATTACAATTGATAATGAGAATTATTTAAATTGTAAAGTTTTTCCCTAACAATAGTATACCCAATTATTTTTTAATACTTTTTAGGTTAAATCATAATAGAGAATATGGAACCATCGTCTACTCGTGGTAAGTCCAATCTAGCATGGAATTATTTTTCTTCTTCTCAAGCATCTGATGGGAATATCCAATATAACTGTATTTTTTGCGGTAGAATATTTAAAGGGAGATGAATTTTTAGAATAAAAGAACATCTTGCTGGTGTTAAGGGTAATATTGCTTCTTACAAAAAAGTACCATTTGATGTACATGATATGATTATAAAATATTTGCAGTAACAAGTAAAAAAGAAAAAGGAAAATAAAGAGACTCATGATATATCTTTTGGAGATGATGAAA
>JANZLX010000005.1:14862918-14873482 GCA_025531955.1 Erythroxylum orinocense
TGAGAAAAATGAGTTTTATGATTCAAGAAGCATGTTTATAACAATGAACTTTTTGGAAAGGTTTTTGCTTGTTATTTAGTTATAAGCATGTTACCCACAGAGTTTTTAAGCTCACCCCCTCTCTTTCCCCATCCTCAGTGATAAGCAGGAAATAGAGTGAAAGTCAAGACATTTATCCGGATTCTATGTTTTGATTTGCTTTTGGATTAATTGATGTAAAACAAGGCTTTACATATATTTTGAGAATTTTGGGTTTTGCATGTTTTGTATAGTAGTTTTGGATATTGGTTTTGTATTATGGCTTGGAAGTGCCATTGAAGCTTGTAAGACTCTTATTTTATGATGTTAATGAATTATGGAATTGTGTATGGTTTGAAATGTAAAATGTGTATGGATTTTTGTCAATGTTGAATGCAAAATAGGTATGAATCAAGATGGAGTTAAAATATGGATTAATTAAGGATAAGTTTAAATTGGAATTTACATGAGTTATTGTTATACATGTATAAGTGAGGCAATATGGACAAGAAAGATAGAAATGTTATGAATCATGAGATATGTTAAATATGAAGAGTAAAATGTCATGGAAAAGAAGGATTGGTATTTGAATGGTTAAGAATGAGGTTGCGTTAGTTAAGGAAAGGAATTTGGGACAATTTCAAGTTTTCACAAGGATAAGATGTATGTGACTTCCCGGGGAAAACTCTGGAATGATTTAGTTAGAACTGACCAAAATTGTCTTCTTAGAAGTTGTAGATGATTGTTTAAGCTTTTCGATGCTATAAAGTTTGTAATTTTTGGATGTCGGAGTTAAGGAATACGAATGATACAAGTTATGATATTGTATGTAGTGTAGGAACATGACAGCTATGATGTATGATGAGAATTTGTGGTTTTGATGAATCAAATTAGACAAGATTTGAGAGTTTTATGAGATAAATTTGATGTTTAAATGGTTATGAAGTGATTTTGCATGATAAGAAGTGAAATTATGAAGTTTATAAGTGTATATGTTGTTAGGAAGGTTGTAGGAAGCATGAAAGAAGGTTTTGAGGACTTTAGGGAAGCCCCGTGTCCGTTTAACGGACATAAGGTCCATTTAACGGACCTTCTCGGGTGGAAAAACACCCTTTGGCCAGCCTATGTATGTTAAACGGACATGGATGTCCGTTTAACGGACCTTCTCGGGTGAAATGATGCAGTTTGGCCAATTCATGTCCGTTAAACGGACATGCATGGGAAAGTTAGTGATTTTTTCACCCTGTTAGAGGTAGAATCAGACTTTGTGGTCTTCATGAAAGTTGTAGGTATAGATGTCTTCTTTCTTATGGTCTAAAAACGAAAGCCATCCGACTTCTAGATTGAAAGTTATGGTGTTCGCGCCAAGCGAGGTTCAAATCGATTTAAGGTATGAACATGGTCTATTCTTTTGGGCATAACTCCCTCATCCGACCTCCAATTGAGGTGATTCTTAAAGCAATGGTTTCCTAAGACATATAGCTATCTCTCCATGAAAATTTGTATTATTTGGAGTTGAATTAAGCAAGATTGTATTAGCACAAGTAAGAGGTCGGTTAGGAGAGCATGATTAGGGTTTGAGCAGACTTAGGCTTTTTAAGCATATCTGGAGTTGTATAACTTCGATTTAGGTGATTCTTATTTCAAAATAAACAAGAGACATAGATCTATGATTTATATGAAGAAGTCAAATTGAAATTCAGATTTAAAGATTTCCAAATTATGTTCGTAAGTAGGAGAATTGAGTTCAAGCATAGTGATTGATTTGTATGAGCACACCTTGGAACAATTTGTGAGTAAATTTTTGGGATGTTATGAGAGAAAAAAATATATATGATGGCTAATGAGGGTTTAATGAAAGAACCCTTCAAGGCAATATGCATGCTCACGTTTCATGATTATCAGAGCAAGCGTTGGACTCTGAAATCAAGCGGGGTCCAACAAACGGATGAGTAAGCAAGAGAGTTGGGTTCCGGTAACTGGATCCAACATTTCTACTAGTTTTGATTCCTTTTTCTTGATTTTATTTCCTTGTAAGTTTGTCTCATATGGAAGGAAATAATTAATGCATAAGCGTATATGACTTTAGTACCTGTTTAGCAGAGAAATAGTTAGCCATTTGCACCAATGAGACTTCTTGATGTCTGTGTTAATACCATTCTTGTTTTTGCCAAATTGGAAAAGTATATAATGTTACTCTAAGCTTAAAAGATTTCTTCAGACCCTCCAAAGGAAAGAATTTTCTACAATATTTGATAATATTTGTAAGTGACAAAAAAAGTGCCTGCAACTATCACAAAATTCTTTAAAACCTAAATGCAACAATTTATTTTTGTGGCCAAGATAAAATATCATCAAGATCAATCACTCACTGTAAGAAGCTTGGATGAGCTAAAGCTATTACTTTCTCAATTGTGATATGGTTGTTAAACAGAGTGATACAGAAATTGTAAATATGTCAAACAGAAACCAAAATCCCTCGAAAACCAAATAACATTAAATCTTATTTATCCTTTGATAGGTATTTTCCTTTCACTTTCCTCTGTGTAATGCTTTACACAACCAACACACTACTTATTACACTAATCAGAATCATAACATCTCAAGGAGCAAAACCATTTTAGAAGTCAGTCTCTGGGCAACAAAATATATCCACCAAATAGGCTCATTAGCTTGACATTAACAATGCATTATCTTTCTACTAGTATATAAGCAACATATACACTATTGTTTTCCCTTGGGGATGCATACCAAAGATGGATTATACAGGTAAAATTCCATATGACTCTCACAAAAAGAAAAAGATCACCATCTTGAAGATCTTAGCATCTCTTCATGAATCTAATCTCAACATGGCTTTTTAGAATACTAGTTGACATTAGGACCTTAAATCATGGCAGGTTACTGTTCATCTATTGATGAATCAATGCTCTTTCTACTTTGAGACATAGGAAGACAAAGGAATCCATCATCAATATTAGTTTCAAGCTCTTCAGTCAAGAGCTCACCTAAAATAAAGATGGAAAATTATTGACATTATTTAATTAAAAGTTATCTACAACATGGCAATGTAACATCATTTTAGAAATATGAAAGACCTTTTAATTATTCCTCTTTCGTTTATGGATATCATGAATAGATGGAAATTTCATTGTTTAAACAATTCTATGAGAATAAGAAAATAATGGCCATTAAGCTCTTTCATTTTTACAGATATTCCATGTTTTAACAAATAACTAATATTTACACCTGATGCATTTACACTCATGTGCTGAAAAATTTCAAGGCAAGTATAATGTACTACCCTAGTTCAATATCAAAACAAGTATACTTATAAGTTAGTAATCTAAATAGTTAAGTCCATGGTCACCTAACAAATCAAATTCATCCAATAAATTTTAATATGAGCATAGGTGATCAGTAGTGTTATCATGCTTTAGCTATATTATTGATATAATATAAGCAGGATAGCAACCTCTAATCATTCCATCGTTCATGGGGAACATATATAGAGTAGAGAAAGATGCTAACAATAGTAGTAGAAATGGTGGCTAATCCATCCGTCATCTTCATGGATGAAACTACATCAGGCTTTGATGTTAGAGCAGCTGCAGTTATTATACGCACTATCAGAAATGCAGTGGATATAGGAAGAACTGTTGTCTACATAATACACCGACTAAGCATTAACATATTCGAAGCCTTCGATGAGGTGTTTTTCCCTTTCTATTTAAACTTCACTTTCCTCCATATATGATTCTATATCTTCCAAGTGAAATCCACCTAAGTTTGAAATATCTTGAAGCTCTTGTTGATGAAAAAAGGAGGAAGACTGATATATGTTAGACCTCTCGATCTACATTCCTACAAGCTTAATAATTATTTTGAGGCAAATCCATCTAAAATCAACCATTGTTTTGGCTGATCAAATGAACCAAGTGCATCTACTAAGACATTTATATTTTGGAATTCTTTTCTTCAAGTATATTCCATGAATACCATAAGTGAAAGAGAACCATAACCTTGCTACATGGATGTTGGAGATTAGTTCTCCTATGGTAGAAGCTCAACTTGATATTGACTTCATATAAGTATATGTCCACTCTGATCTCTATAGGTAAGTAAGAAACAAGAGAGGTTAATATTCTTCCTTCATTTTGAACGTGTAGAATGATGGTTCATTCTTGTTGCTCCTATCTATTACAGAAGCAATCAACAACTTATCAAAGAGCTAAGCATTCCCTAACTAGGTTCTAAGGATCTTCATTTCCCTTCATAGTATTCCCAAAGTTTCATAAATCAATGCAAGGCCTGTTTTTGGAAACAACACTGGTTATCCTGGAGGAACTCATAGTACCATGTCATTTGATTCTTCACGACAATTCTCGTTGTGTCTTATTTGGGTAGGGTGCTACGTTTAAATGGAAAAACACAGCGTTATAAACTAATGTGGGACCACCTTTAAAAACATTTCACATCAAATGGTGGGTCCACATCAAAAAATTTATAAAAAATCCATGTCAAAAAAAGTTTTGCCATGTCAGCAAATAATAAGGGGGCTTAATATCGTTAGTGGTCAGGGTTTAATTTAAATGTTTTCCATACGTTAGGGTTCAATTTGAATGTTTTGTAAATGTTAAGGTTCATTTTGAATACCTTGAAATGTTAGGGTCCATTTTAGACACCAATGTAAACGTTAAGTGTCATTTTGCTCTTTTAGCCTAACAATCCAAGTTATCGTATGATAAAACTGCAAATTTACATACCTTTTGTCATTCTTATCGAAGTTAAGTACTTTTATTGATCTTTAGATTTAACAATACTTAGTTGTACCTTTTATTATTGGTCTCACATTTGTTAAAGGTTTTCTATAATTTGCACCAATATATGTTAACACTTAGCTACTCTCCAGCTTTAGTCAACATTGCTCATTTTTCTGATCCATTCATATGTCTTTTTATCTTATCTTATTCTCTTGTCAACAAGTCATCTACATATCAACCCAAGTGTTAAACATTAGCTAAAGCTCACAAACACTTAAGCGATTCATCACTTTGGATTTAAAAAGCTAACAATAACCATTGCCATTATCAAAGTACTTAATCAAATAAAGGATCAAACACTAATTAATGTAAAATTCTTAAAGTTTGTTGCCAATGTATTCTCCAATTGCGTAATGCTTTGAACTTATGTTGAGTTGTTATTCAATTTTTTCTTGAATTAGCAGCCAAGCCAATTCTTACAATTAAATTATTTTTTTAAGGGACTACAACAAAGACAATAACAAAAGGTGTCTTGGGACAAGCATCTCGGACATATCCTCTAGAAGGCACCTTATGGATGTAGTAGATAAATAATGAATGCCTATATCAAAATGCGTTGCACAAGACGCGAATCAATCGGCGTATCTATTACCCTCTCGATAGATATGTCAATAAGTAACAGTCCCAAATAGCTCCTTACAATTAAATTATTAACATAAATGTGATTCCTAACTTTGTCAAGAACCATTTGTTTACACACTAATTACTGGTCATAACAAGGCAATTGGCTCTTACTAACTTTTGTTTCTTCCCCCTTTAATCTGTACCAAATCAGTTAACTCCAGATTTCAATTCAAAAACAACAAGAGTGCGCCCCACATTTTCACACACTCGGTCACTCCATCCCCAAATCTGTCGCCACGTAGCCCACCGCTTATGAACCCGCCATTTGCCACTCTCATTTCAAACTTTAACCAAACCAAATACCTCTCCTCCCCTCTCTTCTCCTCTGTCCCTCTTTATCTCTGTGTCTCGTCTTTTTTATTTCTTTTCCTTTTTTTTTTCACTTATACGCTCTGCTACAAAACCCTAGAATTCCCCTGATATTCCAATTAACATGCGCCCGCACTCCTACACCATCGATTCCGTTTCCAAATCCCAGGACCTCGCCGCCGCAATCCTCGCTTCATCTACGCCCGCACATGTCTCCTCCGTCTGCGCCTCCATCGACACCTTCCTCCACTCTCTCACGCCCGATCAATCTCGCCACTTCTTCTCTCTAACTTTTCCAATCCTAATTTGCAAGCTTTACGGCTTCGATGACGCCACCGCCACTCCAAACGCTACCCACCACCACTCACCCTCGCCGTCCGGGGGTGGTTGGATCGACGTTGTCCTCCAATCCAACGACCCCAATCTTGCTTCTAGAATCTTCAACCTCCTCTCTCCAAACGGCACTCTTTTTCAGTCAATCTCAGCCGTCGATCGTCTATCACTCGTCAAGTACGTGTTCCCGGTCGAACGCTTGCCTGAGTGGGCCCGACTCTTGCTGTCTAGCGGGAAAGATTGTAATGTTCTAAACGAGCTCTGTATTATATTCAAAGGTAAAATTAAAGAGGATTCAATGAAAGGGTCTTCTCATTACCAAGTTCAACTTAATGTTTTCCAGTATTTTATCTTCTGGTTTGCTTATTACCCAATTTGCAAAGGCAATAGTGAGAATTTCAACACGCTCTCTATTAAAAGACCTAAACGATTCAATTTGGAGAATTGGGCTTCTTCTGTTACCGGCTTTTCGGGGGTTAAGCGTGGAAATGAGCAGAAATTGGAGTGTAATGTTTATCTGCGGCTTTTGTACGCCTATTTGCGAGCTTTTGTGCCTATTTTTGATTTGGGTTCACACCAGCCTTACCGTAGCTCCCTTTTAAATTATGGACATGGAAGTGATGGATCGACATTGTTGAGGGCCGAGTTCTTTGTTGATACTTTGGTGCATTATTGGTTGGCTGAGAATGATTTCTCGCCTCTGCCTGTTAGTTTCTGCAAGTCGTTTGGATTGTGGCTTCCCTTGAGGTCAGTTCTAGGGGAGTCTCCGCCTAGTTCTAATTTAGGTGAGGTGGTGAAGTTGTTGGTTAGGTATTTGAATTCGAGTGCGATCGAGGTTAAAGAAGGGTTTGATTATAATGTTTCTCCAGGTTCAATTGATTCGAAGTCAAGGGAATTGGTTCCATCGTTGAACAATTCTATGCGTGTTGTTGAGTCATGGAATTCTTGGATTCAGAGGCCGGTGTATAGGTTTATTCTGAGGACGTTTCTATTCTGCCCAGTTGGGACTTCCATTAAGAATGCTTCACAGGTCTTTTCTGTTTGGGTTACTTATATGGAACCTTGGAATATTGGACTGGATGATTTTATGGAGCTTGATGCGATTGTGGATGGGCCACTAAAGAATGTAAAGGAGGGTGAGAGTACTGAAGAGTGTGGTTACAAAACAATGTGGAGAGGCTATGTGCTTTCCAATTACTTATATTATAGTTCTTTGGTTATGCATTTTATTGGGTTTGCCCACAAGTTTCTTCACACTGATCCAGAAGCTGTAATCCAGATGGTATCAAAGGTATGAGAATAATCGTCCATTTCTTGATGTTTATATCACTCTTTGAAGGCTTTTTGTGAGTCTTATACACTTGATGTATTTTTCTGTCTTTGTCCTTTCTTTGTAGGCTACAGCGTCACTTCCCTAATAACTTTAAGATGCAACCGATACTGCTTTCACTTGATCAACACGTCTCTCTCCCACTCCCTATGTCCACAAATGAATCTTTTCTGTTTCTCTTTGTCCCTGATCTTAGTGAATAGAAACGTTGAAAACCTTCTTTAACTTCATAAAACTGGAAACAAACATGCGTGTTGGTGGCATAGTAGTTGAAAGCGATTAACGTACAGATTTGCATGTATGATCAGTGGAAGAACTAATGTCATGGATATTTTATATTGTTGGAGTACAACACTGTTTGACTATCTCAAGTAGTTTATGTTTATCTTTTTCATGTAACTTAAAATAAGCATTTTAGAGATTGCTAGAGTATTGATTTTGAGTGAATAGGGTTCAAATTGACCACTGTGCTCAGATCTACAATGCATCAGTGTTGTGAGCGTTGTCTTTGGGAGGAAAAGAATGGTGTCTTGTTTAGATCCATGGTAACTGATTTTATGTCTCATGTGTATGTATTGATGTTGCTAGCATAATCTGTTGTCAATGGAGTGGGCTTTTGAGATTAGAGTTTCCTGTAATAACTTCACCTGGCAGAGGTTCTTTTGCATTGTTACCCTCCTGTTTTTCCGTGAGAGTAATAGCTTAAAAGCCTAATGACTGGGGGACTCCTGGTTAAGACTTGCAATCGATGACCATTACTTTCAAAAGATTTGCGGTCAATATTTACATTTCTGCTTTACATTGGTTGGCCAGGTTATGAAGGTACTTACTGCATCTAAAGAGGTGATTCATCTTATGAAGAGTGTGGATATACTTTTTCATTCTAAACAAGCTGGATTGAGCAAATCAATGTTTAACAGCTTGTATGGCTACATACCTCTAATTCGAGAACAGTTACAGGTACATATCTACCAGCTGCTGTTTCTTTTGTGCAGTCAATTTACCTCTTAATTAACTTATCTAGTAATCAGATGTGACCATGGTGCAAGTCGCTTGTAATTCCCATGTCTTTTTCATTGAACTAGACAATTTTATCTTATGTGTTTGTTTGTCCTGAGTGTGGATGTTGTCTCCTAAATTATTCTCGACTCCAGGATGTTAATTTATAGAGAAACAAGCACGGTATGCCCAAGTGGTTACTCCATTTGCTGATATTTAACTGACCTAGTCTTTTTGGCCACAGGATTGGGAGGATGGTTTGTGTGAGACTGATGCAGATGGATCTTTCTTGCATGAGAATTGGAACAGAGACTTGAAACTCTTTAGCAACGGGGAAGATGGTGGACAACATTTGCTTCAGGTAATTCATTTGTTTGTCTTTTAAATGAGTTACTTGTATTTAAAGTATGGCAAATGCTTGCTAATTTTGGTTTCTAAAAACAGCTGTTCATACTGCGAGCTGAAGCTGAGTTGCAAGCCAGTTCTGGTGATAATTTTGCAGATAGCATAAGTCACATAGACTCATTAAAGGAGCAAGTAAGCTGCTTATTTGGTGGCTATACCGTTAAACAGATCTGTAAAACATCAGAAGCATTCCAGTGTGAGCACTCCCGAGATGAGATTTTCAGGCCCCGGAGAACTGGCAACAAGTCTTCGGCTGACATCACGTACAAGGGTGACTGGATGAAGCGTCCCATTTCTGATGATGAAGTAGCTTGGCTTGCCAAATTGCTCGTATGGTTGTCAAATTGGCTGAACGAAAATCTTGGGCTAAATCAGTCTGAGAGCAGCTGTATGGATCGAAAGTGGTCATTCGTGGAAGTTGCAGGTGACAGCGAAAAGGTTTGTGGATCAATGGAAACCATGAAGATGTTGTTGTGTGCTATTGGCTCATGGCTTCTCATGTTGATTGCATCGTTGGTAGGATTGATGAGAAAGCACGGTTTGAGGGTGAATCTCAGGATATTAGCATCAAAGAAAATCGTTCTCTTCTTTTGCATATATGCTTTATTCAGTACAGTGAAGAAAACTTTTGGAATGTTTTACCCAGTGTAGATAGGAGAAACGATAATACTGCAAAATACCGAAAATTATGAAAACAGAAGAAAATTGGATTTACCGACAAAAAGAAAAGAGAATATAGGAAAAGTAAAGAATGAAGAAAAGAGGTGGCACAGTGTTACGGCCTGCTTATTTTTTGTTTTTGTTTCTCTTCCTGTGTGAGGCCTTTGAGCTTTGTACAGGCAGTTCTGTGGTACAGTTTGCAGCTCTGTGTCTCGGTTCATACTGTGACTGTTCCCAATTCTAGTTTGATTTTTGCAGAGTAAGCGTCTTCGCATAATTTCTGATGCCGACCTTTTCGTGTTTGGTGCTATAATTGGAATGGTTCTCCGTCAATCAGTTGGAAAGGAAAGAGGATTGCTGAAATCTAAGAGTTTTCTTCACAGTTTTAGTGGAGCTTTGATGCATCTCTATATAAAAAAGCCTGGCGTGTGTCGATTTAAGGTTTCATTGTCTATAAGGCAGTTTTTTGATCCAGATAAATGTTGCTTCAATCTATCAATCAAATTAACAATTCGGTGGGAGATCCCGGGCCGTGACAAATTTCCAATGTATCAGGAACTATTTTATCGCCTCTACAAAGCTGAGGGACCAAGCAGCACTCCAGCTTGCTTGCCGCCCTCTCTTCTCCTTGTGCAGATCTTCAGTCTACACTCTTTCCTAACACCCTAATTCTCATCTCTTGAGCCCTGAGCTTTTGCTCAGTCCTATCTTTCAGCATATCTCAATCCTTTTCTGTCTCTGTCACCTTAGTCCAGATTTCTCCTTTTACAGCTGATCCATTACCTGTTACAGCTTTTGTTTCCTTGTCCTCCAAAGTATTCTCTTCGACTCTACCACCTATTATCCTGTTCTCAATTCCTGCTTTTGCTCTTGTAGAAGCTATAACCTTATTACTGTCTCGTGAGCCATCTTCTATCTCTCAGATTCTTTCTAGGCCACTTTTTGCTTTTAGAAGCTTCCACTTTTTTCCCCTTTCACTCCTCCCCGCACATGCATAAAGGTAAGGAAAGCCCACACAGCAAAGAGGAGGGATCTCAGGTTTTATCCCGACTCATTACATCGC
>JANZLX010000005.1:14880772-14901252 GCA_025531955.1 Erythroxylum orinocense
TTTGACTTTAGTTGTAATTTTAATAAAATCCAAGGATATGAAAAATAAGATTTTTCATATAAAAGGAAAGATTAGAAAATGAGGCTAGCACTTCTTACATTTTTCCTCTCAAAATCGTTTTGAGTTTTCTCCGAATAGATCTGTGGATACCGTTAGAGGCCGGACGATTGAACGGCTCGTGGAATTGACATTTTCGGAGAAGCAGGAAATCGTATCGGAAATCAGAATAGGTTCATATAGCTTTGTCTATTTCTCGTTTTATGTTTCGAATTTATTTCTGTTAAAGTTGATTCTGTGAAAAATATTAAATTCATTCTGCTGCGCTTAGATTCGATCTTGTGTACAGTTTTCAACGAGAGGTCTACCTGAACCATATCAAAAGCACATTTGGCTGTCTTCAAAAGATGGTGCGTATTGCCCACATTCGCCTGAAAGAGTTGTTTGTACGTAAAATAGATTGACCACTTTAGTCTTTTGTCAAATAGGCATTAAGCAAGTCATTCAATTCAAACATATATAGAAATCAACATTTTCTTTTTACCAAAAACTAAAAACTGGTTGAAGACAAACATAACATTTTATCCCCAAAAGGCATGCGATAAGGTAAGTCAAGCGATGACAACTGTCGGTCCTTTTTGGATTACGTGTGAGTCCGTCAAAATTCTAGTTCCTTTTACAGTCCAACGTACAATCTGGCTATTAAAGAGGCGGGGATCATGGAGACTCGGATTTCGGCACACATTAACATATTAGTCATTAGCTTAGGACTCCAAAATCCCAAATCTTTATAGTTTGTTTGTACAACTTGGCGTGTTTTACACGGGGGTATTGGATTCAGCAACGTATATACTAACACTTTTTTCTACTTATTTCAAACAAAGAGTCTTCCTGATATGAACGTCATTAAGATGTAAAATATATTTGGTGATAGGAATTACTAATTCCGAATTAGCTTAAAGGGTTTCGCATGAAGTTATATATTTTGGAGGGTTATAAATTGAATTGAATGAGTAAAAAATGATTATATCCTCAAGACGTCACAGAGTTTAGTGGGAGCTCTCTGTTTTTTTTTTTTTTTGTCATTTTCGGAATGAGAACACTGAGAGATCATGACCCATCTTCTACCACAGATAAGGTCTAGGTTGGATGGACCGAAACTTGTGATGGTAATTGTTCAAGACAAATTCATTCTGATGATGGACCAATATTAGGAGGTAATGTCTTGATGGAAAGGGACAATTAAATGAGCTAAATGATTGCATTGCAATTCTAGTGCCTTGAGATTTATGAATAGTCTTTTGAGAAGCTGTGTTGTGGTGTCTCAACCACCCTTCTCTTCCTAACCTCCAACCACCCGCTCCATCCAAAATAAAAATATTTGTCGTTATTCAAGGGGTAGGTGGAGATGAGATGAGATCAATGTCATCCACCGGTAACGCAAGGTTAATGTTTTTGTCAATTTCGTCTTATTTCATTCACCCCTCAGAAATTATTAATAGTCGTATTGAAATTAAAATAGCCATCATGGATAAGCAACAAAATGTGTACAGCTAAAGCCAGAGAAGCAGCTACATACATACAATACATGTATTGTCTCAAAACTTGTACATCTGCATTCATTGTGCGATATTAAGAATTGCTGCTCATGTCAGCCCTTCAGTCTTCTCTTAGAAGATTAAATTAGTTGAGAGTACCGAGATACGTTAATTATTCTTATCTTCTGCATTTAATGCATGCTGCAATTACTCGTTATATAAATATATTGTTCGAGTTCCCATTCCCTGTAAGCCTGCACATAAAAACATGCTCAAATTTCTATGTTCACCAGATCATCTTACGCGTTAGCCATTAGGCTCCTTAACCCAAAAAGCTCTGAAGATTCGGATTCAGATTCTTTAATTAACAGAAGGTCAAAGTAGACCATGGACTAATTATGATGTTAGATTTACGTGGTTTCTCAAAACAGAGAGATTGATTTGCGACTTAAGCCTAACATAGTATCTACGAACTGCTTCTGTGGAGACTGGCGGCGTTAAATGATCTTCTTGAGTAGTTCATTAAGCGTCAACAACCTACAGCCAGTTAATATGGCTCATTCCTCTTGCCCCCCCTTGACTACAAACATCCATTGCCCTAAAACTGGTAGTTGGCTCCTTCCTTTCCTTGCTTCTCTCCCTAGGAAGGTTTGTTAGAGATACGAACTAACTCACCGTTCCTTTCAATTTAGGCCCACAACCATTACCTCCTTCTCTCTCTCTCTCTCCCCGTGCCTGCCTGCCTCGGTAGTACTAGCTAGCATAAACTAAGCTATAGTATTATATATCCTACTACTGCAGCTTGCATTTTTAATGCTTGGTTTGCTTACTCTTATCCTTCTCTCTAGCTGTTCAATCATTCTATTTCTACTCTTCCACTCATGGCTCGGAAGAACAATGATGCACCCAATAAAAGGGTTATGAATAAGGGAGCCTGGACAGCAGAGGAAGATAGGAAACTGGCTCAATATATTGAAGCTCATGGTGCTAAGAGGTGGAAATCAGTCGCTATCAAAGCAGGTTACTTGCATTTCTTTGCAAGTTTCTGAGCTTATAATGAAGCCGATTTAGCAATTTTGTGCATGTCTC
Organism: Erythroxylum orinocense; assembly: GCA_025531955.1. NCBI lineage: Eukaryota > Viridiplantae > Streptophyta > Magnoliopsida > Malpighiales > Erythroxylaceae > Erythroxylum > Erythroxylum orinocense. The sequence goes on from JANZLX010000005.1 coordinate 14,883,397, forward strand.
GCTTTCACATTATTGAATTAATGGATGATCCCGTTTTCATTTCTTTTGCCCTCAGGTTTAAATCGATGTGGGAAGAGTTGCAGATTGCGATGGTTGAACTACTTGAGGCCTAACATCAAGAGAGGCAACATATCCAATGATGAAGAGGATTTGATTCTTCGTCTTCATAAACTACTAGGAAATAGGTAGGCCTATACCATGGATCCTACAAGAGCGTCGGTGATTGATAATTTTGTCAACTCTTCAAGTTTTTTTTAACTGTGTTAATCGACAGGTGGTCGCTCATTGCGGGGAGATTACCAGGACGCACAGACAATGAAATAAAAAACTACTGGAATTCTCATTTGGGCAAGAAAATAAATCAAAAGGAGAAAATAACAGTAGCTTCAACAAAGCTGGAGAGAATAACTCAAGAGACACATGACAGTAAACCTGACCCCGCAGATACTATACAATCAGAGAGTTCAGAAATCAACTTTGACATAAGTGACTTCTTCGACTTCTCAGCTGAAGGAAGCTACGGCTTGGAGTGGATAAACAAGTTTCTTGAACTTGATCAGTCAAATGTAATTAACTAATTTTTACCGACTGCAATAATGCTCCTCCATGTTGTCTCAAGGAATAATGTACCATGTCCATGTGAGGGCTTGCTAAAGAAAAACGTGTGCTTATATTTACCTGGCTATTGAGCTGAGTGTCAACTTGGTTAAAATTCAACCATCATGCTGCACTTATATTGACTAGTGTGTGTGAGAATAGCTCCTTCCCTACATATGGTTGGTAGGCAACAAATTTGGTACGAATAATTCTTGGTCGAGCCCTCTAGAACTTAGCCGTGCGGGCAAACTTTCCAACGTCACTTCGGAGAACAATAGAGAATAGTATTGTCACATTGTACGTTGAATAACATTTATGTGACTTGCTACGCTGTAACTGTAAGAATGAAGGGGTTAATGGAAATATTTTCAGCGTGAGTTGCAGTTTTTTTAATTGATAAATGTCAAAAAGAATAACTATCAATTTATATTGCTCTTACTATACTCAGACCGTGAACCAATCACACAATGAGAAAATAAATTTTTTACAATTTCTTTATTGAAGCTAATTAATTAATTAATTTTTAAAAATATGAATTATAAATAAATGATTAAATCATATTTAATTAAAATTTCTGCAAAATTTTTCTTGAAGCATCAATTGCAAGTTATCCATGTATCAAATCTTTAAGAATATCCAAAGAATAGATAAAAAAAATTCAACACTTAGAAAAGCGGGATTCTAGCTCCTCTATGCTTTCCTCCTGTTTACAAAGAAAGTAGAGTTTTTTTATTAAAATTAAATTTCCTAATTATAATTAAAGTCTAATTATAATTACAATTTAAGTGTAAAAATATAATATCTCATATTTGTGTTTCTCAAATTTCATAGTTAAGTCTAACTTAATTAAATTAATTGTTATCTTTTCAACTACTCTTTTATGTGTGATCCATTAATTTCTAATATGTTAGCAATAATTACAAAAATTCTAATTCTAATTCATAAATTAGAATTAGATATATTAAATCTCTTTTTAGTTTTTGATTTATCTTTAATTCTTCAATTAAGTAATTTATAATTATAGATCAAGATTAACGTCCAGCAACATGTTATAACTACCCAAATATTAGAAATGTTAAGGTAGTTTAACTTAACACATCCATGCATAGTTGTAATGTATAACTTAATAATTTTGTCATCTAATGTTATAATTAAATATAAAGTATAGAATTAGTGTAACTCTTTTAAATTCAATCATATTCAATTTTTTCTAATCAGTAATTGATATTTGAAAACATCTTTTCAAATCTCAATTCACTATCGCTAGGAAATTTCTTGTCATTATTAATCAAGAATAGTACAATATTTTCTCTAATTACTTTAGAGTAATTAACCATTTATTAACTTACTCAACTATCTCTTTATGGTTCACGCTATGTCCAAGTACTACCCACTGAGCTATCATAAATAGAATAAGTCATAAGTAACATCAAAATATAGTAATTCTCATATGAGATACTTTAGTAATCTTAAATCTAAAGATTAATTATACAACCATTATAATGAGAAAATCTAAAAACATGTAAATAATATTTTATTTAGGATTCTTATAATCGAAAAAGTTTATTAAACTTATTCTCTAATAAACACTCATGCATTTATTTATCACCTTACTTTAAATTATGAAACAATCTTTCTTTATAAGAAAAAATAACATAATATGTGCTAGTTTACTATAATATTAATATCTCATCTTGATGAAACTATAAATAGGAACAATTTAGGAATAATACATAAATGTAAATTTAATCTCGTAATTATGATCTCATCATGGCTTTAATTGCACAATTAAAACATTAAATATAATTATCAAAATACATAAAAGTAAAGACTGAATTTATTAATTAAAATAATAATATCATACATAAAATTACAACCAATCGATTGGCTATAAGAGCATAAACTAATAATCTCTCACTTGTATTAAAGCTCATCGCCTAAGTATCTAATACCATAACCATCCATATATGAATCATGTCTCTTTTGTGACAATGGCTTAGTAGGAGGATTTATAAAATTCTCATAAGTGAAAACACGTTCTAACATCATGTCTTTTCGCTTTGCCATCTCCCGAGTTAAGTTAAACTTTTTAAATACATTTTTATACCGTTAATGAGATATTAATTCCTTTGCCTATACAATGGCAACATTTTTATCAAACTACAATACTATTGGCACAATAATGTTAAGAGTCACTCTAAATTTGATGATGAACCTATTGATGTAAACTACTTCCTTATTGCCTATAAAACTAAATGTACTCTACCTTAGTTGTAGAACCCGCAATGGTTAATTATTTGGAACTCTTCCAACTTAAAACAGCACCATTTAGATTGTAGATATATCCTGACTGTGATCTATTGTCTTCTATATCAAACTAAAAAAATAGCATCTGAATATCCTTGAACTCTTATTCAACTCCTCTATAGACTAAGAAAACATCTTTAACTTTTATCAAGTATGTTAGCTATTATTCTCAAATTATAAAAAACATTTAGTCTAGTACATAATATGACATACATGATTGATACAATGGTTGAAGCATAAGGAACATAATCTATTTTATAGTTCTTTTCATGTGTCTTTAGACATATACTCTATGAGAGAAAAATCTCATGTCACATAGGTAATAATCCATTATTAGAATTCTCCATGGCAAACCTCTTTAACACTTTGTCTATATATGTAAATTAGGATAATCCAAGCATCCTCTTCGATTTATCTCTATAGATCTTTATTCCTAGAATATAAGTTACTTTACCTACATTCTTCATGGGGAACTTGTTGGATAGCTAACTCTTTACATATTGAAGTAGTAGTATATGGTTTGTAATTAGTAATATGTCATCAATATATAGCACTAGGAATACGATTGCACTCTCACTAACCTTTTTTATAAAAATATAGATCATTCACATTTTTTATAAAATTAAAGTCTTTGATTGTCTCATCTTCCAACTCCGTGACACTTGTTTAAGTATATGAATAAAGTTTTATAACTTTCATATTTAATTAGGAAATTTCTTACATTCAAAATGTACAAGTTTTGTCATATACATCCTCAAGTAAATTCCCATTGAGAAATAATATTTTTCATCCATCTACCAAATTTCATAATCATTATATGCGGCTTTAGCCAATAAGGTTCTAATGGACTTAAGAATAGTTATTCGAGAAAATGTTTCATCAAAATCAACTCTACATTTTTATTTATAACATTTAGCCACTAGTCTTGCTTTTTATGTATGTAAATTATCATCCATGTCAATTTTTCTCTTAAAAATCCACTTGCATCTAATAGGTACACTACCATCAGAAGCATCCATCAAATTCTATGCTTGGTTATTGTACACAGATGCCATTTCAAATCCTATAGCTTCATCCTCTTTAAAATATCAATGATAAACATTTTTTCCTTAAAAGTAGTAGGCTCATCATTTATGAACAATACATTGTCTTTTCCTTTTGTAATACGTTTATCTATTATAATGGTGAGATGACATATCCAACTAGTACGTCCTGGACTATGTGCCTTTTAAACCGTTGATTGTATGTAAATTGTATCAACTTGAGGCTCTTGTTCCATCTTGACTTAAATTTGTTGTTCTTAAACTTCTCTAAGTTCTACCACACTCCCACTACTTTATTTCATAAACTTCTCAAAGTTCTACCTTACTCCCACTACTTTATTTGAGAATAAATTATCTTTCTAGGGATGTAGCATGTCTTGAAATAAAAATCTTTTGCCCAAAAGGATAGTAAATTTGACATTTGATACTCTTTTTTGGATACCCCACAAAATTTGTATTTATTTGACTTAACTTGAAGCTTATCAGACCTTACGAACTTTAAATAGGCATCACAACCCTAAATCTTTACGTGTGACAACTTTAATGTACTGTTAGCCCATATCTAATTTGGAGTCTTATCAACTAATTTGGATAAAACTCTATTTAAAAGGTAAGCAACAATTTCAAGATCATATCCCTAAAGGAGAAAGGAAGAACTATATGAAATCATATAATTTACCTTATTTAATAAAGTATAATTTCTCCTTTCAAACACCCAATTATGTTGCGAAGTTTTAGGATTCCATTGTGAGAGAATCCTATTCACTTTTAAGTAATCAAGAAACTCTTGGTCTAAGTACTCACTTTCTTGATCAGATCTAAGTGTCTTAATACTCTTACTAATTTATTTCTCAACCTTAGTCTAAATTTTTTAAACTTTTCAAATGATTCAAAATTTTATTTTATTAAGTACATATAACCATATTTGGAATGATCATTTGTTATTGTAATGAAGTATGAGTATCCACCTTTAGTGTGAGTAGACATAGGACTACAATAAGTCTAAATGTATAGCTCTAGTAACTCATTACCATGCTCTCCCTTTTTATTGAAGGGTTGTTTAGTCATCATTTGTTATCGTAAAGTTTCATATGATTAATAATCAAAAGGATCCAAATATCCTTCTTTATGTAACTTTACGATTTTGTTTTGTTGATATGACCTAACCTACGATGCCAAAAATAAGTGGATTTTGGTCACTTAATTTTCTTTTCTTATTATTTATATTAAATGTTAACCTTTCAAGATCTAATTCATACAAATTATTTGTAAGTAATCCAAATACATATTAAACATCATCTTTATATAAAGAACAACTCTTATTCTTAATAAGAAAGACAAATCTATTCAACTCTAAATAAGAAAAAGAAAAATGTTTTTGGTAACAATTGAAACATAATAACAATTATTCTTCTTCTAGACACCATCTTTTAGCTTTGCTACTTTAACAGAAGCCTTTTGTTTCATGTTTTTTTGTAGTTCAAGCAATTATATATCCTTTTGGTTCATATGAGAGTTCATAACAAAGTAAAAGGCTTGAACTAAGAGATTGTAGCACTATATCAATACTTAACTCATAATTTTTGTTAAAAACTAACTGACCTAATTTTGCCAATATAGTTAATCATCTTTAGTATATGCAACTCTACTGAAGAACCTTTTGCGATCTTTGTAGTGATGTAATGCTTTGGAAATATGATATCTCCACCTTACTTTATGCACTAAACAACTACTTAAGATGCAAAATTATAGTAAGAGCATCCATATTCTTATATGTCTCTAAAGCTCAAGGGACATACTAGCTATAACACATGTCACTTGTTCATCATCATCAATATAACATTGATATCTCTCCCAAAACTCATTAGTTACATTTGAACTAGGCTCTAATGAAATAATAGGATCAAGAACATATAGTTTCTTTTTTTTCCCCTGAGAACAATTCTTAAACTACAAAACTAGTTAGAGAAATTAGGTTCAGTAAGCTTGTTAGCATCTATGATGCTCAAGGATAGATTATTACTCATTTTATCTAACAACTAAAATACACAAAAGAGAAAGTATTAATTATGCCATAAAACTCAATAAAATAAGGACTTTAATAAATATTTAGCTACTCTGAATATTTTATTAAAAATAGCCTTCAATATTAAATCAAAATTTTCCAAATAATTTCCCTATTTAAACTAATTCTTGAGTTTCCTAAAAAATCAATTAAAATTAAATTAGGCAAATAACAATTTTATCAATCAAATCTTATATAACTTATAAATCCATTAAGTGTCAACTCTTTATAAAAACATATCTTATATATTATTCCTAACCTTGCTTCTAAATTCATATGATCATAAGTTTGCTCATCCAAATTATATTAATTTAATTAAGTATAACTCATTAATTTAAGTAAAAGTATATTCAAATTAAAGGGCCCTTAAATTTTCTAAAAAAGCTTTAGAATAAATAGAAATAGTTTTATTATTAAATAATAATAAATCATGTTTTTAACACGTACTTAATATTTAATTGAAATATTTAAATTTTCAAAAATTCAAGTCTCATCAAATTGAATATGATCTTATTATAGTAATTAGTTCTAAGATAATAAAATTATGTAAGAAAATGCTTTAAAACATTACTTGGTTCTAACTAATTTAATAGTTTCTTTTTAAAAATTAAACTATATTCCTCAAAATTGCTAATAACAATAACTCTCTTTGAAATAATTTTCAAACAATTAAATAAGATTTTTATATTTATTAAGAATTTAAATTAATTTAATCTCAATTAGACTAATTTCATTTAAAAATACGTCTTAAAACAAAAAATATTTAAAATAAAATTTGAATAGGGAATGTCTGGCGCATATAGTTCCTCCCTCTATTTCTTCTACTTCCAACCACCACCTTTGCTCCTTTAGATGCATCATTTGTCTCCTATTTTCCTACCACTAGTACTTCTCCTTTAGGCATCTCCATTATTGCTTCAATAGCTTCTATTTAGGCAATTTCTTGCCCTTACCAGTAGCGATTATCCCTACTAACAAGCGTCCACCAATGACAGTATCCACCGGTGGAATAGACACCTTCACGTGACGAACGGATGAGGCTTCTCAACCTCATATAACAACTAACTCACATAAGACAAACATGTAATCTCTAAATACGTAAAGCTAAGCGGACATGCATATTATGTTTCTAATAAACTCCAAGCATCTTAAATTTTATAAACATTAAGAAACAGAGACATACGATTGATTTTGCAGAAATATAAAAGAAAACAAAATTAAGTGTTCTTTTTAGAATCAGTAGGGGCATGCAATTCAATCATAGGTTCAGTACCCAAAAAAAAACAAATAAGCTATTCAAAAGCTTAAAGTGTAGGTGTACTAGATTATTCCAAAAAATACAAGAGGGAAGGAATAGAATATTAAGTTTTATAAATAAAATACGACAAGATCTTCTAGGAAGCCTAAATAAAGGGAATCTTTGTAATTCATCCTTTAATACCTAAAAATTAATTAATTAGCCTAATTTGTATTAGGTGATTTATTAAACAAAGTTTTAAGGCTTAATCTTATCAAATCAATAACAATCAACTAACTTTAATCAAGTTATAAAATTAAATGAGACTAATATCACTATTGTGAAACTGTGATCTAATTATGAAATCAATAAAAAATAAAATTTCCCAAGTTTCTCATTGGATATTATTAATTGAATAACTTGAAAAACATGAATTATAAATAAATGATAGAATTGTACTTGATTTAGATTCCCGCAAAATTTTATTCTCCAGATATCAACTACAAGTTGTACATATATCTAGCTTTTAATGATATCCTCCTAGTAAAGAAAAAGAACTTAATACTCAAGAGGAAAATATAGAAGTGCTAGCTCCCTTATGCCTTACTCCTATTTATAAAGAAATGCAATGATGATAAATCATAATTCTAATTTATAATTAGAATTAGATAAATTGAACTCTTTTTAATTTATCCTTAATTTTCTAATTAAACAATTATAATTATAGATCAAGATTGACATCTTACAACATATCATAACTACGTAAATATTAGAAATGTTAAAGTGGTTTGACCTATCTATACATAGATATGATGTATAATTTAATCCATTTTTCATCTAATGTTCTAATTAGATATAAAATGTGGAATTAATATCTACTATTTATATCCAATCATGTTTGTTTTCACATATTAATTTATAGTTAATATTTGAAAACATCTTTTAAATTGCAATTCACTCTGGCCATTAAATTTCTTAAATTACTATTAATCAAGAATAATAAACATTCTTTCTAATTTCTTTAGAGTGAGGTATCATTTATTATCTTACTCAACTATCTCAATATGGTTCATACTATGTATAAGTACTACTATTTGAGCTACCCTGAGTAAAATAGGTCATACGCAACTCCAAAATATAATAATTCTCATACGAGATACTTTGGTAATATTAAGTCTAAGGATTAACTATACAACTATAATAATGTAGAAATCCACATAGATATAAGTAATATTTCATTTAGAATTCTCATAATCTGGCTAATTTATTAAACTAAACAACTACACATTTACTTAAGTATCACCATACTTTAATTTATATGATTAAATACTTTCTTTATAAGAAAGAAATATGATGGTGCTAGTTTTGGCATTCCATTAATATCTTGTTTTAATGAAACTAAGACTATAAATAATTTAGAAATACATAAATGGAAATTAAATATCATGATTATAGTCTCATCATAATTTCAGTTGTACGATAGTCATCCCAAGGATCTTACCTTTAGTATTAAAACGACAAATGTAATTAAAAATCCATAAAGATAAGGAATGCTTTTATTAATTAAATAGTAACGTCGTACATACAATTACAACCAACTAATTAGATGCAAGGGAATAAATTACTCCACGTATACTAAAAAGATAATTCCATTTACAAATATCTAAGTTTTGATGATGTTGTAAAATCAATCAATTCATATAAACCTTTGGGTTTATATGGCTTCAAGATGCTTTTCTTCATTAAAACTTGGCCTTTGACTACAATTATGGTTCATGGTGTTGTCTCAGAGTTCTTCACTGGCATGAAATTGATTGGGGAAATCAATAGAAACTCCATCACCTTAATACCAAAAATGAGGGAAACTGAATTACTTTAGCAATTATAGGCCAACAACTTGCTCCAACTTAATTTATAAAATCATAAGATTATTGCTAATCGGTTAAAGTTTTTAATCAATCAAGTTGCTGAAACACAAGGAGCATATAGTCCTGGTAGGTTAGTGGCGGGATAACATCTTATTAATGAAGGAGTTCATGAGAAGCTATCATAGAAGAAAAGGGGCAGGGACTGTACTTTAAAGATTAAATTAAGAAAAGCATTTGACAATGTTGATGGCCAATTTCTATCAAACATAATGAGGGCAATGGCTTTCCGTAAAATCTTTATAAAATGGATGTTTCAGTGCTTTACAAGTCTATAGTTCAGTGTACTTATAAACGGAAAGGCTGGGAAAAGTTTTAAAAGCAGCAAGGGGCATAAGGCAATGAGATCTTTCCTCTCCTTATATATTCTATCTATTTATTGAGTGTTGTAGCAGAAAATTTAAGAGACTAGTGGAGAGAACTATGCAGTTCAAATTTCACTCTAAATTCTAAAGGCTACACTTAACAAATTTGGTGTTTAGTGATGACCTGTTACTATTATTTAAAGCTGACAAAGTTTCCGTATCTTCAAAATATCAGGATGTTTTCTGGGATTTCTGGACTTAAGGTTAACTCAATCAAAACCTCATTCCACATATCCAACAAAGCAACATAACAAGAAGCAATGATATTATCTCTCACAGGTTTCAACAAGAGTGAATTGTCAATCATATATCTTGGAATCCCAATTTCTGCTTCTAAGTCTACTTATAAAGATTACAAAACTCTTATTGATAAGATTCAGGTAAGAATTTTAGGCTAGAGTGTGAAGGCTTTGTCCTTAGCTAGCAAAGCTTGACTAATTTCCATTATACTCGATGTAATCAGTCTACATTAGGTAGCTCACATGAAAGTTATCAAATAATTGACAGTAGTCTCAAGAAGATTCTGTGTACTGGGAATAAAATAGGAAGACACTCCACTCCTGTCAAATGGTCTCATGCTCCTTGAAGATACATGGTGGCTTGATTGTGGTTCCTTTAAAAGTATGTAATCTGGTCATGCTTAGTAAGAGATTATGGATGATCATTGAGGATAAGTAATCTTTATGGGTTAAGTGGATAAATGCTTTTATTACATTGAAGGGAGAGGCTTATGAAAGATCATCATAGTTGAGAATGCATCTACTATAACAAAAACAATCTTCAAATTAAATGGTAAAGTCAAAATAAATGTTACCAAAATGTTGGGAAATAGAGTCAATACATGCTTTTGGTATGATAGATGATTAGCTACTAGATTATGTGAAGATATTAATAAGCTTAATTCAATTAGAGACAATATCACAGAAGACCAATCTATTGCTTATGCTCATGCACATAAAGCTGAAATTTTGTCAAGAATTAAAGAGTCTAGTTTGTATAATCAAATCAACAAAACTGAGGTTAAGGAAAACAAGGTGGACCTCAATGTTTGGACATTGTCTAAGAATGGTAAATTCACCAATGTGTCTTCCAGAAGGATCTTTTAAGAGTAGGGAAACATAATACCATGGTACAATCTAGTTTGGTGCAAGTATATGCTTCCTAAAGTTTCAATAACCCTGTGGAGAACGATCAATACTAGGTTACCTACAATTGATAGATCGAATAAATATATGGTAATACTGAACATATGTGCATTATGTAGATATATAGGAGCAGGCAAGTATAACTCACATATTCTTTAAATGTCATTTTACTCAGCCATTTTGGAAGGACATTATAAGAAGATGATCGTTAGAAAATCCACCAAAGGAATGGAATCAAATTGTGATTTGGTGCTCAAAATTATTTACAATAAAAAAGAAAAAGAATGGTGCTTCTTTGTTGCTTTATCGTATCTGGTACATGTCTTGTGGAATGAACGAAATATGAGAATATTCAAGAACAGTAAGAAGCAACATCAAAGGCTATTTAGAGAGTTGCTTAATGCAATCATGTAATACATTACCACATTTGAAGACAAAATGCTGATAGATTCCATTCTTATCACAGTACGAAACTAATGTCTGATTTGTATATATTTAAGGTTGATTTATGATGTAATATTTTTCTAATTGTTTTGTTGTCCCGTTCAAAATGATAGGTTGCTTTATGCTTGTAAAACTTTGATATTACATTTCATGGCTTAATTTAATTCACAAATTTTCAAAAAAATACTCATGTTGTGTACATGTTTATGAAAATATATATGCTTAAACCCCTTAATTAATGGATCAAATGAGATTTTTATAGTGATAACGTACTCATATATTACATGACCATTATCAACTCATCATTGAAGCTTAAAGTACTTAAGCTCGTATTCTTAGAACCAACAATGTTCTCTGTATTCTCACAAAAGCAAAATACATCATACAAGTTCTTATAATAAATTTTAATAAGCCTAAAACTGAATTAAGTCCTTCTATAAAGTTAGTTTAACTGCTTGACATATGTTTTTTGCCTCAAACTGAGCTATGGTATCAATCTTTATGATTAAAGTCGCCGCAACATATTGCTTAGAACTCCTCTACGATATAGGTCCTCTACTTCACATGAAAACGTTACGTGTAATAGACCTCTTGTTATTGGAATACCTGCCAAACTAGTATCCAACATATCCAATTCTCTCCGTATGGTTTTACAAACTTGTAAACTAGGCTAATATATCTGAAATAGTAGAAATGAGTTAGTGGAGTATCATGCGAGTACGAAAATGGAGTAATAATGGAAGATAATTATTGGAAAAAAAAACCCTGATGATGGATTCATAGATCAAGGCAGGCAAATTTGGACATGTAACAGTAAAGAAATTCTATCACAATTTAAATCTATAATTTTGAATTAAAGGTTTATAAACTTTCTAAAGATACTTACTTCACCCCATGAAATTGAAAATTTGAAATTTGTCCTTGGGTTTGGTTACTTTTAACATTCTTACTCTTTATCAAACTAAAACCGATTTCATCACCAGAAGAGGGTACCAGAATTATACAAGATTATGTGGTGTGGATTGCACGAGCTAGGGCGAAGAAAAATTGTGTGTTTCCAGCACAGGGCTTATCAGTATGTACATTCGTGGGATGGGTTAAACCTCCAATAGATTGGATGAAAGTCAATTTTAATGGAGTAGTAAAGCCAGGCTCCACAGCGGTATCCACTGGAGGTTTGATCAAAGATTGGAAGGAGAATTGACTAGGGGGTTCCAGCAGAACCTCGAAAGGGACTCACCATTAGTTGCAAAGCTATGGGGTGTACTCTCAAGACTCAAGCTGACCTGGGACCTGGGCTATCGCTAAGTTGTGATTAAAGTGGACTCACTTGAGGTTATTAATATTCGATCTGCTCCACCCATAGTACTGACAAAGGTTTCCTTCTTGGTAATAGGAATTCAACAGCTTTTACACTGGGAGTGCGCGGTTCAGCTTTGGCATATTTTCTGGGAAGGGAACCAGTGCGTAGACAGTCTTACTCGTCTCGCTGACATTTTACGTCTGAGCCTTTATATACTTTAGAAGCTTCTTTTTAGAGTCCAGGAGCTTCTCCGCAAAGATGCTTACAGAGCAGTGTACCTGATCGTGTTAATTTTAGTGTTTTAAAACCCGGGCCGGCCCTCGAACCGGAGATCTTACTGGTCACTAGTTTAACCGGTTCATCCACCGGTCGAACCGGTGTGACGTCATAATTATGCAATAATTATATATAATATTAATAATATTTAAAAAATACAAAAATAAATAAAATAAAAATTTATTGAACCAGTGGTCAGACCGGTCAAACCAGACCAGTCCGACCGATCAATTGATCGATTTTGACCAGTTTTTATTGGTTCAATTGAGAACCGATTTTTAGGGGTGAATCAGACAGGATGGTCGACCGGTCACCGGTTGGACAGGCCGATCCGGTCCGATTTTCAAAACCATGGTTAATTTAGTTTTGTAATTTCCCTTGTAAACAAAAAAAAACCGATTTTATTATGCTTTTGGAAACGCCAAACACGTAGAGAAGGAGGCTTGGGCGAATGAGTAGGAGCCACCTCAGCGTAGTCTCCACGTGTGTCTCGTCCGAGAATGCCACTGCAGAGCCCGCCCACCCAAAGACGAAAGGAACAAATTACCGAGGGCATTGTTGGAAACTTAATTAGTTAATCCTGCTCTCTGTGTCAACCTCAACTCTGTACAAATTGATTTCAGGAAGAAATTGAAGCAGAACAATAAATAACACTAGCAATAGCAACTAATTAGTGAATTCGTGTCGATCTGATGATTTGAAAATGGAGTCATAAAAAGAAGCAACCTTGTCGATTGAATTTAAGTTTCTCCGGCATCGATCTCTTCTTTGTGGTGTTTTTTCGCTAATCCATGGCGGCACCGTTTTTCTCTACTCCGTTTCAACCTTATGTTTATCAGGTAAGTATTGTCTTCTATTTCTCTTTTTTTCGTTTCTTTGTTATTATTTATTTATTTATTTATCTAGGCAAGCACCGTTGTGTGCATGCGTGGGAAGTCCTAGTTCTTTTTTGGGCAGAGAAAAATCCAGGTGGGGAGAAGATGATTGAATTTGCGTCTTCGCTTTGAGTTTCTTTTTTTTGTCCCAATTTAGTTGTCGGTGCAGTTTTCTATGTTGGTCGGGAAAGTGCTGTTGATAGGCACGTCTGTTAAGGTTTACTTTTGGTTACCAAGAAGACGTGAGTTTGCTCAAATGCGAAATTAGTAGTTTCTAACTATTTGAAATTAGTAGCAGGGGAGAGTTGAAAATTAGTTGGGAGTAGGTACACAAATCTTGTTTACTGTTACTTATGAACTCAATTCGCAATACCAGTAGATGACCGAAATTTTTTATTTGTATATATATATGTTGAGAGGAATGACGAGTGAGGAAATGTGGTGAACTTTTATATTACTGGTAAATAAGTTCATGAATGTGCGGAGGATTCTGGATTGCTGTATTAGAGTTCAAAACACTTGGGTTCATTAAAGCAAGAAAAACCAATTCAACATGTTGGAGAATCATTTTCTCAATTTCTTGTTATCTGTCTCTCAAAATTTGTATCGTTTTCCAATTGCTGCACAAAGAAAACATTTTATTGTAAATGAATAAGATATTGAGTAATTGTACATGTCTAAACTTATGATTCTTGATACAGAAGTGTCGGTTGCTTTTCATTTTCATCAACCTTTTACAGCAGCCAACTAAATACTGAATTTGGACAGATCCTATACTTGTAACTGCAATGAGTGTCTTGTGTGCCAAACTCAGAGCATGCTGCTTGTTTTGAATCAGAGTACAAGTTTGGGTGGAGATGACATCTTATGGCCTTAATCCATAGTGTTTTGGTGTTCCACATGGACAGAATTTCAAACTAGTGATGAAATCATATTCCATGATTGATAATGATGACAAAGGATTTCAACCTACTAATATTTGTATTATTACTTGTGACATTGTTATAGTTTCCAGTATTGGCCATTTCCATCAAATTATTCCTGAGATGTACCTGTTTTAAGTCGACTATAGCTTCATGGTATTAAATAAGCTAAGAGATCTAATTGTCATTACTGCTCTGCAGAGTCAGCAAGACGCTATAACACCTTTCCAGATTTTGGGTGGTGAAGCTCAGGTTGTCCAGGTATGAACAATAAATTAAGCTTTATGTTGCTATTCCATAATGGTTGCGTGCTCTAAATTCATCTTTCTTTTTATTGTTGCATGGTCAGATAATGTTGAAATCACATGAAAAGGTCATTGCAAGACCAGGTAAGTTGGTTGCAAATAGGGTTTCTTAACAGCTTATGCATCACAATTATGCTTTATAATTTCTTTCTATAGTACTTGATTTTCTTTCAATTATAATTTTTTTTGTTTCTTATTTCACTTTCGGGACTGATCTGCATGAAAACTTTAGGTTCCATGTGCTTCATGTCTGGTTCTGTTGAAATGGAGAACATCTTCATCCCTGAAAATGAAGTCGGTGTTTGGCAGTGGCTCTTTGGCAAGACAGTTACCAGTATTGTTCTTCGGAATTCAGGTCCTAGTGATGGATTTGTTGGAGTAGCTGCGCCTTCACTGGCTAGAATTCTTCCGGTTTGTTGTGTGCAGATTCATTTATTGCTTCCTGTTGCATGATTGAGTACAAATGTTGCTGAAGCCAATACAATTTGTAATTGATTTGCGGTTTTTCTTTTTATTTCTAGATTGATTTGTCAGTTTTTGGTAGAGAGATTTTATGCCAGGTACAGTTAGTTGCAACATTTGGTTTTTCCTTCTTTCTACTGAGAATTTATTTTGTGGCATCTTTATTTACATTTATGTCATCTGCTTGTGAGTTTTTGATTTTATTGCCACACTATATGTGATTTTTTCAACTTATGTTGTAGCCAGATGCATTTCTTTGCTCTATCAACAATGTGAAAGTTAGTAATACAGTAGATCAGAGAGGACGTAACGTCATGACAACTGCAGAGGTTAGATGATGCGGCGTATTAGACTTCTTTGCATATTTTTTCCTGCATTTCTCAACTTTTAGTTGTTTCCTACTGCTATTTATTGTACAAGTGGTAGTTACATTCCGTTCAAAGTCTTAACTCTCTCCAGTTCAAGCTCACCAATTGACCTATGAGTATCTGTATGATGGATGTATACTCATTTGTAGGGATTTTTGAGACAGAAGATATCAGGACAAGGACTTGCTTTCATTCTTGCTGGTGGATCTGGTAGGCCTCTTCTAAAGCCTTGAATGTGCTCCCATTTGGGCATTGTTCAAAGTTGAAATCTGTCTAAAATTCTGTGAGAATGTTAATGGGATAGAAATAGCTGGTTCTTTAGGTCTGTTTGCTAAATTCATATTGCAATATCCAGCTCAAAATTATACTTATTTGCTTTGAATAAAAAAAATGGTGAAAACAAATATAAATAGCTTCTTGACCAAGTATAAAAAATTGAGGCTAATTGGCCCAAGCTTAGTAAAGATGTGTTTTTGTCTCCTCAGCAGATGTCTAGTTCTTGCCAAGCTAGACCGTCTATTTATTCTCTATCCTTCAGTGCATTAGCCTTTTATGCCTCGTTCTCAACTCCATTAGCCTCCTGGATTTGTTCATTTCATATTATACCAATTTTTTAATCTGCCTCTGCTTATACTATCTCATTTACATGCCTTTCTGTTTTTCTAGTTCTACAGAAAAACCTTGAGGTTGGCGAAGTATTAGCAGTGGATGTTTCTTGTGTTGTCGCCATTAATTCCACTGTTAATGTCCAAGTTAAATACAATGGTCCTGTCCGAAGGGCAGTCTTTGGTGTAAGTTGCTTCTTCTATTCTTTTGCTTCAACATGTGCACCCTTCTTTACTTCCTTATGTTTGTTTCACGCTTTAGGGTTGAAAGACTTATTCATTTGCTCATTTAAGGATTGCTGGTGATAATCAGCAACTATATGTAGTTTGTTGAGTGTTGTGATGTTTTAGCCAGTTGGGTCCAGCTCCTTCAAATTTTTTGGGCTGTGATTGTGACATACAAGTAAGATGATTATGGTGCATTGAAGCATGGTTTAGCAGAAGATAGGGTTTGTTTTTCTACTTTCTGAAGCTGCTAAGGCTATCCATGAGCATGTAAAAGTAGATTGTTGGTCTTGAGGTCTGGAAATTACCTTACCCCTTGTCATCTGGTGCATGTAGTGTTGCATATCACTTTGATGTTGACATTTGCGAGTTTGAAAGAACTAACACTTCTCAAACATGGCTGTGAAATGATAGGGTGACAATTTAGTAACAGCTACGCTAACCGGACCTGGCATTGTATTCATCCAGAGTTTGCCTTTTCAACGGTTTTCCCAGCGAATTGCTAGGTATGATATGTGTATGGAGATGTTCATTTTCCTTGTGTGGTTCACATTTTTCGTTATGAAGATGTCTAAATACATTATCTTTCCTTTTCATTGACTTGTTATATTGGAAGTTTCTTTTCATTTATTTTTGCATATTTAAGGCAAAATCATTAATTTGAAAGAAAGCATCCGATGAAGTTCTTCAGTAACAAAGTAAATGGGTTTTCGTTTCAGGGCTGTGACATCCCCGAACATGAGAGAGAATCCTAAGTTCTTTGTGCAAATAGCTATTTTCTTTTTCCTAGCATATGTTGTGATTGTATCTTCTTTAATCTTGACCGATGTATGACACCCTTTTGGTTAGCTCTCCCTTTTTAACCTTTTTTTTTTTTTTTTTCTGTTTTCACTCCAGTAAACCTCACGTTATAGTGAACAGTCCATTGCTGTTATTTGGTTTCCTATGATCCATCCGAAAGAAAGAACTTGCAATTGAGTTTCTTGAATTTGAGTAGCCTATTGCTGGCATTAACTTCCGGGCTAATTTGAACTGCCAATCATATGATTATCTTTTTAACAAAACAAATGTATGTTAAATAGAAATACGGTTCTTTTTTATTGTTGGAACTTGCCAAGATTTAAAATTCCTGACATTAAAACTCTTATGGTCCTTGCTTAATTTCTGCCTCCTAAGTCAAACAGAAATGATGAGATAATCATTAGTTATCTAGTTATAAAATATTCACAAATATACTTACATGATGAAGTTCGAGTAAATGAATAGATAAATTAGGAAACTATTTTCTACATTTGGTCATAGATCTCGAGTGCACTTTTTCTTATGGCTTGTTTGATTGCCTTTTAGTAGATTATAAACAAAATTATTTATATAGCGGTTCCAAAT
>JANZLX010000005.1:14920084-14930607 GCA_025531955.1 Erythroxylum orinocense
TGTGGTATTTTGAGCATAACTCATTGAATACTAAACCAAATTGGATGAACTTGGTATCATTGGAAACCTAAGACAAAAAGGGAAAAATTTTCAGAAGGAAGTATTACCTAATTATCTCACCTTCCTGATGAGAATAATTGATCAAAGTGGACCTAAGGTGGATTGTGAAATAAATATGGATTGAGTATGATTTCACATTATCAATAATATGATAAGATCAAGGATAAGAAACATGCATCGTACATGTTCAGTATACATGAATGTGCATGATTGAATTCATAATTGTTCACAACAGTAATATATGTTTGTATTGAATGTTTTAGAGAAACCTGTAGAGCAACCTATTCCAGATATTGCCGAGACTTCGAGGCAATAAGCAAACAGAAAGCTTTTGTAAGTAATTTAGACAGTAACTTTTGTGAGTAACCTAAGATGATCTCACCTTGATTTGTTTTGTTTATTGCTGAATTGAATTTGATATTGATAAATGTGTATTGATTCCAGACATGAAGGTCCGAGGTATTGATTGATGATGGTGAGATTGAAGTGCTACTTACCTTACTTTGTTTTGCTTGTTGAATTTGAATTATGCTGATTGTGTTCTGAACTCCGAACAATGATTGTCCGAGGCGTTCGATGCATGTTTATATCAATGGAAGTGCTAATTATATATGAATATGATTGACTACTTGTTTTGCACATGAAATGTATGAAATGACTTGTTTTGCTTTAAAACTGTTGAGTCCTAGTTGTGGGTAAATAGGCATGCCTAGAAGGGTCTGCAACTGCTCTTGTTATTGACACCTCGATGTCTCCTGTATTAACACTTCGGTGTCTCCTGATATTTAGACACATGTCTCTCCTGCTAATACCAATCATGGTATCTCCTGTATAAGTCCCGTTACCCGCTTTTGTAAATGGATTTAACAGTCATATGATTTTGTATTCTGATTTCTGTTTGGTTCTGATATAAAAAAAGAAATTGTGTTTTGATTATAAAGGGTTTATACCCTCTTTTAAGACTCAGTTCTGTTTCTATACAATCTGTCTGAGATCCAATATAATATGTATGAATTGTTCGTTATGATAAACTGTTGATGCATGCTTTTGATATATCATGATTGTGTATAATTAAGTGTCAGTTTATGCATAGATTAGTTATTACTCACTAAGTTATATGTTTAACACGGTGGATTTGTCCCGTGTAGGTTCAGAGAGATGGATATAAGGATTGGGACGAGTCAACCGCAATGGCCAATGGAATCTGAGTCTTGTTTTGTTAAAACTGTATTTTTGGAATTTGTTTTTGGCTTGTCTTTGATGTATATGACATTGGATTTATTTGAGGCTGGTTCCGGTTTGGAATAAGTTGTATTAAACTCAGTGTATTATGATGTATGTTTGCTTTGAATTGCTTCTGCTTTGAGCTTTTGAGAATGAATGATGAATGTTTTGTATGTTTTGGTTTTGTCTCGATTATGTATGTATGTATGTTATATTGTCTGCGTGGCGTCCCGTATCCTCCCAGGGGGTATCAGGGCGTCACATAGAATTATCTAAACAAATCATTTCTTCAAATAAGATGATTCAAATAATGATAGATAAGAAAATAGAAAAATTTTACATTTATTAAAATGTGATTGGTAATACCATGAATGTTATTATTGTTTTGGATCTAAGGTATAAGCTTGCTATAATTGAATATTATTTTCAAAGGATCTATGATGATCATGCTTCAATACAAGTTGATATCATTAAAAAAAATTATAGTATGATTTTTTTTAATTACCAAATAAGATTAGGTAAAGAGCTCGATCACAACAATTCAATGTTAGGTTCAACTTTTATTAATACATCCTTCCCAAGTAAGAAAGTTTTCAGTTTGAATCTTAGTTTAAAAGAATCAATGAGTGAAAAATGTCTAGGATATAATATAGTTGGAGAATTTTTAGAAGGTAATGTTTGCTAGACATCTTATGATAATTTTGAGATACTATTATGGTAAAAGTTGCATAAAAGTCAATATCTGATTATGTACACAATTGTATGAGATTTATTAGCTATCTCAATGTTTACAATTATTTATGGGTCAACTTTTAGTATTAGTGATCGGATAATAATTCCTCATCATAGTCAACTTCATTTGACAAATTTAAAGATCGTGACATCTTAGTGTTTTACCTTTATTTCTTTAAAAATTATCTATTATATGATTTTACATTTTCTTTATAAAATTGTAATATACATATACAACATGGATATAAATGAAGCCATCCATCATTTTGGATATTTATGTATGATGATGAAAAAATATATATTTGTTAGTAATAATATATTCATTTAATTAATTTGATATAGATAATTTTTATAATATTTTTTAAATATAGAGAATGTGGTGCAAAATATTGACGAGTTTGACTATAGAGAAAATTAGTAAGCAATTATAAGTGGCCTTAAGTACAATCAACAGTGGTTTTCACATTTTAATCATACTCAAATTTTACATAATATTATTATTCTAAATTATCTTTTACATTTAGGAAAATCTTGAGTTCAATTTTTGAGGTGTTTTATGATTTTGACAAGTAAGCAACCAATGTTAAAGCCTGAAAAAAATTTAATGAGTTTTGTTGAAATGTTGAGAAAATGAGATAAATAAGGGACGAGTTTTAAGGGTCAATTGTTACTAACCTATGATGATTATGTGTTAAATAAAAGTGTTATAAATATTATATATATTTGGTAGGCATGATATATTGTAAGTTAATAACATTTTTAAAATTTTTATAAGAAGCTCGAGTTTTTATCTTGAAACAGCCTAATGTTGCTAATTCTCCGATCTCCAATCAATAACATTCAGGGGGCATTTGGTTTAAGGGTTTAGGAATGAAGGAATAAAATAATTGTAAAAATAGTGTTTGCTTTGAGGTTTTCAATTTCAAAGGAATGAATTTATCTCATTAAATTTGGGAATCTACTAAACCATCCAAAGGAAGTGGATATCAAGTTTTCATTTCAATCTATTGGTTACTATTTATACCCCTCCCCCACATAAGCAATTTTCATTTTTAATTATATTATTAAACTCATCATCATCATCATCATCTTCATTATTATTATCATTATTATTATTATTATTATTATTATTATTATTATTATTATAAATTTTAAACTTATTATTATTATCATTATTTATTCTAAAATTTAAACTTATTATTATTATTATATTTTTATTATAATCCTCGTCGTCGTCGTTATTATTATTATTATTATTATTATTATTATTATTAATTGTAGTAGTAGTAGTAGTAGTAGTAGTAGTAGTAGTAGTAGTAATAATAATAATAATAATAATAATAATAATAATAATAATAATAATAATAATAATAATAATAATAATAATAATAATATGAAAAAATGGTATTATATTCTCTTTCATTCCCATTAATGCAACAAACCAAACAACATTATTGGTATTAATACCGAAACTCAAGTTACAAACTAAACATTATTTTTTTATTTTTCATACTCATTCCCATTCCCTTCTACTATTATACCCATACCCATACTCAACCTCGTGCTCAAACAAAACGCCCCCTCAGTCCCTGTCTTATAAAATCAATCTGGTTGAGTCGGTCGTGCTAGGCCTAGACTCAGAACGGCGCATGGGCCGATCGGCCCATCCCTTGATGTTGACCTAATCCCCGTAGGTATTAGCTATATAAATTCATTACCTCATCATGAAAAAGGTACGGTTTTCGAGAACCCTAGTTTTTTTATTCACTAGCTACCAAAACTCTCACAAAAGACTAACTTGAGCATCGGAGGGGCCTACCAGCAGTCAACCCCTGGTGTGCCTTATTGTTTTGCAGGTGTTTCCGTGCCAAAGTCAACCAATCCTATGGATCCTAGCAGCAGTGCCCAGCTCCATCAAAATCAGACAGAACCAGTTGGCGCCCACCGTGGGGCCGGGCATCAAGGCACCACGTCCAGAAGCACTCAGATCAGTCAGGCGGCGGTAACAAATCCTGATGTAGCCACTGTTGCGACACTTGCAATACAGTGAATGGGATTGTGACTACCCGCCGCCCTTCCATCGCCGCATCCTGATCACCAGACACACCCTCGACCCATCATGCAAAACCCTAGTATAAACGAGCTACCCTCTCAACACTCACATCAGCATGATTAACCGCAACAATCCCAAAACCAAGACCAAGAAGTGCAAAGCGTGGCCCTAGAGGATGACGCTAGAACCAGTTCACATCCTCATGCCCAATTTCCGCTCAACACAAATCCTCCTACACCACAACAAGCCTTCCTCACACAAAGACAAATAGAAGAAGTGACCGATCTATTGATTCGCCGAATCTTACAGTCTCAACCGGAACAACAGCAAACCCCCGCTCGGCATATTGGTGTGATGGCTGATCGGCATCGGCTGAAGCCCTAGAAAAAATTGTGGACCACCGAATCAATATAGCCATGAATTCCCGTCTTGGTCAACTATCAGCACAATATAACTCTCCTTTCATCCCGGAGATCCTGGATAGCCTCCCAGCGGTCGGTACTAAGATACCAACACTAGAAAAATATACTGAAAAGACCGATCCTCTCGACTATTTGCAGCACTTTCAATCAATGATGAACCTGCATTGCGTTCCAGACGTAATTCAATATAAGGCCTTCTGCACAGCCTTTCAAGAAGGAGCCCGAAGATGGTTCAACAGCTTACCCCTATGTTGCATAACCAGTTTTGAGAATTTTAAACTGCTATTCCTCAACAAGTTTGCTACAAGTCAACGGCCACAGAAGACTGCTTTGGAAGTGATGCAGTTGACTCAAGGAAGGAACGAGAGTTTGCGGGGGTTCATCATCCGATTTAACAATGAAGCTGTCGAAGTCCCCGACCTCACCTGCTCGTCCATGTTGGTTGCCTTGATGAGCAATACGAGGGATGAAGAGTTTAAGAAGCCGCTGGCTCTTGATCAGCCCAAGTCTATCCAAGAGATAAGAAATCGGGCAGATAAATACATCCAGCTGGAGGAAGTGTTGAAAAACACAAAACGTAGAGCGGATGACCGCTGGCCGAGTAGTAGAGCCGATGATTCACATAAACGGCAGAAGGATCAGTCTAGCTGGAGGAAGCTGACCGATTGAAAGGACCAACGGCGAGAATCCTTCACTCCGCTCAACTGGCGATATGCGGAAGTATTAAAGGTCATGAGAGCAGAAGGGGAATCCCTCCGAGAACCCAATAAATTGAAAACTCCTATCAAAAAAAGGGATTCTTCTTTATATTGTCGTTTCCACAGAGATGTCGGTCATGACACGGAGGATTGCTGGGACTTAAAGAAAGAAATCAAACTCCTTATCCAGAGGGGAAGGTTGGATAGATTCTTGAAGTATAGAAAAAATGCCGATCGAGATAATGAGGGCAGGAGCAATTGGTCTGACAATTGGCGAAAACCCTGGAGACAAAATATGAACGATGAAGGAAGGCAGACCAGGAATATGGACGATCGACACGACACGAGAGGACAGTCCAGGGCTAGAAATGAAAGAAATAATGGCCAGCAGGATGACCGACCGGTCAGGGTCATAAACATAATTTTTGGTGGTAGCGCAGCAGGAGGGTCCACTGTTAGAGGAAGGAAGAGGTATGCCAGGCAGATAGCTGAGGGCTAGTCAGCAACGAAAAAGTCACAAACTAATAAGGTGATCTTGTTTGACAAAGCTAATTTGGCTGGCGTCAGCTGTCCTCATGACGATGCACTCGTGGTCACTTTGAATATGGATGGTAGCGAAGTGAAACAAGTAATGATTGACACAGGAAGCTCGGTCGACCTACTGTACTACGATGTTTTTAAGCAGATGGAGATTCCGGAGGAACGACTACTGCCGATAAAGGGACCCATCAAAGGGGTAACAGGAGCATCAACCTATCCATTCGCTCGAGTCCTCTTGAACATAAAGTTCGGACAAAAGCCTTGCCAAGTGGTGAAGAATGTTGAATTCCTAGTCGTGAAGTTTGTAGGAGCCTATAACGCAATAATTGGAAGAGCAACACAAAACACCCTCAGAGCTGTCGTCTCAACCTATTATCAAGCGATGAAATTCCCAACACCCCATGGCATCAGTATTGTCAGGGGTCAGCAAAGAATCGCTAGGGAATGCTACTTGGCAGAAACGAGAACCCTTGAGGGAGCGATAGTGTTGACAAGTTCTCTTGATGTAAGAACAGATGAGGAAACCGAGAGGATGAACCCCGCAGAAGAAACGCGGTAGGTCATACTGGATGAGGAAGATTGATCCAAATTCACAAATTTGGATGCCGAACTAGAACAAGGGTTGGCCGCAACAATCACAAGTTGCTTGGTAGAGAACAGAACGGTCTTTGCTTGGGTACCGAGCGACATGCCTAGAATCTCTCGAGCGGTAACATCTCATTCCCTAGGTATTCAGAAAGATTGTAGGCCAGTTAGACAGAAGAATCGGTGGCATAACAAAAAGCGACAAAGGGTAATTGAGAAAGAGATAAAGAAGTTGCTGGACGTTGGGTTCATTTGGGAAGTCAAGTACCCCGAATGGTTAACTAATGTGGTATTGGTGAAGAAGAAAAATGGAAAGTGGAGAATGTGCATTGATTTAACCGACCTGAACAAAGTATGCCCAAAAGACAGTTTCCTCCTACCCAAGATTGATCAGCTGGTAGACTCCACGTTAGGGCATGAGCTCCTCAGCTTCTTGGATGCCTTCTCTGGTTATCACCAAATAAAAATGAGCCTCGAAGACGAAGAAAAAATGGCTTTTATAACTGACCAGAGCACGTATTGCTACCAAGTGATGCCATTTGGTTTGAAAAATACAGGGGCTACTTACCAGTGGCTCGTTATGGAAATTTTTAAGAGGCAGATCGGCAAAACAGTTGAGGCTTATGTGGACGATATGGTGGTCAAAAGCAAGACAGTTGCCGAACATGTGGAAAACCTTAGAGAAGTCTTCTTGACCCTTAATACATTCCAAATGAAGTTGAATCCCGAAAAGTGCATCTTTGGTGTAGCATTGGGAAAGTTCTTAGGATTTATGATTAATCAGTGGGGGATCGAAGCTAATCCAGAAAAGATTGAAGCTATCGTCCAAATGCCCTCACCACGATGCTTAAAAGATGTTCAGATATTGACCGGGCGGATAGTTTCTTTGAGCAGATTTGTCTCTAGTATGGGAGACAAGTGCCTCCCTTTCTTCAAAATTTTGAGGAAGGCAGATGTGACCCAGTTCCAATGGCCGGATGAGTGCGAGAGAACGTTCCAACACTTGAAGCAATATCTGACCAGCCCACTCATTTTGCAGAGCCCTATTGAGGGAGAGAATCTGATTCTTTATTTGGCAGTCACAGAGGGGTTGATCAGCGCAGTCCTTGTTCGGTCGGATGGTGGTGAACAATTCCCGATCTACTATGTCAGTAAAGTGCTAAACGGACCAGAAACGCGGTATGCACTCATTGAAAAGTTGGCTCTTTCCTTTATAACTGTGGCGCGGAAACTATGGCCCTACTTTCAGAGTTATACAATCGAGGTATAGACCTACCAACCCCTTAGGCAGTGCCTCCAAAAGCCCAAAACTTTTGGACGGTTAATAAAATGGGCGGTAGATCTGGGGGAGTTCAATATACACTATAAACCACGAACGACGATCAAGGCCTAAGTGTTGGCGAACTTCGTTGCAGAAATGAGTCAACCTAACTCGCAGGGTAAGCAACGCCTTGCCTGGATCTTATTTATTGATGGATCGTCCAACGCTGAGGGATGCGGAGCAGGAGTGGTATTGATCAGTCTACACCAGGAGGAAAAAGTGGAGCATGCTCTCCAGTTAGAATTTAAAGCATCCAATAACGAAGCAGAATACAAAGCTCTAATAGCCAGCCTTCAGTTGGCAAGAGAGATGGGGGTGAAGCATCTGAAGGTGTGCAACGATAGTCAAATAGTGGTTGGTCAAGTTACTGGGCAGTATGAGGCCAAGGGGAACAACATGATAAAGTATCTGGAATTGGTGAAACAGGAGTTGAGTAATTTTGAGCAATTCTCGGTCAGTAGGATAGAAAGGATACAAAATGCTCAGGCAGACGTGCTTTCCAAAATGGCTTCCGATCGAAATGAAAAGAACAACATTTTGGTCGAACGGCTAGAACAGCCTAGCATCTAGAAAGCCAGAGAAGTCTTTGAAATAGATGCCGAACGATCAATTTGGATGGAACCGGTCAGACAGTACCTCCTCAAAGGAACACAGCTGGAAGAAACCCTGGAGGCTAGGAAACTAAGGGTAAAGGTGGCAAAATATGTGATTGTTAATGACATCCTGTACAAGCATTCTTATGACTGGCTGCTACTATGTTACTTGAATGAAGAAGAGGCAGAACGAGCAATGGTTGAAGATTATGAAGGAATGTGCGGAAATCATTTAGGAGGCAGAATGTTGGCTCACAGATTGATCAGACAGGGGTATTACTGGCCGACGATGAAAAAGGATTATCAAGAGAAAATTAACCGATGCGAGGCCTGTCAAAAGAATAGCAATTTGTCTCATCAGCCGACCGAGCAGCTGAAAATTGTGAGCCATCCCATTCCCTTTTCTCAATAGGGAATGGACATACCAGGTCCTTTTCCTCTTGGTCCGAAGCAGAAGAAGTTTTTGATAGTGTCATTCGAATACTTCACTAAATGGGTAGAAGCGAAAGCGGTCGCCACCATCACTGAACAGAAAATCGAAAGCTTCGTACACAAGAATATACTGAGCCGTTTTGGGATGCTTATGATTTTGGTCAAAGACAACGGTCGGCAGTTTGATAACGACAAGTTCAAAGATTTCTGTGAACGACTGAAGATAAGGCTCCGGTTGACTTCAGTAGCTCACCCTCAAAGCAACGGTCTTGCGGAGAATACTAACAAAAAGATCATGAGTGCTCTCAAGAAACGCTTTGATGGACGTAAGACTTGGGTAGACGAAGTACTGTGGGCATACAAAACTACCCCAAATGCAGCCACAGATGAGACACCATTCAGAATGACCTTTGGGGCAGAGGCCCTAGTCCCGGTAGAAATGGTGTTGCATAACCAGAGAGTTTCGAGTTACGAAGAAGAACGGAATAACGAAGCCCACAGGGCAGAACTTGTGCTTCTCAACAAAGACAGAGATAAGGCAGCTGCTCGTTCAGAAGCCATCAGACAAAAAGTGACCAAGTTTTACAATAAAAGGGTAAGGCCGAGCGACATAAAAGAAAGTGGTTATGTTCTGCGAAAGGCCGAGGCGGATGGAAAATATCCTGAGGAGCTCGGTCAGATATGGGAAGGACCCTATCAAGTGGTCAAGCAAGTTGGGCATGGCTCTTACATCCTGCGCGATACGAACGGCAAGACTCTACCAAGGCCCTGGAATTCTCAAAACCTGAAGACGTTCTATCAATAGATAAGCTTTATTTTAGTTCGCTTATTTCTATGTCTTAGACTTTATTTCTATTTTAGTTCGCTTATCTCTTGTACACACAACTTGTGGGTACCTTTTTCCTGGCCCTGTCAGTTAGGTTTTTAAGCGGCCCACGCCCTTATCATCGTCAATAAAGGGGTTTTAAATTTCTTGGCAAGAAAAATCTCATTAAATTGAGCAAGAGGAGAAAATTCTACCAATTGATCGCCGTCGACATCGTTCGGTCAGGTTGCCAAGACAGGATCTTGGAACCAAGCGATCCCAAGAAACCAATCTTGGATCACTCGGCCTCTACATCGCTCGACTAGGTTGCCAAGATAGGATCTTGGAACTAGACGATTCCAAGAAATCAATATTGGATCGCTCGGCCTCTACATCGCTCGGCCAGGTTGTTAAGACAGGATCTTGGAACCAGGCGATCCCAAGAAACTAATCTTGGGTCGCTCGGCCTCTACATCGCTCGGCCAGGTTGCCAAGACAAGATCTTGGAACCAGGCGATGCCAAGAGTCAAAAGCTTGGATCGCTCGACCTCAGCATCGTTCGGCCAGGTTGCCAAGACCAGATCTTGGAACCAGGCGATGCCAAGAGCCAAAATCTTAGATCGCTCGGTGTCAACATCGTTCGGCCAGGTTCTCTTGTCTCGGTCGACCATGACTCTCTCAAACCCTACAACCGATCGATGCATATCGAGCGCACTCATTTGCTACCTGCTATTTGAAAAGATCATCCAATCTTAACACGACAAATAAAGAAGGCAACGAAAGATAAAAATAAGAATTTCTACTTCCTTGCATTGCTGTTCTGGTCACAAGCTCGACCAGATGAGCCTTAAAAAAAACAAAAGAAGAAAAAAATCATTTTGACCCTTCTGTTGGGGAGGAAGTGCCAGTAGCTGGATCGGTAGGAGAAGACAACGGAGAGACACCCTCTTCCTCATTCGAACTTAGGTCCAGCATCTCATCCGGCAATGCCTCTCTTTCCTTCTCAGCTATCTCTCTCACCTCCTCAAGTGAAAGGCCGAGCTCAGAGGGAAGCATCG
>JANZLX010000005.1:14938783-14954461 GCA_025531955.1 Erythroxylum orinocense
TAAAATAAAACAAACTAATAAAAACTAATTAAAGAAAACATGCAAAAATAATAAAAATGGGGAATTCGGTAGGGACCTGGTTCTTCGGTTCAATCTCGGCCTAAACCCTAAGCAAGTAAATTTTATTAATTTGTTGTTTTTTAACCTCTCCTAGAAACTATTAATTGTGGGTTAAAAATTAACCCGAGTTTTTCCTTAGGTTGTGTTTAATCAAGATACGATCGTTAATTAAACGTAACCACCTAACAATCTAGGATACGATCTCTAGATTTAATTAGGCAATAGTATTACGAATTAGGAAAACCGATTTTTCAAGACAATAACTACATACGATGCGTCATTTAACCTAGGTCATGTTATCCTAATGATTACGAATCATTAGTCGCTACGTATAAATTTCAACATAACAATTACGGATTATATCGAAATTCTAGCAGTGGGTTAGAAATTAACAATTCGATGAACGCATTAAAATCATCAATCGCAATACCCAATAGGTTCATACATAAATAGTTGAATAATAACGAAAATCCGATTATCCATACATAAAACCCAAATCAGTTAAAACAGGATAACATAATCAATTCCTAATGAGAGAAAGAAACAACAAAATAATAATAAAATCACTTAACCCGGGCCGTCGACATCGATTTTACCTCCGAACCGGCGTTGGAATGTTCAACCCTTCATAGATATTTTCCGATAAATAGCTTCAGCCCCCATTTCGATGTCCACTAAAAACCCCCTACTTCTTCTCCACTTCGCAAGCTTCTCTTAATTTTACTGTTCACTGTTCAAGTCCTCTACTGTAGATGATTGAACAATTTAATGTTGTATACTCCTTTGTGCTGTTCTCCTCGCCAACGCCAGCAAGCCACAGCCACTCCAGCGCTGCGTCCGTTCCTCTATTGCGCGTCGATGGGCCACGCCTGTTACGTGACCCTCTGTTTGTTGCGCCTCTATTACATGCTCCCCCCAACTGCCGACGCTGCCTCCTTTCTAAGACAACAAATAAACTTCTTTTAAAATCCCTTCCACGTGTAGAGTCTCGGTCCCCTTGTGCGTTCCTCTAAAAAATGATGCCTTCAGTGTGCGTCCACACGTCGTCTCCCAGCTGTTTCCTTAATTCAATTTATTGCGTCAATTTTGTGATTTTGTTGCCTTTGTGATTTTGCTACCTCCAACAACGTCAATTGCTACTGCCGCCTGGAGCATCTCTCACGTGTCCACTGTGCGTACAATTGTCCCTTTAATTTGCCAACTGTTGCTTGTTTATTGCCCTCTTTGTAGCTTCCTATTATTTGCGTCATGCCAGCTGTCTTTAAGCATTTAAAACCCTCCATGTTTGGGCCGACTCTCCATTTGATTCTTCAGTTACGTTGCTGTTTTGTAGCTCTCTCTTATTGCTGACTTACTCCATTGATTAGACAATTAACTACTGCTCTCCTTCTTTAACGCTGCGTCACATACGTTCCTTGTGTTGTGTCTTCAAATTAAAACAATTAGTTTGCGTGGTGTTCACTCCGTGGACCTATTTAATTAATTCATCATGGGACCATTGTGTGTTACGAGAGCTCTCCCTTGGTGACTGAAGCTCCCCTCTTGGCTGCCTAATTTAATTTGTCTCTGTTGTCTTATAAACGATCCCACTTGCTGTTTCACTCTATTGTTTCCACCGGCTGCTAATTGACTTCATATGTGCTTTGCTCTCTTTTTCTTATTGCATTTAAAATTTTCTCTTTTGTCTTCTAATTTTCGTCTTTTGATTTTCCTTGTCCACTTCATTAAGACAAACGAGTACTAATCTTCAGAAAATGTCTTAAATGAGGTATTTTTGATTCACTTTAATTTCTTTGCTCCCAAATTGTACCTAAAATCAAATATGAAATAAAGTGAGTATTTTAATCATTTTTGTATCAATAATCGCTAAGTGAAAATAATTAACAAAATCAACAATTAAGTACATATCACACAGCATACCTCATCAATGATCGGGGCGTATGGAAGCTTCATACTGCCAACCGAGAAAAAGCTCTCTGTCACAGCGAAATAGCCTCCCATGGTACTATAGATCCGTTCGTGCTTGGCAGCCAATCTGGGTCCCCACGATGAAGAGATGTTGTTCTTAATGATCGAGCGGGTCAGTTCCCTTTCGTTCACCGACGAAGGGTCACTCGGTGGCTTTCCAACAACTTGCCCATCCTTCCGGGCACTCACTCCGATTTTCTCATTTTCCATTGCCTCCGACACTTCATTTCTGCCGACTTTCGGCACCTCCACCATTTCCGCTGCTATCTCCAGCGGCCCAATAATTTGTAAAGCTCTCTCGGTGGCCAGTTCCTGATGGAGCTCCCTCAGAACAATACTCACTTCTTCGCTAAGACCTGGGGATGCTCGTGGAGAAGGCTGGCAAGGAGGCGACGAAGCAGGAGAAGGGGAGCTAGCTTCGCTCCTAGGTCTAAGTTCATTTCTAGGGCTAGTCGACGACATGGTAACTGAAAATGAAACCTACAGGGCACAGAAAGGAAAAAGGACATACCTAGTTTAGAGATTGAAGTCGGGAATGGAGACGGTGGTGAAAAGTGGATTCCGGTGACTACAAGTAGAAGGATAGAGAGCAGAGAGAATGTTATAGAACTGAATACACAAAATAGAAAGTGAAAGAAATTCGTCGACCTTGGGTAGTTATCATCAAGATCAACTGAACAGGCGTATCAATCAGAGTCGGACGCGTGGCAAAATCTGAGCCGTGCGAGTTAGGGTTATCAAGTGCCCCAACCGGCGCAGCAGTTGAAAGGACTGGACCTGAAGCGGCGCAACAGCTGAAAGGACGCCTATGACAGCTGCGCAGCAGTTAAAAAGACGCCCCATTTCAAATTTTGAAAATCTGTCAAAGGACACGTGCCGTTAGTAATGATTAAACCAAATGCCTTCATGCGCTAGGCGTCAACATTCAACCGACCGATCCTAGGACGAGCTGTCATGCACTAAGCGTTGATGTCCGACCGATCGGGCCTATCACGAGCTGTCATACAGACGAGCTGCATAATCCTTATGTACTCCTTTGACCCTTCTCCTTGGTTAGACTCGAGTAGTAGGGGGCTTACGGTTGGGTCGATCGTGCTAGGCCCAAGCCCAGACTCAAAACGACGCATGGGCCGATCGGCCCATCCCTTGATGTTGACCTAATCTCTGTAGGTATTAGTTATATAAATTCATTACCTTATCATAAAAAATGTATGACTTTCGAAAACCCTAGTATTATTTATTCAACAGCCACCAAAACTCTCACAAAAGGCTAACTTGAGCGTCGAAGGGGCCTACCGGCAGTCAACTCCCGGTATGCCTTATTGTTTTGCAGGTGTTTCCGTGCCAAGGTCAACCAATTCCATGGATCCTAGCAGTAGTGCTCAGCCCTATCAAAATCAGACAGAACCACAATCCATATAATTAACTTATGTCACAAATTGATCATAAAAAAGAAACTTATGTAACTACTAATCCATTATATGTCCTGTTTACGACATCTGATCATGACGAAGCATTTTATTGTAACTAAAAATGAAAAAAAAATATTTAACAAAAAAAACGTTAAACCAAAATAGATAATCCGACAAGACACGAATTATCTAATTGTTTAACTTATTTCTAATTAAGACCCAATTACTGTGTGTAATTATTAAATTAAGGCTTGCTATCGCCTGGGAATGAAAAAGGACGGTCGATATTTCAAGTTCATTAGGGTTTTTAACATAAAACCCTCAACCTTTTGTCTGCGCGAGTGCAAACCATAGACGCGCGGCTTAACTCAGCTTTGCTCCGATCCAATGGGTACTCACCCTCTTCTTCTATTCTCTGGTTTCTTGTGGGAAAACTTGCTTTGCTTTGTTTTGTTTTGCTGTTCCATCTGTCATACTTTAATTATTTGGTGTCCTGCCATAGAACAAGTCATTTTTTCCCCCTTGGATTTTTGTATCTCTCATTCCGATGTTTGGGGGTAAGCTTAACGTGAAACCAGTCATTTGTTTGAATTGACAATGTTAGTACAATTTGCTGCTATTCATTTCCACATGAAAAATGATAATGTTGCTTAGTTTTCTCAAGGAGCAAAGTGGACGCAATTTGTGTGGAAAAGAGAAAGTTGTTATTGTTCTTTAAGCTTTTGGTTTATTGTATTGGACTTGCGATTTTTGATGGGTTTGAACGAAAATAGGGTCTTACAAGTACGTATCCGAACTATGGAGGAAGAAGCAATCAGATGTTATGAGGTTTCTGCAGAGGGTGAGGTGTTGGGAGTACCGCCAACATCCTTCCATTGTCCGTGTCACCCGTCCCACTCGCCCTGACAAAGCTCGCCGTCTTGGCTACAAGGCCAAGCAGGTTAGATTTACCTGTTTAGGGGTTGTTATCAGTTATTTGTAGGTCCAATATTGTAAAGTGATCAACAACTGTTACAATAATAGATAAACGTGTTAAGCTTCAATGCTCATTTTACCATACTGACCGATTCCAATCCAGCTGGCAGATTCGCCTTGCGACATGACTTATATAAGGCATACATTTTGATTTGTTCTATATGTATTATTTGCTTCCTATGTGGTTTTTGTTACGATTTGTGTTTTTTTTTTTTTTTTTTGTGTTTTGTGATAATCCAGGGTTTTGCAATAGCCTTGGTTGGGTTTAGAATAATTTGGGCATATTGATGTGCTACAAGTTGTAGTCTCTTTCCGGTCATTGCTGGTTAAGCAGCTTCCTGATGAACAGTCATCTCCTTTTTTGGAGACTCTCTACATACAGTGATTAGATGCTTCCTGAGATCAGCTATATGAAAACATGCAGTCCATCATCTGACAAAGTGGATTTGCTGTTATTTGAACCTCTTGTCTCAGTCAGATATAGTTTATTACCCTTTCCATCTTTATCCTTTTTAAATCTTGGGATAAAATGATGCTATACCATGGTTGTTTTCCTGCATGTCATTCTTCTGTGATTTAAAGGATTTCAATACTAGCTTTCTCTGTTGAGAGTTTGCTGGCTGGTTTCTGATGGAAAGTCATCTCACTCTGTGGTCCCTCCTGGAATATTATGTGAAATAGCAACTCATGCTTCAACACCTACTTCCTTATTCTTGTATAATTGTGCATAGATTGGGGTTCATAAATTTTAATTTTGTTATTCTTTAAATGTTGACAATTACAATATTTGTGTTCACACAATTTGACCAATGGTTGATTTCATGCAGGGTTATGTGATTTATCGTGTCCGAGTTAGGCGTGGTGGTAGGAAGAGACCTGTTCCCAAGGGTATTGTGTATGGGAAGCCCACAAACCAGGGTGTGACCCAGCTTAAGTTCCAGAGAAGCAAGAGGTCTGTTGCAGAGGAGCGTGCTGGCCGAAAATTGGGAGGTCTTAGGGTTCTGAATTCCTACTGGATTAATGAGGTCTGTATGTTAATCTAAAAGTACCGTTTTTCAATGTTAATTATTTTTTACTGTTGCTTGTGTTCCATCCTGCATTTATGTTCATACAGGATTCTACTTACAAGTACTTTGAGGTAATTCTGGTTGATGTGGCACATAATGCTATTCGCAATGACCCAAGAATCAACTGGCTCTGCAACCCTGTACACAAGCACAGGGAGCTCCGGGGCCTTACTTCTGCAGGGAAGAAATACAGGGGTCTCCATGGAAAGGGGCACTTGTTCCACAAAAATCGGCCCTCACGCAGGGCAACCTGGAAGAGGAACAATACTCTCTCCCTTCGTCGCTATCGATAAGTGCAGTGATGTCTTCAATGTTCTGCTAATGCTTGCTGAGTTTTGTTTGGAGAACATGGTTGTCATTTTGGGTTCATGGTTTTCGATATTGAAATACTTGACTTATTTATACCTTTGGAAGTATTGCTGGGGTTGAAATGTTGGCATTAAATTTGCATTATGTTATTATTCATTCGATAGGTGATACTCTATGTTTCAAATTCTTGACAACCGGCGATGTGATTGATTTATAGTACCTACTGTAGAATGAGTTAAGAATTGACAACTTGAGTTTTTGCCTACCTTTATGAGAAATTTGTGAGCTCACTGTCTATGGTTCCGTCTGCTTAGGAAACAAAATAAGCTTTTGAGGTAGCCGATTCCTCATCGAGAAAGCTATAGGGATGCAATGATCGGAGACTTCTTAGGTGTTTGGGAATCTCAAAAAAGTAGTTGTACTACCTTTCTGATATCGTATTATATTGGCAAGTGTTTTCAGAATCAAAATCTTCTTATTTTAGCAACTGGCTTCTGTCAAACCTCAAATCTTGAGCTTTTTAGCACATCGTGACTTCTAGTGTCTATCATAGTAGGAAGATTTGAAGTCGTACAAAATAACAACTCAACCAATGGCATCAACAACAATCATTGGTGTTTGATGTATCCGGTTCGTTATATTCATGCGTGACTTCATCAAGTGTCACAAGTTTGTGGTTCTCAATAGAGAGCTGTGCTGCGACTCCGATGGCAACTGAGATCAACCCATCTTGCAAAGACACAGCAGGGACCTTTTCACCTTCAGCCCGTATTGCATATAAGAAGTTCAGGTGTTCCAGATAGCTAGCGCCATGATGAAGCCCATCGTACCTAAAGAAACCAGTATGTTTGAGAATTGTGTTTAAGAATCAGACCAAAGAAAAGCATACCTACTTGATTCGATCATCCTCAGCTTTCAAGGTGTTAACACCTTCTCTTCCCGCTGCTCTAGTACCAAAGCGCACAATACTCTCTGGAACAAAGGCCTCACCCTGTTAAATAAAACAGAGAAAAAATAACTACTACTGGCTGTGGACAACAATCAAGCAGAGCACCTGGAAAGGTAAAAGAGTTTTAACCTTTCCAATTTCACCAACGACAGAAATTTCTTGCTCATTTCTGCTCCCTTCAGCAAACATGCATAGATCAAGCACCCCTCTCGCACCATTTTCAAACTCCACTATAACGTATGCGTTGTCAATAATATCTGGCCTCTGTAATAAAGGAAAGAAAGGGTAGAATTGTAGTCCATAGATGAAACTAAAAATAGAGTATAAAAACTTGCCCTTCCGTCATAGACTTCATCTTTGTGGTTGACATCCATAGCTCCGGAAGCCATAACTCTAACGGGGTTTGAGCCAGCAAACAGCCTCATTAGGTCAAAGAAGTGGCAGCACTTCTCTACCAGAGTGCCCCCTGTGTTAACGTTGAACCGGTTCCAATTGTTAACCTGTTACAAGCAGCACTTACAAACATTTCGAATCCCAACAAGAGTACTTGCGCCATGAAACAGAGTCGCATGAATTTACCTTAACCAGAAAGGGAAATCGATGTTCACGGATTGCCACCATTTTGACAGCCCCAACAGATCCACCTTTGACAATTTTTATCAGCTTCGCAACCGCTGGCATGTACCTGTACTCCAGTCCAACTTGTACTATCATATCTGATCTCCTTTTCGCAGCATTCACAACCTAAATCAAATTCAATTTAAGATAATCATGTAACATATATATATAGTAATTTTAATTGTAATAAGAACAGGGTCATACTTTTTTACAGTCAGCAACGGATGTACACAAGGGCTTCTCTACTAGGACGTGATGAGGCTTGGGATGGTTGATGATATCCATCAGGATTTGATAATGCGTCATATTTGGGCTTGACAACACCACCACATCGCATTCTCCACCCTCCAGCAAGTCCTTATGTCCTGAATAGACCTTTTTGTACAGTTTCATCTTAAAATCTCATGATTACATTTTTTATTACCCCAGCAAGTAAAATAAACATTCTTCTCTTCTTCTTCCAGAAAAATAGAATGAACTTCAGTTATATATATATAAAAAAAAAAGGAAATCCAAGAACTTTTTGTACAAGGAAAAGATGTTAGAGACAGTTTCTTTATATTTTTTTCTTTATGTGTGTTCATTGTACTAATATTCAACTTTATAGACAGCTTCAG
The DNA here is from genome assembly GCA_025531955.1 of Erythroxylum orinocense. Taxonomy (NCBI): domain Eukaryota; kingdom Viridiplantae; phylum Streptophyta; class Magnoliopsida; order Malpighiales; family Erythroxylaceae; genus Erythroxylum; species Erythroxylum orinocense. The sequence goes on from JANZLX010000005.1 coordinate 14,946,759, forward strand.
AATGGAATATTACATGAATCAATCCATAAAACAAAAGCAGATAAAAAGAGTGAAAAAGAAAAAGAAAGCAATACCTGAAGAGACCAACCAAAGGACTTGGACAAATCAAGAGCAAGTTGTTGAGAAGGAACGTGAGGATCGGCGATACAAGTAACAATGACGTTTTCGTTGCGGAGATGGTAGAGATTGAGGAGGTGTTCTCTTCCCATCATGCCCATCCCGATGATTCCATACCTCACTGCTGTTGCGTCGATTGCCATTGTTTTGGCCTTGGTAAGAATATGTTATCATCTTCTCTTATTTATGCTTTTTTTTTCCTGCTAAAGTGCGGAGGCCGCAGTTGTTTATTGGAACGTCTTTGCGTCCAGGTTCATGACATGTTTCGTCTGATGTTACTAAGAAAGTTGGATAAGATGATACAAATTGTTGAAAACGACGTGGGATGACGTTTGTGAATTGTTTCTTAGTTTCTGTCGTAATGTTGATTGAGTATATGCGGAAGTAGTTTAGGTATCATTGGATGTATGGCGCGTGTAATTTAGTACAATTGTGGAGAATAGAGTTGGAAACGGGTGATAACTGCAGTATGTTGGTAAAAATTTACACGTTTGATGGTATTAAAAAAGTTACTAAATCCAATCTCGCACTGTCGAAATCTTAGTTATTTAGGATGCAGGTGAATAAAGATGATTTCTCATAAAAAATTATACGCAGATGATTTTTCTATCGTTAGCAATTTGTCCCATAATTGGTATTCATTAAGTTTAGTTTTTGATTACACCATCTATACATGCATGCTTTACCCTTCATATATATGTATTTGTGTGTATATATATATATGTGTGCGCGCGCGTGTATTATTTGACATACAAGATCTCAATTTTAAAAGAGGTATTAGTAGTTTATTGGATGTAGTACCCTTAATAGTCGATTGCTTTATTTTTGTTAGTATTTATGCGAGATAAAAAGGAATTCTAGATGTGTATATCTAATAACATGTAAATTACATATATTAATACTTAATGTTTTGATTGATAAAATACTTTTTAATTATGGATTATAATTATATATTTTATGCTTTATAAAGTATATTTGGGATTTGGATAAAAATGTGTTTAAAAATAGATATTTAGCAAGTAAAGAATAAAGATTGCAAACTTTGAAAGAAAAAGGGAAGGCCTAAAGGAGAAAAGTTTAAGAAGAGGTCTAAGGTGTGTCCATGCTTTAGTCAATATATGAGCTCCAAGATTTAACGAGATTAAATAGATAAGGTCCTTCTAAAATTAGTGAGCCTCGGTTATTTCTGCCTTTATTTTATATTGTTTAAGAGTCTTGTTTAGGAAGGATTTGTTTTGGTAGGATAATCCCAATAAGAGTTAAATTTTTTAGATTTAGTGCCTGTTTGGTTCAGTTTTTGGATACTTCAAAAGTACTTTTTTCTACCGCAAAAGTTATTTTCAGGAAAAAATGGGTGTTTGATTGCAAACTTCAAAAGCACTTTTTAAGTAGAAATAGCTTTTGAAAAAACTAAAATACAGTTTTTCCAAAAGCTAAAATTTGGAGCTTTTCAGAAAAGCTCAAATTTCAGCTTTTTCGAGAGCTATTTTTTATGTTATAGAAATAAAATATTTTTAAGTATAAATCAAATAGAATAGAATAATATTAAATATAATAAATTTTATTAAATAATTAATAATAATTTTTTTATATAATTAATAATAAAATAATAAAATTTTTATTAATGAAAAATAGAAAACATATATAAAAAATGGATTGTTTAATTGTTTAATGTTTCCGTCACTTACGTAAATAAAACTTGAAATAGCGTCTATTATCCTCTTGACAAAACTAGTCGCCAACTCTGTTTTGTTTCTTTTGCTCATCTATCCCTCTTATCTTCTCAGGTTGGTTCTTCTTTTTATTTTTATTTGTCTCCTAAAATTTTATTTTTCTCCATTGAAGGCAGACGTCGAACATCTGCCTTCAACGCAAAAGTCGAACGTTTGCATTAAAAACGCAGACGTCGACGTCTGCATTAAAAAAGCAGAAGAAGATCTGCGTCAACAATGCAGACCTTCGTCTGCGTGTTTCTGAACGCAGACGTTCGATGTCTGTGTTGTTGATGCAAACGTTCGACGTTTGCGTTTTTAACGCAGTCGAACGTCTGCATTCAAAAACACGCAAACCTTAGACCTGTCTCCTTGCTTTCTTTTTTAGAACGAAAAAACTTATTGGCAATTTTTGCTTTAACTAGCCTGTAATTGAGTAATAGTCCATAAACACACATAATTAGATGAATGTTAGAATTACTCATTAATAGTACATGGATGTTGTTAAACCACAAGACTCTTTCATCGATTCTGCTTAACAATTTGTAATAAAGTTGAATGCTTAACAATTTGTAATATTATTTAACTTTTTTACATATTTTAATATTTTTTTCATATTAATTTCATTTTATATAAAAAAAAAAGAGACATCTCTTTAAATTATTTCTTATAAGATGATTATCAAAATTTTCGTACAATATAATACTTGGCATATTGTTTAATATACTTTAAAAATTATTTAACATAAATAATTTAATTATAAAATAAAATATAGTTAATTAATAAAAGTGTTTTTTATTTTTATATTGCCAAACAGTCTACTGAATGAAGCTCTTTTAAAAAAGCTGTTTTTTTAATTGACAGTCAAACAGTCAACTGGCTTTTAAAAAAAGCTCTTCTTAGAAAAGCTCTACTGATCAAAGCTCAACCAAACGGATCATTAGTCTTGATTTTAGCTTTTATTCCTTATAAGAAGGTCACTAGAATGAATTGTTGGAGGTTTTATAGGAGGAGGTATGGATATCTCTCTCTCATATCTTAGTTTCTTTTCTTTTTGTAATTTGGAGATAACTCTTTATTTTTCTCTTTTGTGTTGTCCTTGAGAACCATATGCATCTAAACTCTCTTTTTTAAATTAAAAATTAATTAAAGTTTGATTCTTCAAGAACTCTGAGATCTAATTGTTCTTCTTTGTTGTTTTATTTTAAAATATTTATATATCTTTTGAGATTATTAAAATTATTATTTTGTTTGATTTATATAAAAGGTCTATAGTTCAATTATCAAAATAAGATATTGCTAATTATAATGATTAAAACCATAATTATTTAATTATTTAATTTTTCTAATGCTTAATGGTAACATGGTTCAATATATGATATTATACTTATGTTATATACATATATAATCTACTGGAAATAAACCAAGCTTGTATGATTGTTACCTATAATTGACAATGTCTGTAGGGTTTAATACTATCAATAGATTAAATCTTAAGAGCTTGTTCAGGGACGTTGGTTGATAAAGGAATTAATCAAAGAGTTTGTTTTAGTTAACAAGGAAGTAAAGAAACACAGGTAGTTAGAGCTTATTAATAACTATAACCAATTTAACAAGGAATCGAAGAGTTTATCTTTGCTTCAATTATTAATTCAAAGAATCAATACTGAAAATTTACCTCAGATTAGATGTTTGTTGTCATTTGGTTCCATTAAATTGCATTCTTGATTAGTTTTTTTTTCTTTTGATCTATTTCAATTTCCATCTTAAAATTCTCCCTTTCTTTATTTTATTTTGTTAACTTAACAAAGAGAAGATAAGCTTTACTATTCTAAGTGGATTTGATCATGCTCATCACTTGTGATCAGAGTAGGGTTATATTTGTTGGATTTGGCACCTACCAAAAATTGACATTATCGCTAAAAAATGATGTCGAAGTAAATTTATTTCTTTTATGACTCAAAATTCTCATGTAGGTGAACTTCAATATAATCCTTAGACCAAGGAAAAAATCAGGAGATTAAGGAAAGAAACATATTTAACTAATGAGCAAGCATCTTTTTCTTTATCTAAAATATTAGAACCAACACTTAATTTGATAGATTCCTATGGTGATTCTAAAGTTGAAGTAATCATGGCTAATCAAAAGAACCTTGAGAGAATTGACTGTAAAGGAATGTCAAATTCTGTCATATAGCTGTATATTATGTGATCCCCTGTATTTCCCTGTATTCTGTTACTTGTTCTTATCTCAATTAGCGTGTAACTTTTAGTATAAATATCTTGTATATTTGCCTTACATATTAATGAGAACAACTACGAAATTCGTCTCAAAACCTAAACCTTACACTATCTACAAGTTAAAGATACGTAGACTAAGGCAATTTTATTAGACCAATTTAATGTTAAATAGACAATCCCAAGGGAACGATTGGTCTTGTAACTTCATACGTGTCTTTAGAATAGTAGAAAACATACCAATTACAGACCAAACTCAAGCAGGGAGGAATACATGGAATGGACGAGGCATCCACCTAAATAATTCACCAACGAATCTTGCCAAAGAATTTTTAGAAATCCAATGCAAAATGTAACTTGGTACAAACTTGTATAGTTTGAGCATAATCGTGCAAGGGTTATGATTGTTCTGTCGTTAGTAATCAAGTATAGGACCCCAAAAAAAAAAAAGGAATGCCAAAAGGTAATACATAGATTTTTATCCTTAAATGCAGGTTTTGTAGTAAATAGAGAATGCGAATTATCTCTTTTCTGGATTCCATTTTACATGATCCTATGGAATCAGATACATTACTGATTGACAGCTTAATGAGTAAGATCGTATAGTGTTATAGGTGAATAAACATTAAGAAGTCATGCAAACTTTACCAAATTCATGATTATTTTGAATTGCTTGATCCATGCAATTTGCCAAAAGAAAAATGCAATAATCTACAAAGACTCAAAGCAAACCATTCACGCTCTAACAATGACGAACACAAGATGGATAAGATAATTCGTTATAACAAGGCTCCCTAATATCTGAACTGGCATGAAAATGGCAAGTGGATGTTGCTTACCTTATTGACAGTAACTGCAAAAACTTTGACTACATTACGTACCAATACACACACAAACTTATCTATAGCCTATATATAAACAATGATCCAGCATAAACTCACATAACTGTAATCGAAAGCTTCTCACTTCTCGTTTATCAAATTATATAGATCTTTTTTTTTTTCCCTGAAATACATAGAGAAGAGCATGTATAATTGGCAAAGGAACCAAGGAAACGGTGGTGAAGAAGCACCAAGGTTAATCCCAGAGAGAGGTGGAGTTTTGAAAAGCAGCCTTAAGAAAGTGGTTAAATCCGTTATTGGGAAACCAAGACCCCATTCAAAAAGTTGTCCAACCGTTTTCCCTTCTTAATTAAGTTACCATTGCCTTGTCTTACAGTGTACACGTAGTTTTATTAATTTGTTAATCGGTTACTATATATGGCATTGTTTCCTTAAACTTGCTTTATTCAATATTAATTAAGTTGTCAAGTGTCCACTTAATTTGTGTCGTCTATATGTTTGTACTGTTGTTAATTTTAAGAATTAAGTTGTTATCTATTGCAATCAAGTGATGATCGAGTTGTTCTGTAATTTCTTGAAAAATAATTAATTTTTCCTATCATCTTGATTGCCTTTAATGAGGAATAAACTTAAAATCATTTGCATTATTTAATTTAAAAGAGATTTAAAATTTTTATTTGATTATAGCTACTGCCACTTATTTTAAATTTGGTTACAACTTTTCCTCATTTATTAGTATACAGCATTTATTAACAAATTTAAGAGCCTTTATACCATAGACCAAGGTTTAAGAAAACAAAACTTACAGAAGTGGAGACAAAATTATAAATTTCACATTGAGTTGTTCGTAAAGAGGTTAGCTACGAAAGAATCCTACAAAGGAGAAGCCAACGTCATCCCAATCTCTTGACATAAGGATAAACATTTTTTTTAATGAATACCTCCAATTATTTAGTCAATTTTTAATTTCAACCAATGTTTTAAAAATTAAACCGAATATTGAATCAATCAAAGAAAAACTTTAAAGGTTTAAAGGTTCAGTCGGCATTAAATTACTGTAAAATCTATATATAATAAATAAGAAGAAAAATGATAAGAGTAAGTAAAAATAAAATATTTTATTGAAATAAAAAATTTACCAATATATATTATTTTATAATTAAAAAATAATAAATAGATATAAATAATTTTGTTTCATTAGTGAAATAAAACATTCATGCTGTTACATACTAAACATAAAACATATTCAGTTATTATTTTGAAAAATAAAACTTTAACTTGATTTCAAATTTTAATTTTTAATAATCAATTTAATTAATCAAAATGACATAATTTTATTGAAATAAAACATTCACTCTATCAAGACTAAAAAGAAAACATATTTATTATAAATTCTTACAACCAATTAATTAAAGGTGCATGTGTATGATCAAAATTCAAAAGGGAAAGCTGATTTATTCTAGATTATTCTTCTTTATTGCTTCTTTGTTCATCTCAAACTCTTACCATCTTCTTTCATCACTCTTTAATATTTAATCTTTATCACGCTACTTTAATACCATACGCAAGCCCCATTTCTATCCTTCTTTTTGCGCTTTACTTATTTTCTTTCCTTCTAGTTTTTCCCTAATCTATTCGCACTCCAACTCAGATCTTTCTGCAATCAACTACAACCTTTGTTGTTTCAAGAAAACCAAGACTCTCCCTTCCTCCAGATTTCTCTTCTCTCCATTGGAATTTTGTTTATTCACACCTCCCTTTTCCTATCGGTTTAGTATTCAACCTCTCTCGAAGCTCCCCCATTCCTCGGACATACTCTCACTGCAAAGATGGCCACATTTATGTCTATTGAAGCATATAATCATACTCAAAATAGTAATTAGTGGCCACAATTATGTTATTGTGTTGTGTAATGTTAGCTGGCTCCTACTGATTCACGATTAGTTAGATCTGTCGCTTTTAGCAAGTAACGGTAGTAAAATTTGTTTCTAGGTTGTGGAGGCAGTATAGGTTTCCAAAAAAGGAAAGAATGAAAACGATGGTAAATAGTATAAGTGAGGATGGTTGAAGAACCAATCCGCTCTGACTAGTTTAATGATAAACCGACCAGTTCATTGATAAATTGGTCGATTTCTACATAAACAGGTTATTAAACTAAACCGAATCATATAACCAATGAGTTCATATTATTTTCAATCAAATCAATCGGTCTGGTACGATTTTGAAAATATTGGTTTCAACTAATTATTAGAACTATTTATAAATTCAACCTTTCACTTAGGCCAAAGTCAACATGGTTAGATTTATTTAATACTCAAATTTATTTACTTTTTAGACTCTCGTGAATGTTTCAAAGGTGTTTAACAACCTTTCAGGGCTATTAGTCAATATAGATAATAGCCACTTAATTATATTAGCTACAACTACTTAAAAAGATAAATAACAACAACAAAACTCAATAGAAATCTCACTGAGACACGAGATATAGAAAGGTCTAGTAATACGCAACCTTATCCCTGACTAGTGGAGAGGTTGTTTCCAAAGCCTTACCCCTAACTTATTGATCTAAATAGTTATGCTTAATTTAAATTTGATAACAAAGGATCATCTTTTCAAATACCTAGGCATATTAATAACTACCAAGAGACTAACTAACATTCAGGGATTCTCAATCTATGTTTTATAGCATACACATAAGAATAAATAATTAGAGTAAAGGATTTCTATCTTTTACTGACCAATTAAAACTTAACAATTATGTTCATAATAACATTGATGTCCATTATTGCATTTA
>JANZLX010000005.1:14968719-14978982 GCA_025531955.1 Erythroxylum orinocense
TTTCCTACTCAAAGCATCAGCTACAACATTAGCTTTGCCAGGATGATACTCAATTGTACAATCATAATCTTTCAACAATTCTAACCATCTTGTCTGTCTCATATTTAACTCCTTTTGGCTTAACAGACACTTCAAACTTTTGTGATTAGTGAACACCTGAAATCTCTCGCCATATAGATAGTGTCTCCAAATTTTCAAAGCAAAAGCAACTGCAACAAGTTCCAGATCATGAACTGGATAATTAAATTAATGAGACCTCAACTGTCTCGATGCATAAGCTATTACTTTACCATGCTGCATTAGCACATATCCTAAACCTTGATGTGATGCATCGCTATATACAACATAACCTCCAGAACCAAACGGAATAACTAACACTGGAGCCATAGTTAACAGATGCTTAAGTTCCTCAAAACTCCTCTGTCAATTATCACTCCATTTGAAAGGCACATTCATTCTCAAAAGTTTTGTCAAAGGGGCTGAAATTAGTGAAAACCCCTCGACAAACCTTCTGTAATACCCAGCTAATCCAAGAAAACTCCGGATCTCAGACACATTCTTCGGAGACACCCACTTCATTTCTGCTTCAATTTTCTTTTAGTCCACCTGAATGCCCTGACCAGACACAATATGACCTAAGAATATTACTTGATCGAACCAAAACTCGCACTTACTAAACTTGGCATAAAGCTGTTTCTCCCTCATCAACTGAAGAACCAGTCTCAGATGTGCCATATGATCTTCTCTACACTTTGAGTACACCAAAATGACGTTAATAAAGACAATTACAAATTAATCTAAATAAGGTTGAAATACCTTATTCATCAAAGCCATAAATGTTGCCGGAGCATTAATCAAACCAAATGGCATCACTAAAAACTCGAAATGTCCATATCTGGTTCTAAATTCACTTTTGGGAACATCTGCCTCAGCTATCTTCAGCTGGTAATATCCCAATCTCAAGTCTATCTTTGTGAGCCCCTGAGCTCCTTGTAACTGATCAAACAAATCATTAAACCTTGGGAATGGATATTTATTCTTAACTGTTATCCGATTCAACTGCCGGTAATCAATGCACAATCTCAGAGTCTCATCCTTCTTCTTTACAAACAAAACTGGAGCTCCCCAAGGTGGCACACTAGGCTCGATAAACCCCTTATCTAACAATTCCTGTAACTGAGTTTTGAATTCCTTCAGTTCAACAGGTGCCATCCTATATGGAGGAATTGATATAGGAACAATACCTGGAACAATGTCAATAGTGAACCTTGCCTCCTTATCTGGGGGTAATCTCGGTAGTTCAGTTGGAAACACATCTGAAAATTCTCTGACAACTGGAATATCCTGAATAGTTTGTTCCTTTCGAGTATCCACCAGGTGGGTCAGATAAGCCTCACATCCACCTCAGATCAATCTCAAGCACTCAGAAATGAAATTAGTCGGGCTGGCACTGCCTGACTAACTCCTCGAAACACCACTCTCGGCTGATTATGTCGGACCCCAAATTTTTTGTGGAAATTAGAAATAGCAAATGAAATTCAATGAGTATTTTTGTATATGTATTATGTTATAGATGAAATTGTGTTTTAAGAAATTAATGAGAAAAGATTTGAGGACTTTGATATTTGAGTAAATTTGTTTGGGTTATGAAAGTTTAAAGTGAATGATTTGATTGAAATAGAACTTAAAAATCAAAAAATAAAGAGAAAGAGTGTGAAAATTGAAGAAATAAGAAAGCATTGGATTCCTAAGATAATTAGCTACTTTTTCATGGGGAATTATGATTTTTAGGAGATTAAATAGAAAGAGATTGATTGAATCAAAGTCAGAGGATTTGTTAAAGGTTATGAGTTAGATAATTTTCTGAATATGGTTCAGTATTTTGAAAAATTCGGGATCTGTAGAGATCCAATTGAACCGATTCTTTTTGCAAAATAAAATTGAGACATGGGGCTACAAATCATATGAAGGACTCGAATTTCAAATTAGCCCTTAAGACTTTCGATTTCTGAATGGAAGTTGAGTTTGGTTTTTCAGTCTCGGATTAGTAAGAGCTGAACGAGTATTTTAGCCATAACTCCTTCGTTTCTGAACCGATTTGAGCGTTCTTTATGTCATTTTAAAGATGAGACATAGAGGAACTCTAGAAGGAAGTTTTGCCAAATTGTGTCATTTACCTGCTCAAAATCGGATGTCAGGTTTTTAGGGCAAAAATGAAGGGCAAATGTGGAAGTTCACTTAAGTTACTATGTTATAAGGCTTATTGGTGAGGGCATATTGGTTATTTTACAGTCATTAAATAGAAGAGTGAAGAGATGTCATTTTAGAGGGCAGTAGTTCACGAAAATAAGCAAAAGAAATAGTAAATGAAATTCAATGAGTGTTTTAAGAAATTAATTAGAAATAGTAAATGAAATTCTCCGTCCGACATCCGATTGACTTGGTTTTCAAAGCGTTGGATTCGTAAGACAATTAGCTACTTTTTCATAGGGAATTATGATTTTTAAGAGATTAAATGGAAAGAGATTGATTGAATCAAAGTCAGAGGATTGGTTAAAGGTTATGAGTTAGACAATTTTCTAAACATGGTTTAGTATTTTGCAAAATTCGGGATCTGTAGAGATCCAATGAACCGATTCTTTTTGCAAAATAAAATTGAGACATAGGGCTACAAATCATATGAAGGACTCGAATTTCAAATTAGCCCTTAAGACTTTCCATTTCTGAATGGATGTTGAGTTTGGTTTTTCAGTCTCGGATTAGTAAGAGCTAAACGAGTATTTTGGTCATAACTCCTTTGTTTCTAAACCAATTTAAGCGTTCTTGGTGTCATTTTAAAGGCGAGACATAGAGGAACTCTAGAAGGAAGTTTTGCCAAATTTTGTCATTTACCTGTTCAAAATCAAGTGTCAGGTTTTTAGGGCAAAAATGAAGGGCAAATGTGGAAGTTCACTTAAGTTACTATGTTATAAGGATTATTGGTGAGGGCATATTGGTCATTTTACTGTCATTAAACAGAAGAGTGAAGAGCTGTCGTTTTAGAGGGCAGTAGTTCACGAAAATAAGCAAGAGAAATAAAAGAAACGAAGAAGAGAGGGAGAGAAGAGAGATGGTACGTCGGTGAGAGAAGGAGAAGAAGAAGAAGAAAGGCAAAGGCTAGGGGTGTCGATTTTTATGGGTTTCTAAGGGGTTTTTGATGCTTCTTTAAGAGGGAATGGAGGGAAGAGCATGAAAGTTTCCTTTGGACCTAAAGAAATCCGAAAATGAAGAAGTTAAAGGTAAGTTTCGAAATTTCTTTTAAGTTGTGAATTTTGATGAGTTCTTGGTTTAGAAACCTTGGAAATGTTATGGGTTTATGTTTCCTAAGCTCAATTTTGAAGATAGCATGGTTTAATTGATTCAATTTTGGATTATTGTGAATTAGGGTTTATGTCAATTTTTGTGATTTGGGGATTTTAGAAATTCTTGCTTTAGATAGCTTGAAAAAATGATGATTTTGGGTTTCCTATAGTTAATTTTGAGGATTATGCTTTTTATGATGTTGAATTTGGGCGAAATTGGTTTAGGAAATTTTAAATTGGAGGAAAGAAGAAAGGCTTTGGAGAATTGAAGCTATGGACAAGTCTTTAGCAAGGATTCGAGGTGGGTAATGTATTTATATTTTGAATTATAAGTTCGTTATGCATTTTTGAAAAATCAAGAATAGAAACGTTTTGAAAATTATTATTTTCGAATGATATATTTCGTTGATTTTGTAATGATTTTAAGCCATTGCTAAGGATGGTTTCCGAATGATTTTGAGAAAGTGAAAGAAAGAAAGTATTGGATTTTTTGGTATTGATTCCGAATGTTTTGAAAAATTGTTCCAAGTTCTAAGTGTGTGAAAATTTGGATTTTCGAATATTTTGGAATTAGTTATAAAATCTTGTTTATGTAAAGATTTTAACAAAATTTATTATGATTTCCGAATATTTTGAACTTGTTTATATAATATTGTTTATGAAAATGTTTGAAAATTTTATGATTTTCGAATACTTTCGGAATTAGTTATAAAATATCGTTTATGAAAATGTTTGAAAAATTTATGATTTCCGAATATTTTCAGAATTAGTTATAAAATATTGTTTATGAAAATGTTTGAAAAATTTATGATTTCCGAATACTTTCGGAATTAGTTATAAAATATTGGTTATGAAAAGGTTTGAAGAATTATGATTTCCGAATATTTTTGGAAGTGTTTATAAAGAAAAATTATGATTTCCGAATATTTTTGAATTTGTTTATAAAGTAGTGTTTATGTAAATGTTTGAAAATTATGATTTTCGTATGATTAAATTCCTTGCTTTTGGAATAATTTTAGAAATTTGTTATATGTTCAATGATTTAAGAAATTGTAAATATTAATTCCGAATGTTTTTAAGAATTGTTACAAGTTTTAAATGTTTGATAAATTATGAGAATTTCTGAAATTATGAAAATTGATACATTTGTTATTTATTATTTATGAACGATTTTGATAAATTATCAAAAGCGTTGCATACTTTGTTTATGAATTGTTGTGAATCGAATATGATTTTTTTATTGTTATGAAATTCATTATTATTCGGATGTTTTGAATAATTTGAGAAATTGATGTTTTCATTGATTGAATAAATGGGAATTTATTTGATTTGTGAAATTGATAAATTGCTATGATTTGTGCATTCTTTGTGTTTGGATGAACTAAGATTTTGCTATGTGAAAGATATGTCACATTATGCTTGATTATGACATGACATGAAAATTTTGAATTTTCGAAAGATGCCTTCGGGCAATACGATTTGTCACGCATAAAAATGTGTTATCTGGGTTTGGTTAGGTACCCTAAGTATGAGTCAATGTACTGGTCTCCTTTTTATAGGCTTCTCCCGCTTGCCTGCAAGTGGCACTGGAGTTCCGATTTCGGACTCCCATAAGTCCACGGCTGCACTGAACTGCTATGCGGGAATGTGCAGTACGTTCCGTGTTGGGCCAACCCAAATCGTTTGATTACTATTGGCAAAGATTTAAAAAGTTGTATATAAGTTGTCTTTAATATGGGATTTTTGAACAACTCCTCATTTAACACTTTTATGAAGGATTATTATCAATAGAAAAAGGATGATGGATGCAACTAATGAATATTCCATAGTGAATAAAACTCATTAAGATGCTAGAGTTTTAATCTCAACTATGGCTACCAATTTCTCTCAATTTGGCTTAAATAAGACTTATCTTTAAGAATAGTAAATCAGATAAATGTGTCTAATATTAAATAAAAAAATTTATAATTTAACTTCTCTTGTTTAATAGATGGCCATGAGAAAAATGCAAGAAGTTAAAGCTTATACGATCTGGGTGGTTTATAACTAACCAATCGATATGTATTTAACACTTCAAGATGATAATCAATTGCATGTTATATGGTTAAAAGATTTCCAAGTCCACCAAAAGGAAATATGATCCTTACTCAAACATTTATAACTCAATATAGAGGGGTCACCTAACCTCCCACCAAATTTCCAAAATTTTTCTTAATTGATCAATGAGTCTACTACAATAGCTTACCTCAAATTCATTTATGTTACTTAAAGATATAGTTAAAGTATTCATTACTAACTAAAAATAATTTTAAAAAATCAAGCATTTAGAAATTTGGAAAATCAATTAATCAACTGGTATCATCGATTAGTAAAATGAAGATTACAGTAAGTTTTTTTTTGTAGCCCATTGTTAATCTAAAATAAATGTAAGTACAATCTCCCTACGAAGTGGGAAAGAGTTGAAGGAAACTAGAAGAAGTCGAAGAATGATTCACAGTCACCCTTTAGAGGAGGAGATGAAAAAACGAGTGATAACTCCCTAACAACAATTCAATCAAACCAAGATGGTTAATGAAGAACACCAAAGAGCATTGATGACCAAACCTCTATTCCCTGAAAGATTTGTCAAATCCAAGAAAGAGCAGGAGGAAAAGGCAACTCTTGAGAACTTTTTTAAGATCAAGGTAAACATATCCTTACTTGATGTAATAAAATAAGTACCTTACAGTACAAAATTTTTCAAATAATTAATTATGCATTAAGAAAGGTAAATTTAATGTAAATGAAAGGGTAAGTCTGGGGGAAAATGTGTTAGCTATTCTCTAAAGAAAATTGTCCCCTAAATGCAAAGACTCTTATGCATTCAATATCCCATGTAGACAATGCTGAAATTAAGAAAATTATATATGATTTGGGTGCTTCAATTAATGTTATGCCTTTGTATATTTATAAATCTTTAAATGTTGGTTTATTACAAGAGATATGTATGCTCATCTAACTTACCAATATGTATGTATACCCTATGGGAGTCTTGGTAATGTTGTTAACTTGCAACCAAATTAATATCAACTTTAGTAATGAAATATATAGTTAGTGGAGAGTTGAGATCGTTCCCACGAGGAATCTATTAGTAAGTGTTTCACGAGTTAAAACTAAAACAAATTGAAGGGATCAAATTAACGTGATTTTAAGAAATTAAAATTGAAAAAATTAAAAATAAACAAAAATAATCAGATTTGGAAAATTAATGAACAAATTTTTGTTTCGGGTCACCTACTTTATCAAACTAGCATGGATCATTGATACAAAATTAAGTCCATTAATAAATACTCATTGAATGGTGTTCTCAATTAGGATTAAATAAATAGAAAGATGTATTCTAATCACTCTTATTAACTAATAAATTAGGTATGATCTTAAGTTTGATTAATTAATAGCTTAATAACTAAGAGAATTAGTAGCAAGACAATACACAAACGATATGTATTTAGTTTAAATAAATCTCTTTCTTAGAATGTTCAATCCTTAACGTAAAAGATGGTAATGCTATTTGCCATTTTGGGTTAGCAAAATTGAATCTCAAATCCTACTAATCTAGCTATAAATTAAATCAATCAATTCCTAGTTGCACACCCTAGAGATCAATCAATTCAATCATGAAAAGTAATACGAAAGATACTTAATATTAGTCAATGAAATAAACTTTATTCAGAAAATCTCACATATAGTAGATGCTCAACTACGAAAAAGGATTTAGCTACTCATAATAGTGATGAAACTTGACATAAAAATAGCAAATCATATGGGGTGTGCTTGGATAATAGCTGATCAGCTAAAAAATTAGTTGATAAGCCAAAATCAGTTGTTTGACTGTGTTTGGTTAATTGGCTAGTTGGGTTGAATTAGCCAACCCAACTAGCCAAAACCAATAAGCTGCTCCACACTAACGTTTGGAGTAATCAACTAATTACCCCAAACCTAAAATGTCAAGTTTGCCCAGACCTCTCACTCATCTCTCTCATTTTCTTCGGAAGGTCTCGCGTTTTCTCTCTGCTCTTCGTAACCAGTTGGGAACCGTCCAAAATAGGTCGGCCTTGTTAGGATATGTTCATCACCGGAGCAGCACCGTAACCAACTCCCTAATAACAATTTCTCCTCTTAACTACTAAACCCTTTTCCTTATTTCATAATCCTATGATCGTCTTCTCCCTTCCGTCGAGCTCAATCCATGGTTAGATTCTACGATTGTTTCCTTCTTTTGTTTTCTTGGTTTTGATATGAATTTCACGCTTTGATCTCTTCGCTTCTGTGTGTTTTCTTTCTAAGGTTTTGGAGAAAGTTTCATGGTGATGGAGCTATTAAAGATCCTAACAATCTTCACTTTCTCACCTTCATCTCAAAATTTTCCTAGTAATATCTTCAGTTCACTTCCATGAAAAGTCATCTCTTTGTTTGTCTGGGTGTGTCATGGTCGTTAACTTAACGGGTTCTGAAAAGGGTATTTCTTCATTAGCAAGTATTTGACTAGAATCATGAGAAAAGGTTCCGCCTTTAGCATCACCAAGAGTGCCCCTTTTCTTGTTTTTTGAAGATTCAGAACTGTCATTAATGGTATGACTTGTAGAACTATAGATGTGTGATCTTCTCATTTTATCAATTGCAACTGTAGATATGCAAATCTTGGGAGGAGTTTTAAGCCTCTTTTGATCAACCAATTTCATCTATATGCAGATAGAACCCATGGAAAAGGTGGAGATGGAATCTGATGAGGAAATCCTTTTTAGCACATCACCGGCAGGAACTAAAGTTCATCCTTTTGACTCCGAGTTATAGAGTGCAGGTCTTCCTGCTGATGTTGGCAAAGCCAAGGTTTTTAATAGGCTAAAGATGAGCCCTCTAAGAAGTATATACTTCGACTTGATGACAACAAAGATTAACATGTTGCTACCTTTTGGTCCTTTAGCAATGTTGGTGCATCATTTTACACAAAGCAATGTAAGCACTAAGTACACCCCCCCTGATTGTCTTGAATTCCATTTCTATTGTAGATAGTTAGTGTAGCACCCCACTCCCACAAGACCCGAACCCAACATTGATGGTGATATCCGAGTCCGTGCCCTACGAGAGTGGTGTGTGAAAGCACTCATTCAGTCGGAAATAGGTATACCCCTTTTTTTATACAAAACACAAAACAATATATGCGGAAATCGATAATCAAATAGGGCATAAGCCCTGTTCAATCATGTAGTGAAATTTACAAAAATTCCCATATGGCCAATTTGACCCTTTCACAATTACAACCACTTTAGTCATTTCAAAATATACATTTATACAATAGTTAAAATACAATTCAATACAATATTAAAGACATGCAATGCAGACGCGAATTGATCTCGACCCCTATTCTTCACTTGTAAGCTGTAAGTACACTCCCGTTGGTCTAACGGGGTATTCTTCTGATCCTGAAAAATATTAGTAAATTTTTGGGTGAGTTTTTCGAACTCAGTGAGTGACCATCATCGATGGTTCACTTATCACATAACACATGCAATTCACATCATTCACATTAGTTCATTGATAAACATAATGAATCACATGCACTTGATTAGTCATTTCACATATTACATTTAGTAAGCATTGCCTTCAGAAATCATTCATACAAAACGCATATATCAATTATAATTGCAATGCACGTGAGACTCACTTTTATTTTATTATTGTTATGATCGAGTGCCCTTTTTATTCGCTCATATCCCCTGGTGGATATTGAGTTGTAGCATATAACATCCCAGATCCTTTAGTGGATAATGGGACAGTCGCATTCAAGCCTGAGGCTCTAATCACACTCTGAGCTTTTAGCTCTTTTTCACATTCTGAGCTTTAAGCTCCTTTTTCCTGGCGACTCCGGTCATAACTTCCTTTATCTTTCATGCATTCATGCAATGGAATGCATCACTTACATTGCATGCACTTATTTGATCATACTCACATATCATCGGACCGTAGTCCAGCATTCAACACGTAGTTGAGCATTTGCACTTTCACTTGCATGCAATTGCACATTTAGAAAACATTTAGCAATCACTTCAATATCTCATACATATAACACATTCATCGGACCTTCTGTCCGGTATCCAACACAATCAATCACATTCATATATACATTCATCACACAGAGATCAACGTATACAAAATGCAAATGAAGCAACCAATGAAGTGGAACCATCTAGGTCTACTCACAGTACACTCCAAAATAGCATTTGCTTCCAAATTCTAGAACGCCTGTATGCAGATGTTTTACCTGCACATCACAATTTATACAATACACAATTTACAATTATGAAAAAACTCATTGATTCCCAAATAGTTTTATGGGCTATGTATAATGCATGTTCAGTGACAATCCCGGGTATATGGTCTAGAACTCATTTTACGCTCATTCCCATTTCAAAATTTAAGCATGTCTCATTGAACTAGGACTTACACTTCATTTGTACTGGATCATTCTAAATGCTCTTTTCAATCTTTACCCTTTTTATAAGCTCACACCTAAAAAACACTTGGTTACTTTATAACATAACTCAATTTCTTGTCATCTCTTTTCTAGCCTCACTTGATCTCATAATATTCAATTCTCATTCATAGCTGAGCAATTTAAACATATGTACACACTTAGGCTCATCGCCCCTTTACACACTAACCATATTTGTTTAGTTGGCATTGTCTTTCCCTTTGTCCTTGGGTAGGATTCCCTTGGTTTCCTAAAACAAACTAAATCTCATTCAATAGGAATCCACTTAAAGATCCTACAATGCAAAATCACTAAAATTGATTCTAGAACATTGAAACCCAAACAAATTTCTAAACTCCATAAGCTAGAATCCTTCCAAAAATCCAAAAGAGTCAAAAAGATCTTACCTTG
>JANZLX010000005.1:14993859-15006881 GCA_025531955.1 Erythroxylum orinocense
CAATTTCCATCGGTTTCAACAAGAGAGACGACCCGAGGTTTAGCTTGCTGCAATCTTGGAATTTAATTATTTTGACCGGTTTCCAAAGTCGATTTTCGAATCGAATGATAGAGCCGCGATCAGGATACATCCTCACTACCCATCTATAAAATGTAAAAATCAATTGGAAAAAGCATTTCACCTACTTGAACCAAAATATCCTCTAACATGCTTTTTGGATAAGCATTTGAATGATAAGCTAATTGAATCACTACATTAGTTTTTTTTAGGGGCCTCATGTTTAAGGACTTGTAAACATCATAAGGGATGGCATTTATTGATGCTCCCAAATCTAACAAAGCCTTTTCAATTCTTACATCACCAATTTTACAGGGACTAGTGAACATACCTGGGTCTTGACAATTAGGTGGTAGCTTTTTCTTCTGAAGTATTGCAAATACATTCTCTCCCAATTATACTTTCTTATCAAATTTCAATTTCTGTTTAGAAGTGCAGAGCTCCTTTAGAAATTTAACATAACAAGGAATTTCTTTAATGGAATCAATCAAAGGAATATTTACCTGGACTTTTTTGAAAGTCTCCAATATCTTTTTCTCTTGCTCCTTTTTCTTTGCTTTGGTGAATCGACTAGGAAAAAGGGGTGACACAACAAATTTTTGCAGATCTTAATGTGTTTTTTTTCTTCTCTTTTTTCCTTTTCTGGCTGGTTGGTTACTTCCTTTATTGCTTCTTCTTTGATTTCCCTCTTAGAGATTTTGGAGAAGGTTTCTTCAATTCTTTACCACTTCGCAACATGACAGCTTTAGCACTTTGCTTGGGATTGATTTCTGTTTGAGCAGAAATTTTTCCAAAATTTTGTGCCTCTAACTAATTAATGGTTGTTATCATTTGGCTCAATTGATTTTCAAGATTTTGAATACTAGCTTGAGTATCTTGCTGAAAGGTCACGGAGTTAGTGGACAAAGATTTAACTATATCTTCTAAAAAGGACTTACCTTTGGAATTGGGTGCTATTTGTTGATGTTGTCTAGGAATATATGATTGCCTATATTGTTGGAAATTTGAAGTAGCTTGTTGTCCTTGAGAGTTTCCATAACATAGAATTGGATGGTGACACTAACCCGAATTATAAGTGTTCGAGAATGGATCATATTTCCTTTGAGTTTGCCTAGCAAATCCTCCTATGACATTGACTTGTTCTGCACTTGCTTCTTGTAAAATTGGGCACCCATTAATAGAGTGTCCTAACATTAAACATATTCTACACGCCCTTGCTTCTTCTTTCTTTGCGATCGTGAATTGCCACACCAATGATGTAAGATTGTCTAATCTCTTCTCCAACACTGACACATTCACCTCATTAACTTGTTTTGAACTATGGCTAGAACTTATCCCAAATTGTTGTGTATTGGAAGCTATGTTCGCTATCAAATCTCTTTCGACTGCCGCTTTTTTGTCAAATAAAGCTTCACCACTTGCAGCATCAATCATACTCATATCTGTAAGCAAAAACCCTTCATAGAAGTATTGAATTAATAGTTAATCATTTATTTGGTGATAGGGGTAGCTCGCACAAAACTTCTTGAATCTTTCCCAATATTCATATAATGTCTCATCTGTGTGTTATCGAATGCCATAAATTTCTTTTCTAATATTGGTAGCTCTTGATGTTGGAAAATATTTTTCAAAGAATAATCTTTTCATTTCAACCCATGTCTACACATTTTCACTAGCGGAGTAATATAACCAATCTTGAGCATCATCTTTGAGAGAAAATGGAAAGGCTCTTAATTTGATTTGGTCCTAAATCAGATTCGTAGGCTTTATGTCTATACAAACTACATCAAATTCCTTCAAATGCTTGCAAGGATCCTCTCCCAACAGACCTCGAAAAATTGGCAATAAATGAATCAACCCTGAATTCAATTCAAAAGTATTGTTGTCCCCTAAATTTGGAAAATTGATGCAACGGGGATAATGAGTGTCCGTAGGGGGCAACTAATTCACAAAGGGTACAATTTGCAACCATCTTTTCTTTCTTCTATGTTTGTTGTCTCTATTTTGTCTGCTTCCGTAATTTCTTGGCTATCTTTTCTATCTCTAAATCGAATAGCAATTGCGTTATCTTGTCTAATCGTGTAACATACATATACCATCAAGAATTCCTCGACAGTGACGCTAAAATTTGGTAATGCTATCGCCTGTAAGCAAATTAGTACCAACTCTAATAATGAGTACTTAGGGAAAAGTTGAGATCATTCTCATGAGGAATCTATTGGTAAGTGTTTCACGAGTTAAAACTAAAACAAATTGGGGGGGAGGGGGTTGAATTAATGTAATTTAAGAAATTAAAATTGACAAAAATTAAAAATAAACAAAAAATAATAAGATCTAGAAAATTAATAATCAAATCTTGGTTTCGGGTCACCTATGTTATCAAACTAGTATGAATTATCGATATAAAATTAAATCCATTAACAATTACTCATTGAATGGTGTTCTCTTTTAGGATTAAATGAATAGAAACATGTATTCTAATCACTCTTATTACTAAAAACTTAGGTACGATCTTAAGTTTGATTAATTAATAGATTTAAGAACTAGGAGAATCAGTGAGCAAGATAATACACAAACAATATGTATTTAGTCTAGATAAATATCTTTATTAGAATTTCCAATCTTTAATATAAAAAATGGTAATCCTATTTGCCACTTTGGATTAGCAAAACTAAACGTCAAATCCTATTAATCTGGTTGTAAATTAAATTAATCAATTCCTAATTACTCACCCTAAAGATCAATCAATTCAATTACGAAAAGTAATACGAAAGACACTTAATATTAGTCAATGAAATAAACTTTATTAAGAAAATCTCACACATACTAGATTAAGAAACAAGTCCATTGATTTTAAATAAAAATTTCAACACATTCAAGAGATTTATATCCAAAGTTAGCCTAAAAATAATAACTTATCAAATTCTCCCACACATTAAAACCCATGGATTTAGAGAAGGAAAAGTTGAAATGAGTGCTTATAGAATCTAAAGAGGATATTGGTTAGTCTATAGATGATATTAAAGGACTAAGTCCATCTACTTATATGCATAGAATATTGATAAGGGATGGTTACAAACCTTTGATAGCAACATATTACATATTAAACCCACCTATAATGGAAGTCGTGAAAAAAGGGATATTGAAACTTCTTAATGCAGGTATGATTTATCTAATCTCTGATAGTAAATGAATAAGTCTTGTTCATATTATTCCATAGAAAATTGTTATGAATTTGATTAATAATCTTAATGGTGGGTTAGTATCCACTCATGTTCAAAATGGATAGCAGGTTTGTATAGATTATAGGAAGTTAAATGTTACAACTAGAAAATATCATTTTTCACTTATGTTTATAAATCAAATCTTGAAATGTTTGGTTGGTTATCATCACTTTTGTTATCTTGATGGTTATTAAGTTTTTTTTAATCAATTTCTTATTGCACTAGAAGAACAAGATAAAACCACTTTCTTATACCTATTTGGTATTTTTACCTATCAATGAATTCCATTTAGACTTTGCAATGAATCTGCCAATTTCTAAAGAAGTATGGTAAGTATCCTTTTACATTATGTTGAGTAATTCCTTAAAGTTTTGATGTATGATTTCACTATCTAGAGTAATTCTATTATGAATATTTGGATAATCTAACCAAAGCATTTAAAAGATACATAAAGAAAAAACTTGATCTTAATTATTTAAAATGTCACTTCATGGTTGATCAAGGCATTATTTTAGGCCATATTGTTTCCCCTTAAGTAAAGGTAGATGTGATTAAATCCTTATCTTATCCTGTAAGTAAATGGGAAGTTCATTCTTTTCTTAGTCATGCAAGATTCTATCAATGCTTTATTAGACTTTTCAAAGATTGCTCAACCCTTATATAGATTGTTGTAGAAAGAAGTGGCACTTGAGTTTGATGATGCATGTAAATGGTTTGTTAACTTTCTTACCCATATTTCATCCATTAAATTGGAATCTTCCTTTTAATGTTATTTTTGAATGAGTAACTATGATGTTGGTGTTGTTTATAGGTACAATGTTGGAAACACTTCTTATGTTATATATTATAATTTTAAAACACTTAATAGTGCTTAAAGCAACTATACCATCATGAAGAAAGAACTTCTAGCTATTATTTTTGCTTTGAAAAAGTTGTATCCATATTTTTTATCACTAAAGTAATTATTTATTCTAATCATACAATTCTCGAATACCCACTCTCCAAAAAAGAGGTAAAGTTAAGACTTATTTGATGGATTTTCTTATTGTAAGAGCTTACATGACAAGAAAGATACAAAAAATTTAGGGGGTATATGTTTCCATTTTTATTTTTAGTTTTCTGTTTTTAGTTTTAGTTTCTTCTAGTTTTCAAAATTTATGAAAACCATAAAAAATAGTTTTTGTTTGTTGTTCTTTTTTTTTCATAATCTGATTTACTATCATTTAATATATTATTTAATTATTTAAATTTTGATACAAATAATGAATAATTTAATTCAACATTATATGTTTAATAAATTAAAATTAATTATCAATAAAAATTATGAATACTTTTTTAAAATTTTATAATTAAATTATATGTAATAAATTTTAATAATTATTAATAAATATAATTAAATTTAAAATATATAAATATTCAAATAAAGTTTGATTTAATAATTAAAATATATTTCAAATAAATATTAATTTTTAAATTATTTATTTTATTAAATTAACATAATTTTATTAATAATTTGTTAATAAATATTATAAAAGAGATTAAATAAATTTATTTAATTAAAAATAATTTATCTTTAAGTTTTTATCTAATATGTAATTATTATTAGTGATAAAAATATAATTATATTAACATACAATTAAACAGGTTTTTGTTTCTAATTGAAAAAACAAAAACTGAAAACGAAAACCGAAAATTGAAAACTGAAAATTACAATAAAAAAAGAGAAGTAGAACCAAATGACCCTTGGTAATTGACATCTCATTAGATTGGTCATAAGTGAAGAGCCATCACCGTTAAATGACAATTTTCCAAATGAGTATCTCTTTTCCATTCAATAAACTATATGCTACTATATTGATATAGTTTTGGTTATTAAAACACTATCATGGAATTTGTTTGGAGCTTAAAATGATAAATAAAGAGTGATGATAAATAATATGTTTGGTATGACCTTTACTTGTAGAAATTTTGTTCTGGACAAATCATTAAAAGAGATATAATTAGTGATTATGGGATGCAAGTATGCAATTAAGTAGTGTAGGCTTTACTAAAGTGATTCAATGTCATTAATCGTATTTCTATTGCGTACCATTTACAAACTAGCAGACAAGACGAGGTGTCTAATAAGGAGATCAAATCCATATTTGAAAATATTGTCAGTACTTATAAGAAGGATTAGAGCAAACCTCTTGACAATGCACTATTCACCTCACATCTTACAAGACTTCCATGGAACCATTTAGTTTTTAGTAAACCATGTCATCTTCTAGTTGAATTAGAATATAGGGAATGTTGGACCATCAAGCAATGCAATGCCATACTAAATGAGGCTGGTGAGCAAAAAAAATTTAACTGTAAGAGTTGGATGAAATTTATAACAATGGCTATGAGGGTTCCAAAATTTTTAAGGAAAAGATGAGAACTTTTTATAATCAAAGCATTTTTAGAATACTCTTTAGTTAATCGAAAAGTTCTACTTTATCACTCTCATTTGAAATTATCTCCTAGTAACTTAAACTCTAAATAGGTGGGATGCTTCATAGTTACTAATGTGTTTCCCCATGGTGCAATTGAAATATGTAGTCTAAGAACTAATAAGTTTTAAGATGAATGACCATCGTCTCAAACTTTTTTATAAGGGTTTTCAATTGTATGATGTTTAAGAAACCATCTTGGATGCCTAAAACATGAGATGTAAGGGACTACATTATTCTATTTTATTTTAGCGGTAGAGAGCATCCTTAATAACATATGGGCACACTATATAGATAGAATATTTAAAAAAAAAAGGGGTAAATCATCCAGCAGAATTTCTTGAATAAGGCGTGCACGTCTTATATCTACATCACTGAACTTGAACCTTCTTGACGAAGGCATGACTATGTCTTACAATATGACTTCTGTCTCCTGGGCACATAAATTGATAATTATCCCTCGTAGTTATATTTGAATGGGCACCTTAAATTTTGAGAAAGAAGCAACAAAGAAAGGTATTCAAGTGTTTGTAAACGGTCCATCATTCCCTATAAAGTACATTCATCACCCTGATAGGTTTTTTGAAGATTCGAATTGATGTGCTTGAATCGATTGATAACACTGGGTGGCAAATTTATTTTTTCATTCAATACCCTGTCTCTATTGAGCTTATGTGTGAATTCTATACTACTTTTAAGTTCAATAAGCCTATTGACTTCACTTTATATACTCCTACAATGGTGATTTCAAATTGATGGGTAAGGAATTTAAACATTCAATTACTGAGTTTAATTTGGCATTGGATTTTATTAATTCAGAATGTGCTACCACTAATAAATATTTGACTAGTGCTTATAATTATAACATTGATTTTGCACTTGCTGCATTTAAGTCATTTTGAAACTTATTTATAAATGATTTGAGTTGCCATAATAATTGACTTAGATTGAAATGCAATAGGAAAATTAGCATAAATGGTTGAATTCTTACCTACTATCATTCTTTTATGATTGATTTAGATAAAAATGCAGAAGTACCTAAATTATGTTAATTGGCATTATGAGTTTTTGAGCTTATGAGCACTCATTATTTTGTACTCCATTTCTAAATTGAGTGATTGTTCCATAGTTTGATTTTTCTAAAACTTGCTTTATTATGCATATTCAGACTATATTGTTGGATTAGAAGCATTCTAATGATAAAGGTGTTTAGGTTAATCAATTTGAATTCTTAAAAAGCCACCTAGATTACAACTCCCCTAGTTAAACAATTTAATAGAGACACCACATGATTCATTCACAAGCCACTAGCATAGTTCAAGCACATTGTATTTGTATCACCTCAGTAGATCATCTGCAATAAACTCCAACCCTATTTGCAGGCCATTACTCTCCAGTCAAGAAACCATATCAAATAAAAATAGAAGCAATTAATAGCTCCCACCCAATCCCACCTTGTGGATAATCACCGATAATATCTAAGCCTAATTAGGAAAACACATGAATATCTTCTTTTTATGCATGATAAACAAATCAGCAAAGCTAAGGAAGAAACAGATTGACCAGAAAGATATCACAAGAAGCAAATTTAGTTTTAAGAAACCAAGAACTTACCACTACAGATCAAAATATTGCATCTGACCGCATGTGTCCTTGATAAACTAGAATCAGAATCAACAACAAAAGCAATATTACAGAATCAGTAATTCAATAACATTTACATCAGTATCAAGCATCCATCTTTCCTCTTCTTACACATTCTTCAAGCTCAACGGGACCACAACTTATATCCAAATTTTCTCTTCCCCAAAATGCTACTATATCAAAACTTTGTTCCTGAAAGTATTAAAAACATAAGCATCTAAAATGAGTCTTTAGCCCAGTCTTAACCAAAGATAGCACCATATTAGTATATGACTAACGACAAGAAAATGCGCAAACTTCCCAACGCTTACTCCAAATGGAATCAATACAGCGCAACAAAAAACATGAAACCCAACCCATAAAGAAGAATAAAAGC
Source organism: Erythroxylum orinocense (assembly GCA_025531955.1). Lineage (NCBI taxonomy): Eukaryota > Viridiplantae > Streptophyta > Magnoliopsida > Malpighiales > Erythroxylaceae > Erythroxylum > Erythroxylum orinocense. The sequence goes on from JANZLX010000005.1 coordinate 15,001,635, forward strand.
AAAAGCACACCTACGTCTGTTTGGAGTAAGAAGAAGAAGAAGGAGTGCGCTTGTTGCGAAACATCATGTAACCAACAGGTAAGACAACTCCTATCATCATAATCGCCGCTCCTATTATATATCTCAACGGACTTGGGGGCCCCACCTCCATTATCCTTCGATACTGGCCGATCACATCATTCCCACAAAAATATTGTCTTGTTAGAAATCCCTCTCATTCAACAGATCCAAAAAGAGGATCTCGATCCAAAGCACAAAGAGAGACTTACAGGCATGTTTTTATCCCTCTGGAACCCAAAAGGGTAGACTTCAGATCGATCGATGGATCTAGAAATATTTGATTTTGGCGAATTTGCGGAAAGCAGAAGGCGGATCTCGATATTCTCTGCACCGAGTTCGCTCCAGTGAGTTCATTAGACAACTTGTAACATGGCGATTGTCAGCAACGAAATTACAACTCCGCCTTCTTGTCATGATATAGTATGCCCAAAATAGTTTTGTACTAGGCCCAAATCTGGTGGGCCTGTTTTTCACTTAAAATTGACGAGTCATAAGATATTAATTTTATATAGGTAGGCACAGGATTATATACTTGAAATTAAAAAAAAACACTCATATTTACCGAAAATTTCTCAAGATTTCCTCCATTAATTAATTTAATAAAACTATTGACTAAATACAATTGATGAATTTTATTCACATAAACAAATTAAAGTTAATAGCAGAAAATTATTTAAGAATTACTTGAATTATAGAGATAATATGTGTCTATTATATTAATATATTAATTTTAATGAATTTTATATTTAAAAATTACTATTTATTTTAAAATTATAATAATATTTAACATGTGATTCTAATTCTTTTTATTAATGCTTAATAAATATTAATTTATCATATTTATTAGCAATTCATCATATATTTATTAATTTTATATGATAATAAATTAAACTTTTTAATTAAATTTTTATAGGGAACAAACAACAATCCCATATGTGATTTCAAAATTTTTCCAAACCTCATGCGTTTCAACATTTCTGTACGAGGCTCTCATATTTGAAAAAAAAAATATCCTTTTTTGAAAAGGTAATTAATTGAATTAATAAACCCCAAAGGCTACAATATTGTATAAGAGTAAGAAGCCCCTAAAGGCCCAAGACTAATTACGGATTGCTTTAAACAGTGGAAATCGCTCAACTTGCCACTATTTGTACAATTGATGATTGTTTTGAAAGAATAGGATAGGAGATTCAAAATATTGATGAAATTACAAGTTATGGATGAAGAATTACTCTTTTAACCACATTTTAAATTGCAGTAACAGCTAAACCTCATATTTTTTCCTGGTTCTTGAAGATCCTTGAGTTTCTTTCATTCCAAAATTTGATACATAGTACTTTAGATGGTTACTAAGCTTCTAGTTGAATGTCTTGATTGGTTTGCAATTGAGGATGATAGCATACTCATAGTTAATAAATATAAGGGGTATAATAAATAAACTATAGATCATATATTCCTAGAAGAATGGAATAAAAAAAGCTTTTCCATAGATTCCAAAGCTTGTAAGCAAAGAATGCATCTGTTAGGAATATTGAAGAAGGATAAATTATCTAATGTAGGGAGCTTATACCTTTTTACTAACCAAAGGAAAGCTGATACCTTAGGCAATAGCCATTTTTTCTAGATAATTTTGGCCTAGGGGAGTGTAGGGTGGTGAGGGCTCAGTAATAGTTTATAAGAGGCATTGGTAAATCTTCTTAAGTGGCTTTTCCTCCAAATATAAGAGTCTTCTACTTTGAAGTTAGTGAGTACCAAAGGATAAGTTTCCTACAGTTGTGTGTAAACTCTGCATTCCATTCACCTTCACTCAGTAAAAGTTTCACTATACTGTCTAAGGGGTATTGATGGATCAAGGCTTGCAATTGAGGATTTTTAACTAAAGTACCCACAAAGGACCACTTATCATACTATAAAAAGTTAGCTTTCTTACTTTGCGCGCAATATAGTTTTGAAGTGATTCTCTCAACTTCATCTTTTGTTTCATGAACCAACAAGTGCTTGCATTAACTTAGGCCTCCTATAGTTTCCATTCAAAAAATAATTATCAATCCACAATACCAAAAATGTTTCATTGTTTGAAAGAATCCTCTATAGCTTTTTACTTAACAAAAGCTTGTTTGTTAGCAAGCTTACAGTTGCACACTTCCTATAATATAACTTTATAGTAAGTTCAAGAGTCATTACCTCCTTTCTATAAAAATTTCTTGAATAACTTATCAATGTATTTAATAATCTCTTTGACACAAAAATATGTGATGATTAGTATATGTGCGGAGATTGTAGTACAAAGTTAATGGGAGATAGCCTTCTTACAAAGACATAAATTTAGTGATTCAATTGAAGATCCCTTTTTGGATCTTTTCCAGCAAAGGTAAGCATTCTAGATGCCTTATTCTTTTGATTGAGATTGGTATTCCCAAATACATAAATGGAAAGTCTTTTATTTTTAAACCTACAATGGTTGAAAACTAAGTGGAAAGATGCTTGCTTCTTGTAGATATAATTAAGTGACACTTCTCGAAGTTAATGGATAAACCTGATAGTAGCTCGAAAATTTGTATAGATGTGATCAAAGTAATCAAGGATTTATCTTTGCCTCTATAAAACAAGAAAAGGTCATTTATAAAACCAAATGCCTCAAATATGTGATTGTCACATTCCCATCCTAACGAATTAAAGGTTTTATGAAATTCAAAATTTATACTATAATTTATAAAAGCTTTCTTCTTGCCATAATATCTGAAAAGTTTTGGAGCCAACAAACCGTTATCCCCTATAAGCCTGCTAATGAGGAAAGCACTTGGAGCTTTATTGATCACCTTGTTTAGCATTGATCTTATTTTGTTAACAAAGATCTTGGATATGACCTTGTATGTTGTGTTGTAGCATGATCTAGGTCTATAATCAAAGATTATGCTAAGGCCAAATTTCCTAGGGATAAGTATGATGTAGGTTCAATTAAACTCTTTCAACTTTATTCCCTTTTTAAACAATTCAACTATGACATTTGTTATCACATCCTTTATCAAAGGCCAAGATTTTCTGAAAAATAATATATTAAGCCCATTAAGGGTAGGGGTTTATGTGGATTAAGTTAGAAGAGAGTTAATTTTACCTCTTCTTTGGTGACTAGTTTGGAGAGCAATACAATCTCCTATTTAATGAACTGATTGAAAATAAACTCCTTTAGAATAGATGTTAGAAAGTAGCAATGAGCCTAAGCCTTAAAGGTACCCTTATAGAAGTTCGATATCTCTTCCCTTATTTCATCTTGATCTATAAGAGTGTCCCATCATGCTTTAATAGTGTTAAAATTCTATTATTGTTTTTCCTAGTTTTGATGGCCTTGCGTAAAAAGTTATATGTTTTTATCTACATCTTTAAGCCACCTTATCAGTGCCCGTTGTTTAGGAAGGAATTGTGGACTTCCAAGGGTTGGTGAAAATTAGATAGAGCCTTCTATTCCATTCTTAAGAGTTTCGAGTTACTTGGGTTAAGGTAAAGCTGATTTTAGATTTCCATTAATTGAGTTGTTGATGTACCCACATTCTTTTATGTGTTATTGAACATTCCTTGATTAAGCTTTTTAAGTTCCATTGTCACCATCCTCAGCTTCCTCGTACACTTAAAGGATAGGAATCCCCTAATTTTTTTGGAAAATACCCTTTTTCACAATTTCTTCAAATCATTCCACCTTAGGAAGAAAATTGTTAAAACAAAATGGGGCTTTCTTAGGATGGTTAGTACCAAAGTTTTGTACTATAATTAGGTAGTGATAAGATGTTAAGTCAATTATAATGCAATTATGTTGGACTTAATTTTGGTTGATTTGTGAAAATTGTGTTCATAAATTGATGAAATTAATTGTTAAATGTTCACAGGTGGTTGTCAATGCCAAAAAGACGGAAAAGGATCAAAAAGAGGAAAAATATGGCAAGAAATTCGAAAATTCCAGTCTGACCGAAATTCAAAGATTAGGTGTGGGCACGCCTAAGGACAGAATCCCAAATCTGCAAAATTTCCAGAATCCATCTCCAATTAGAACACAACAGTCCAAGATCGTCTCAATCTCTAAACAAGACGTCTCCCACCAAAATTGAAAGATTACTTAATCTGGACATTATTTACTCAAGATAAAGGGAGAGATTCAATTGGAGAAGGAAATTAATGTTGATTGTCGTGTTTAAATGGAAGCTAGGGTTGCAAGGAAGATGATCGTATTACTTTCTCAAATTAAAAATTACCATACCTCCTGTTCTTCAAAGAGATCATCGTATTTTTCTCCTTGGACAGCCGCAACTCTCTTCTTGTTTTTCCAGTCAATTGATTTCTTGTTTTCAAAATAAACCATCGCATATTCTCCAGTGACTGCCGCATCCTTTGTTTTATTTGGCTGGTTCACGTTTCAGCATTCTTAAAAGTAGACCACTGCACATCCTCATCCTGGCTTCCTCTTGTTCTTCATTATTCAACAACCCATATTCTCTTCTCTTTTGATTGCCGCAACCTTGATTTTCTTGATTTTTCTAATTTGTTTCCCTTGCCCACGTTTCTAAGTCCTCCAACAGCTTCATCGTTTTTTTTTCTGGATTGCTTCTTGTCTATCACTATTTCCTCTAGCAGTGATCATCGCACATCCTCTCTTAGTTGCCGCAATTTCGTTTAATTATCTCTTATGGTTTAATTCTTTTACAATTTCAAGTAGTAAACATAGGCTTAGGGATTTTTGGTTAATTTAATTTTATGGTTTATTTGCCTTTCAATTTCTGCAGATTTCAATTAGGGATTTTTATTAGTTTCAATAAAGACAAGTTATGGAGACAATTATTTTTATTATTATTATTTATTTCAATTTAATTATGATTAACTAATTTTCTTGTCTTGGTTGAGGTATCCTTGTTCCATGTTATTATGGTGAGATATTCTTAATCTTTTTCATGATTGTTAATGGACATTGGATAATTTCAAATCTGTCTTTTTAATTGGATTTGTTAGTTTCTAGGTGCGCAACTAAGAATTAATTGATTCAACTGCTAGGTTAACAAAATCTGACGTTCAATTTTGGTAATCACAAGTAGTAATTAGGATTAACCCCCTCTACGTTAGAGTTGGAAAATTCTAAGAAATTATCCACTTGATTGATTTCATGTCATACATGTTTATCACTTGTCATTGGTTCTTAATGCT
>JANZLX010000005.1:15006981-15019719 GCA_025531955.1 Erythroxylum orinocense
TTTACTCTAATCCCTTGGCATATATCACCAAAATCATTACATTGTATTTATGTTGATTCACCAATTAGTAGCTTATACTAAGGATATTTTAATCCCATTCAATTCTAGATAACAATTCTAGATAATCGTGTCTTTCTTCTTTTGCCTCAATTTCATCACATATGGTAACATCATTAACAATCACAATTTCTTCCCAAACGATCATTACAAGTATTCTTACGTCTTACTCTAACCCATCTTGAACTTTTAACTATAGGAATTATGATTGGTACTTATTCAATAAGTTACCGATTACTTCCTATATCATCTCTATGCATATTATTCACATAAGCTTAATAGTTCCACTTGTCATGGTGATCACACTATTAGATGTGCACTCACGATGAAAATTGAATCTAAACTCACGACTTTTTCATATACCACTATCATTGTCTCGTCTTCCACTTGTCATTTATTTCATCTCACACATATTTATTTTCAATCAATTTGTAATGGTAGGGGCATAACCCATATGAAGCTTAAATCTCCACTTAACAGATGTATTCTTATACTGAACCATAAACTCTTATATCGATAGTCACACAACTATTCTAAGTCTGATTTCAACCTTTCAAAGTCAGATCAGCTTGGCTTATACACTTCAATCTTATCATTTCTATATATATCCCGATTTTTCCTCAAACAATTCATAGCAGTGTATTCACATTTTTATCACCTCTGAGGGCATATCACCAGAACGTAATATCAATTTCATATTCAATAATACATCCACCAATACAAATACATTGAATCGTTATCTGTCATATCCATCCATATACTATTTATTTTCTCGTATATATATATATACTAAACCAATCCAAAATTTTTGATGCATAATCATTATGAATTTTTACGGTCTCAATTTCTCTCATATCTCCTTATACTAAATTACAAACTCTTAGCACAATACTCGCATAACAATTTTGATTCCAATTTCATGCTTTTATGATCATAACAACTTTATGATTTCATTTCATTCTGTCTGTACATTTTAGTCTCCTCATTTCTACTCATATTCTCATTTTCCCCAATCAATCCACAACGATATACCTATTCACACCTATATCACCTTTAAGGGTATATATCCCCATTGTGGTGAATCGTAATTTATCATACAAAACCATATTTCTCATTTCTGAAATGTCTACAAACCTTTAGTTTCTCAATGCTTTTAACCGCTCAGACTCTTAAGGAAACGCTTATGCATGTGACTCATACTGGAGAATCAATTGTCGCCGTCTGCTATGACATGACTAATATGCATATGCATATAACTTGACACATATTTTAAAATGCCCATATAAGATAGTACTTCTGGGCTTTGATACCACATAAATGTAGCACCCCGCTCCCGCAATGACCCAAACCCGACATCGATGGTGATATCCGAGTCCGTGCCCCGCAAGGGTGGCATGCTAGAGCACTCAATCGGTCAGAAATCGGTATACTTTTTTTCAAAATCACAACACAATATATACAGAAATCAATACTTAAATTGGGCCCACATTTATTTATAAACATATTCAATAGCCATTCAGGCCCTTCCACAAATAGAAAACACTTGAGTCATTTTAAAACACAAAGTTATACAAAAGATAGGGAATATACAATTCAATGCAAAATAGGAAAAACACAAATGTAGACGCGAAATGATCCCGATCTCTATTCTTCACTTGAATGCTGTAGGTATACTCTCATTGGCCTAACGGGGTATTCTTCTGAGTCCTAAAAAATATTTGCAAATTTTGGGTGAGTTTTACGAACTCAGTGAGTGACCATCATCGATGGCTCACCCAATCATATAATACATAAATCATATTTACGTCATTTTAAATTTCACATTCAATACACTTTAATCAGTCATATCATGCATATGTGGTGCGCATGAGACTCACTTTTCATTTGTTACTTTGTTGTGACCGTGTGCCTTTTTCACAAGCCCATATCCCTTAGTAGATATCGAGCTGGCCCATATCCCTTAGTGGATATCGAGATGAGTCAGATAATGTCCCATATCCCTCAGTGGATATCGAGTACATTCATAACTGAGCCTGAGGCTCTTATCATATATCGAGCTTTAAGCTCTTTTTCACTGGCGACTCCAGTCACAACTGCCTTTATGTTTCATGTATTCATGAAATGAAATGCATCACTCATATTTGCATGCTCTTATTCAATCATATTCACTTTTCATCAGATTGTAGTCCGGCATTCAACATGTAGTTGAGAATTCACACACTGTCACTTGCATGAAATTACACATTCAGAAAACACTTAGCAATCACTTCAATACACTTAGTTCATCCATACATCGCATTCATATAAGTATTCAATATACAACAATCAATGTATACAAAATTCAAATAAAACAAACAATGAAGTGAGTCACATCTAGGTCTATTCACAGCATGCTCCAGATTAGCATTTGTTTTCAAAGTGTGGGAACGCTTGAATGTGAACACTCGACTTACACAACCTATTTATGCAAGATACCCATTTCACACTCATCAATAATTGCACACGGATAATAAATGGATTGTGTACAATGCATGCTTAATGACAATCCCGGGTATATGTTCTAAATCTCATATTCAGCTCATTCCCATTTCATAATTCATATGTGTCCAAATGAACTTAGATTTACACTTCATTTGTACCTGATTGTTCTAAATTCTCCTTTCAATCCTTACCCTTTCCATAAGCTCACATCTCAAGAACACTTGGTTACCCTATATCATAACTCAATTTCTCATCATCTCTTTTCTAACCTCATGCGATCTCATAATATCCAAGTCCCATTCATGGTTTACAATTTCAAACATATATACACACTTAGATAAGATTCTCTTGGTTTTCTAAAACAAACCAAATCTCATTTAATAGGAATCCACTTATAGATCCGCAATACAAAGTCACAAAAATTGATTCTAGCATATTTAAACCCAAGCATTTTTCTAAACTTCATAAACTAGAATCGTTCCAAAAATTCAAAGATTCAAATGATCATACCTTGATTCTTAACCAAATGAAGAGATCTTTAGCTCAAATGGAAGCTCTTTTCTTCCTCTTACTTTTTTCTCTTCTTAAACAACTTCAAAATCTTACTTGAAGGCTAAGGAAATAAAAACCCTAGCTTTTTTTCTCTTCTTTCTCTCTTTCATTCTTTCTCTCTCTTATCTCTGTTCTCATCCACTCATTTTGCTTCTCTAGAATCTTTTCATTCACGTTTTCTCCTGCATTTATAAGCAAGATAACACTTTTCTTCCAATTATGCCCTTAATGATTCATAATTGTCCAATTTGCCCTTCCATTTATGCTTTGTGTCTTTTATATTTAAGTGTCTTGCCAATAGTACCCTTGAACAATCTAACCTAACATTTTCTTCCAGAAACATGTCCCCCCATTGTAGTAGGCTTTTAATGCCACTAAAATCATTTCATTTGGTTCAATGGTTCAAAAGATATATTTCAAACAGTTTTGGACTGCTCTTGTCCAAAATAGTATACTATGTACAACTTCCATCGGAAATTTAAACATCTTAGAGACTGAATTAGATTCCAAATTCTTCATACCATTTGTAGCTCCAGGTCTCTAGTTTACCACAAAACAAAAATCATCTCATTTAGACCTCTACTGATCCAGAAAACATCAAAATACTAAAGTATATTCAGTGAGATAACTATGATTCATTTCACTCAATATTTTCACTCAACATTTCTCCATTCATTTTAGATAGCTATGATTCTTAGTGGAGATGTAGATTAATGTCTTACGAATCTAATGGTTGAAGAATCAGATCATTTGGATGTCTAGAGAAGGAGTTGTGGCCAAAAGAAGCAACCATGTTTATGACCTCCATCAATATGAACCTACTTTGGCGCGATGTCCACAACTCTCACTATAGGTGTCGGATTGACTTTGTTTTTAAACTATTGGAAAGAAGACTTCAAGATCTACAACTTTCATGGTGATCTCGAAGGCCAATTCTATCGTCTGGCTTTTGTATCGTCTCACTTTCCTTTCGTCTTAATTCTATCATCTCATTTCTATCGTCTCATTTCCATCGTCTCATTTTCTTCCGTCTTATTTCTCCGTCTCACTTTTGCGTCGCATTTCTTTCATCTCATTTTTGCGTCTCACTTTTGTGCCTCATTTCTTCTGTCTCACTTTTGCGTCTCATTTTTTCGTCTCACTTTTGTGTCTCATTTCTTCCAATCTTTTCCGTCTCACTTTTGCATCTCACTTTTGCGTCTCACTTTTGTGTCTTACTTTTGCGTCTCACTTTTGTGTCTCACTTTTTCACCAGAATGTCTCCATTTATAAGAATAATAACTTTTGACTCCGATGTCTAAAATTTTCATACTATATACCATTGGAAAGATAAAAGAAAGATTTGCAACTTTTCAGAAGGTAACTTTGCAAAAATCTATCTATATCAATCCCAAATTTGCCCCTAAATTCTGAAGACGAATTTTCTATTCATACACCAACATATTGCACCCAATTCTTTACTTCATGATAAATTTTTAGATTCTTAGAGACAGAATTGAAATTTAATGTCTTCATAAGAAATGTATCCATATGTGTCTAGTTTAATCTAAATTAAGAATCATGTCATTTAGATAACTAAAGAAGACGTTATGGCTAATAGACCGAAGCACACTTAAGAAACATTTTCCACATCACTACCAATCTTTTTTCTAAATCTTTCCTTATCACAACTTATACCAAGATCACTCTTTCTACTCCTTCTACTCCCCATTTTCAATAAAATCACATTTAATATCAATTATACCCGGATGTTGTCAATGAATACATGTACCACTTTTTATGCGAAAAAATTATGTATTTATGTGCATATATGCTAACATGATGCATGAACAAGAAAATGCATTGTCTTAATTTCTCTTTGAGCTCACATGTACTAAAATTTCGGGTCCTAACCCTTAATATGGGAACAGTATGTTACAGTTATTTTCACCTTCTATCACGATGCTTTGATACTACTTGTTAAGAACAATAAGACAATTCTCCTAAAGAATAACTAAAGATCAACAATAAAACACTCTTCAAATTTAACCAACAAAGCAGTATGAGAATAAGAAGCTTACTAACAAAATAAATACTAAGATTTATATGAAAAATTGCTCAATGTAGAGGGAAAAACCACTGATTAAACTGATAAGCAAATCTACTAAACATAAATAAGGATTTACAAATTTTTTTTCTTATCAAATTTCAGGATTGAAACCAAAGTTGATGTATCAATAAAAAAACTCTCAAACTAATCCTAAAAACAATTAAAAAAGGATGAGAATACTATACTACTTACTCCCTTGTTGTTTCTCCTCATGTTTAGACTTTTTTTTCACACTCACGTACAATACCTACGTATTTTATGAACACGAGCATTTATGCGATCGTGTTATGTCTTCACCTTTCACGTCCTTTTTTATATGATTCCAAAAACTTACATAGTTGATTCATACGACCGTATAAGTAAAGTTGTTATGTGCCTGTGTCTGTCCAGAGAGCTTAATCGAACTGTCTTCCGTCTTGTCTTCACTTATTTGTTATTACTACAAACTATAAATGCGTCTATGATCACTACATAATCTTAAAATAGAGTTGGACACTCAACTAGGTTGACACAAGTAGCTTCTCCCAAAGACAAGCCAAAGAAGTGAAAATAAGAAAGACTTCATTCCTCTATGCTGTGGTTTTATTTCAACCCAAGCGAAATGGTTGTGTAGAAACGTTAGGATATACATAGATAATATGTAAAATACCCTTTTGACATAAGATCTGGTTGATCCCAGTTCTAGAGACAACAGACAAGGAAAATGGTTCAGTTTATACGACGTTTGTAAATGATATAATTACCATTATAACATCAGTACTTGGACTGAAAATGTTAATAACAATCTTCTATATGCTATTTGCTGATACTCCAACACTACAGTAAACACCCTGGTACTTCAACGCAGTTAACTTGACGAAGTAGATTTTGAATGTCATCAACCCATTTCTGCTTGTGGATTTTGCTCTTGCACTTAAATTCCCAAAGACCCTGAGCAGTTTTTACACCGAAATAGACTTCTTCTGAGCTTTCCCTTTCTTTTCTATATGGCCATGCAAGTGTCTCATCACAAACTCCATAAACTACACCTATAAAATTCACATGTTAAATGATATAAAAACATATGATGGATGAAGCAATGTCAAACCAGATTATGAAAGGAACAAAGCTAACATTTATGTTTCTTGGAGAATGCTCCTCCAACATGTTTGCTTTTGATCTTAATTATCACCTGTAAAAAAGACATAACGTCATTCGCCATGATCTTCCAAATTTTCCAATCACCAATCTCGTACCTGGGACTTCTTGTTGATGTAAACAGAGACACTTTTCCACCGAAGTACCCCTGAAAGTTTAAATAATAAATGAATTGGCTTTAAACCTGAACTTCGAGTCCAATATGCTTTGTAGTATACATTTCTATAGAATTAAAATGAATTTCGACCAAGCAGTGAAAATAACACAACCTTTTCTTGTATGTTGCAATAGGTCTCCAACGCATGGAGGACTTTGATCTTCATATTGGCCACTTAACTCGGAATCCCAGTGATTATCAATCATGCCCTTATCATAAGGACTTATGGCTGCGTTTTTTCTTGTTTCTTTAGGTAATCTTGCTTTTAGAGCTGCTTCTCCTCTCAAAGCTAATTCAAAAGAACCAAAACAAATCTTTATCAACAATGAGTATGAAAACATGAAGACCATGGAACAATCTTTAAATATTATAGAAAAACCATAAATTTCTCATTTCCATGATCCATTGATTTGAAAAAGAAAACACAATGGCAAATAAGTGAATGGTTTTTTTTTTCATTATGAATACAATTTCATATGAGCCTGTTAATTCTCAAAAAACCATGACAAATTAGAAACTACCTGTAGCAGCTGCAGCAGTGAGGGTCATTAGTTCACCTGCACTTTGGATGTCCACAGCCGATTTAACGACAGATACTACACGGTCATGATCAGCTCCAGCTGATTCTGCTAGCTCAATGCAATATGATGCCAAAAGCTCCGTAGCTGAGGCCAGTGCCATGTTGATTTTGGAGTCAGAAGTGCTCGAATTTCCTGCAGCAGCCGCAGCAGCCAAAGCTGCAGCTAATCCGGCGACTGATATTGCCGAGTACATATGGGCATTTTCGAGTCTGGCCTTCTCTTTCTTCCTCACATTCCCACTACTCGACTCCTTTTGGTGGTGAAACCATCTTCCAAATGATCCTGAAGTTAATGAATTTATGGCCTTCCCCGACTGCCAAACAAGAGCAAAGCCATGGAAATTAGCGACTAGCGTCTGGGAATCTGATGGATATGTATTGTATTATGACTGTTAATGATTTAACAAAATAGTGAGCGGAAGGCAAAATTTTGGGAAAAAAAGAAAATGACTTACCAGTTGTTGGGCAACTGTGGTTTCAGGGAAGGTGTTAGAATTGTTGTCAACGAAAACTTGTTTCTGTTTCTGAGAAAAAGCTTTTGAAATCTCTGAGGCAGAAAGACTCCAAGATCTAGATAAAAATTCCATAGGCTCTTGCGGTGTTTGTGGTTGCTGGATCGTTGGGAGCAGTTGAACTGGTTCTGGCTCTTGGTCCTCCTCCAAAAAATCCAGCATGCAAGTATTCTTCCAAGCAGGATTCATTCCTTGTGATTGGTGTTCAAATACCGAATTTTGCCAAATGAAACCGGTTACTCTTTTTTGATGAACTATTTGTTCCCTGCCAAATCAGTAAAGGAGTTTAAAAGGCTAAACAAAAGCGTACGTATTAACTAGATTTGGAGCTTAAAAAATATACTTTCTTTGCATTGATATTTTTGTCACCAAGAACAAGATAATAATAAGGCTGTAGTTCAAAAAGATCTAACTAATGGATTGAAACTAGAAAAGTTTCTCCTTTATGTCCCAAAAAGGCTCTTAGTGAAAGGAATGTTTCACACTTCAAAAGGAAGAAAACGAGGACAATGTTGAAAAGTGAGAAATTCTTCTGCCACAACAAAAGAAACTGTATAAACTAGAGATGCATATGAAACAGTACTCTGCAACTTGCTTTGCTAACCTTTTAGGTTTTGAGCTGACGGCATCTTTTTGTGTGAGTGTGTGTATATATATATATATATATGTATATAAACATGGAGTATGGAGTATCCTTTTTATACAAATATGGGGTATTGGTGGACAGAACATTATATCTAGTGCTTTGAGCCACCAAGAAATAATATTATTGGGCTTCAACGAGGAATCGAAAGGTCCGAGAGACCAACCGGAATTCACGAAACTCGGAAGCGAATATATGCTTAATTAGTTTAAGGACAAGAAAGAAGACATCACCCAAAATAAAGAAGGGTTGTTGCAGAATAGTTAAGCAACTAGTCAGAGACCTTCATGAGAAAACATTGGATTGTTCTGAATATCCTTTTTCTTTCTTTCTTTTTTTCTTTCCTGCAGGGGAAGATATCTATGAAGGCCAGGCTACGAGAACTGTCGCTCAACTTGCGTCATTCAGCTTTGATCATTTGCTTACAATGTTCTGCCCTTTAGGTGGTCATCCGTGACCATTAGTCAAGTAAAATTAAAATAATAATAACTAATTTTATAAATAAGAAGATAATTTAAAAACTTTAATATAAAAATTAAACAATTAAAATAGGTTGAGGAGTGAAGTAAGATAATAATTTATGAAAGAATGATAAATATGTTAAATGGTACATATTATTTTTCTTTCCTCAACCATCTCATTTTCATCTTATCACTTTCGTCGGCAGGCTAAGCAATTGTCAAAGTAGGCAATAACAATAACAACACTTAGTAAAAAATTTACTAAGACGTGAGGTCTAGAAAGGTTTAATAATATGCAGCCTTATTTATAACTAATAGAGATGTTTTTAAATAACTCACATGAGAAAAATCTAAATAAATAAATATTATTAATATATAATTAATTATGTTAAATCTAGTTAATATAACATATAATTTAGACAATATTTTTTAAATTAGGCATATAATTTTCACTGAACTATAATTAAAATGATCAAGATTCTATGAAAAGTTTAGGAAGAGTTCTAAAATTTGTCTTTTTGAGTTTTGAGAAAATACAAAGTAGACAATTGTATTATAGGGGATGAAACCCTCTGTGCCAGAACTTAGTTCCTACCCTATGTTAAGGATCTCAGTCACCCATTTCATTATGGCATGTCCATTAACGCAGTGTATAGTTGCTGTCCCCATTAGTAGTGACAGAAGACAGAACAAAAAAATCTTATCCATCCTTCATGTTTGGCTGCTGTCTCAAGACTTTTGTCTTCTGTCCTCGAATAATATAAACAAAAGTTTTTGTTCCTTCGAAAATCGAAAGACACAAACTTTTGTCCCTGTCTCCGAAAATAAACCATAACCTTTGTCCCAAATTACCCCATGTCTGAAGATGTTCGTGGATTAGATTATTTTCTTCATTTTTTAGTTTGATTTTAGTTTTATGCAATCTGTTTATCGCTTCTGACCCTTATTGTGTTTTTGTCGATTCTGGTTTTCCGAAATAGTTTTTAGGTGGGTTTTGATTCTGTTTGTTTTTTTTAGTAAATTGGAAGAAATTAAATCCTAAAGTTTTCAGATGGGAAGGAAGAAGCCGAACGTGCGGGACGAGGAGGGTGGTGGTAGGAAGGGCAAGAAGAAGGCCTTGGTGATTGATGATGATGAGTACTCAATTGGGACCAAGGTTTCTATAGAGAGTGAAGAAAAGGTTGCTTCGATGGCTGCTGTGGGAAAGAAGAAGGTAAAGCAAGGTAACCAGAAAGTGGAAGAGGAGGAGAAGCTGATGGAAAAGAAAGTGGATGATGAACTGGTGGAGGCTGTTTTTTTTGGGAAAAAGAAGTCCATGGGGAAGAAAAGTGATGGTGGTTCAGTGTTCTCTACTTCAAGTTTTTGGTTACTTGGAGATGAAGAGAATGGGGATCAGGATGATGATGATGGTGGCGGCGGTGGTGGTGGAGAGAAAGATAGTGACGGAGATTTTGTTATTATTATTAAAGTTATTATTATTATTATTATTATTAATTGTGTATGTATTATTATTATTATTAATTTTGTATTATTATTATTATTATTATTATTATTATTATTATTAATTTTGTATTTATTATTATTATAAATTTTGCACTTATTATTATTATTTATTTCACTTTATTATGATTTTTATTATACGAAATTAATTATCTTATTATTATCATTATTATTGTTATTCGATATTAATTTCTAATTGTTATTATTATTTGTTACCTTTTTTACTTATACAAATCATTCGTAATAAAATTATCAATGAATTACATATTTCTAATCATATTAAGGAGCATGGGTATTTTCTTCATTGATATAATTTTTATGTTCTGTCCACTGCCACCAAACACATTTCTGTCCTCGAGACGGAGACAGTTTTTTATGTTATGTCTATCACAACCAAACACCTCACTGTCTCTAATTTTGTTTTGTTTCGTCTACAAATTTTTTTCCGTTCTATCTCCGCATACAAGAGACAGCAACCATACGCAGCATAAATAAAGAATATTATAAAGGACATGTCCTAGGTCACTCACGTGTCATCTCAATCAAAGTTTAAACGAGAAAGTTATCTCTAATTTAAAATGGATTCTATAAATTAGATATTGGACTAGTTTAGCTTAATTTAGTTTTGTATATAATTAATAATATTGGGATTTAATTTAAAATACTCTTTAAAAAACTAACAAATTTAAATTATAGTGAACTAATTTATTAAATTAAACCAAAATATTATGTATTATATACAAAATTAACTAATCTAGCCTTAATTTACATAATGCTTCTTAAATTGAGTATAACTTTGATCTTCTTCTTCTTCTTCTTCTCTTTCCTCCACCGAACACACTCTCTCATTTCTTCTTTCCTTTTGTTCTTTCTTATTCCTTCTAATTTCGTGCATTGCTCCTTCTTATACAAACCCCACTCTTCAATGAAAGCAAAATGACCAATTTACCCTTACATATAAGCCTTATAACTTAAAACCTTAAGTGAACTTCCAACAATGCCCTTTTTTTTTGCCTTAAAAACTGACATTTTAACTCCTTATTTTGGTTAGGTAAATGCAGCAATTTGACAATACTTCCTTCTACAAAAATGTTCCACTATGTCTTATGTTTCCACAGACACCAAACACACTCAATTTGGGTCAGAAATGAAGAAGTTATGGCCAAAACACTTTCAGACCATAACAAAACCGAGACTGAACACTACACCTAACTTCACTCCAGAAATTGAACATCTTAGGGACTGAATTGAAATTCGATTCCTTCTGGACATTTGTAGCCCCCTGTCTCTATTTTATTTAGGAACAAGAATCAACTCAATTGAAGCTGTACAGATCAAGTTATCGCCAAAATACTGAAGCATGTTCCAAAAAATATCCAACTTATACTCTTATAATTGATCCTCTCACTTTGATTCAATCAATCTTTCTCAAATTAATCTCAAAATTCATAAATTTTCATGGAGAGATAGAGGAATGTCTTAGAAATTCAACGCTTCAAAAATCAGGTCAATCGCTGGTTGGATGAAAAAGTTATGGCCAAAAGAATGGAATATATCCAGGTGAGGGAAAAAATTGTGGGTCGCGATCGTGCACATGCACGACCGCGATATCGCGGATGGTATCCGTGATGTCGCAGTGTGCGTGTCGCTTTTGTTATTTCGTTTTCATTTTTGTTTTTTTTTCGTTGGGGTTCGGTTCCGAGATTGGGTCCCAACATCTAATGCTGGAATGAAGGTTTGTAGTATCATACTGGAAGATAAGAAATTTTGGTCGCAATGTCAATTCGTTATCCGAGTTGTGAGCCTTTGATGAGGGTACTTCAGTTGGTTGATAGTGAAGAAAAGCCAACAATGGGTTATATTTTTGATGCTATGGAGAGAGCGACGTAAGCAATTAATGCCAATCTAAAAAATAGGCCTTCTTTATACCTACCATATCTCTGAATCATTAATAAGAGAAGGGGAAGACAACTTCCTTCTCCATTGTTTGTAGTTGGGGCATTTTTAAATCCTAGTGTGTATTTTAGATTGGATGTTGAAAAGCAAACTGCAGTTAGTGGAGGAATGATTTTCGCAATTACAACAATGGTTCCTTATGACTCAATGCAAGATGTTTTAACCTCACAAATGGAGATTTATAAGTTGTCTTATGGGGATTTTAGAATGTCAATCGCTATTCGACAAAGAGGAAATCTTTCTCCAGGTATTACTTATTTCCTATTTCTTATTTTTTGAAAATTATTTATCACTTTATTTTGTTTATAACAATACTTTTGTTTTCTTATAACTTGCAGTTTCTTGGTGGGATCTATTCATATGTATTGTTCCAGAATTGAGAAGGTTTGCGATTCGGATTTTAAGTCAATGTATGAGTGCAACTGAGTGTGAACGAACTAGAGCACATTTGAATTTATTCATTCCAAGAAAAGGAATAGATTGGTGCATAAGAGGTTGAATGACTTGGTTTATGTTCGTTACAATTTAAAGCTTTAGGAAAGGTATGTTATTTTCATTATTATCATTATTAATTTTGATATAATTTCTTATAATTTTCTAATAATTAAATTTA
>JANZLX010000005.1:15027827-15039175 GCA_025531955.1 Erythroxylum orinocense
AATTGTTTAGGAAGTGTTTTATTTTATGAATTATATATGTAATTTTCATACTTATTTAATGAATTATTATTTTATATCTTCAATGGGCCTCAAGGAATTTTTTAAAGTTATTATCTTATGCATTTAGCGAGATTATTATTTTATCCCATTGGCCTAAGTCGGGATCGAAGAAAATTATTATTTAATCGAAGTTACTAATTTATCGAATATTCATTTATCTAGGTTTTACTGAGTAGATATCAGAAGTTACACCCACCGTGACCTTTATCTCTAAGTATGCGTACAAGAAAAATATAATACGCTTAACATAATAGTTCTACTATTTTGCATTGTGGATTTAAAAGAAACAGAAGAGAAAAGTAGTAGTAGTATATACCTTAGGCGCAACATAATTCGGCGTTTCGCCAGGAGCGTGATGAAGCCCATTCCCCTGACATCATCCTCTTTAATTTTCTGGTACTTGGCCTGAGATCATATTAAGTGTAAAATCGATAATATGCATATAAATTTAATTAAAAATATATAATGCTTATGAACACCACCAGTTTTCTTGGAATATATATATATATATTTTTGTCTTTGTGTAGTTTAAGGGTATTAACTTTCAATGGCCGTGAGTTAGAAGCTTGCAAGTGTGTGCAAAGAATAACCAATGGGCATGCATGAACCATAGCTGGATGGTGGGGACGGTTGAGGATTCAGTCGCCTTTAAAAGCTCTCCTCGACGAGGACAGCACTTGGCTTATTCTTCCAATTCTATGCCTGTGTTTAATGCTGGAATAGAACATGTTTGTCTTCTACTCTCCTTCTCATCGACACTAAATAACCAAAGTAAGTTAATTCTGTAAGGTCTTGTCTAATTACATGGAATCAAAAGGGTAAAAAGAATGCAAATGTACGGAAAAAGATAAAGAATATGAATAATGTCTTGTTAGTTAATTTGTGATAATTATATTTTTTAAATTCTCTTATTAGGGGAGTGATGTGGTGTGTTCAGATGTACATGGTAAAGAACCTATAGCTCGCCGGCCAAGTGAAGGTAGAAATGAAATTGGCACCCCAAGTTAGGTTTAATTGATAATAACATGATCGTTTATGGAACAGAAGTAAAAAGGTGACTTAACTACAAAAGATCTTTATATATGTATATAATTAAACACACTCTTAGCGCATTCCGCAGACTGGAGCCTGTTAGAATGCTTTCGTAGTTATAGGAGAAACAAAGCCATTATTCCTGTAAATACGGGTGAAGCGTATTTTTCAGGCATTTAAACCATTGTTCAAATTCGATGAGGTATGGGCCGGGCAACGGAATAGACACAATGTTCCTTTAGTCAATCTTTCGCAGGTTAAGTGCCCTTAATCTAGAATTCGATATTATAAGCTTAATGCGACTTTAACAAGCTCCTATCTGAATTCAGTATTCACTGAAATTGCTTCAACATAGTAAACATAGTGTTTCAATTACTAAATTTTCTTCTCTAATTATTGGCGTTTCAACCTAATCTTTTGTTGAATTATCTCATTAACATAATCTGTGAGAAAGCCTATTGGTGAGGATGCATTAAAAAAATATGTTATATGTATAAGAAGGCTACCTAACGGGGCTTTTGTGTGTATGTTTCGAGTCAAACGTAAATTGGCCTGTTTTTTAGACTTGAATTGACACACCGACAGATCTGCCCGATTTCATGCCCTTATCACATTTCTATTCCTTGAGGATGTCCCATGAATCATACAGCCTCTTTGATCCTTGTGGTTTTAATTTAAAATTGTAAGGGATGGGAATGGTACTGTTACTGGTAGGTGATGACAACCTCACCTTGTCTTCAAGATATGAAAATGACACAGCATAATGTGGCAGATGGTCCTATAGGTTCCATAAGGCATCTTCATGTCCATACATGATCTTAGATACATTCCAGTCTGTACACGCGCTTGTGTATGTACCCATAGACATAAATGGAAGAATATGGGGTCTCCCCATTACTATATCAGTTCTTAGTTGCCAGCCTGGTTCCATTCCCACCATTCATCAGTATTGTTTCTGTCCCTAATGTTTTTGGTTCCAAGCCAAATTTATTTTGCATGGTAACAAAAACAAAACAGAACAAAAAGATAGACACTTTTATCTAACTTCACTTTGCTATCAAGATATTATGCAGGGAAATATCTTAATGTTATAGCTAAGCCAGATGAATCTCACCCTCCTTATACTGTGTGACTTCAGAGAGATTTTAAGCAATGCCTAGATGAACTGATCATACAGATCATTCTTAATTTCCCTGGAAACTAATCAAATGACATTTTTCTGGTTCCTCTTAAGTGGCGATGAAATTTTTGATAGAATTTTATCATAATTTTGTGGAATAGCATAATAAACATAATTTTGTACAAACCCCGATTAATTAGATATCAATGGTATTTCTTTCAAACGTGTCATTGGGCCTGTATTCATGGGCTTGTTATAATGGGTAGGCTTGGTCTATGTATTGTAATGCACAGGAGGTCCTATTGCTAGCCAACCTTAAATACAGTCACCTCATTGAGAACTATACGGGTTTCTAATCAGGGTTTGGAATAACAGTAGTCAATCCTTTATGTCTCTGTCACTGCGCTTCACAGAAAATAACAATGGACTCAATGTTTTCTCAGTTTCCAGGTATTTGTCTATACATTTTTTTTAAATCCTGTATGTTGCAATTGTAGGGTTAATTAATTGTGTTGATTAATTATGAGATTAATTTGTAATTTTGTGTTGATTTTTCTTCAATTCCCTAATTGTGACTGTTAATTTTGGGTAATTTTTTAGATTAATTTTTGGTTTTTTTGTTAATTTGTTGATTTCGAAATCTATTTTGTCAATTTCTGTGAAATAGTTTTGTTATTGTTGGTTTGTTTCGGTTTGGCAAATCGTGTGGTAATGTTCAATTTTTTCTGTTGTCTTTTTGAAAAGTGCAAGAACTCGTAAAAGCAAACTGAAAACATTTTCTTTCTAAATTTTTTGAACTTTTTCAGTAGTCTTTTTCGTAAAATTGATTGAGGGCTTTGATAGATCGTTAAATTCTGAATCTAATGACACCAATTTCGTTGAAAACGAATCAAGATTGAGTAAGATATGGATATTTATCCAATTCGGGTCACGAACCAGGTCGGACGACCCGAATATCAATCATCTAGGGGGAGAAGACACAGCCCGACTATTGGGCCCCATTTCCGGAACCCAACATTCGGAGGCATCTGATGGTTAACAGTATTTGCCTTCAATCATAATAGACCTACTATGGGGACAATCTGGAATAACTTTCATTAAGGCTATCAAATTTACGTGTTTTTTGGGGAATTCAAAAGAGAACTTCAAGATCTGCCACTTTCATGAAGACCTTGAAAACGAAATCTATCGTCTGAGGGGTTAAAAAAATTGTACAGACGATAGGGTCAGACAATTAGAGAACAAAGGAAGAAGTATTAGCTTCACAAGCAAAACAGATGAATGGATGAAGGCAGACAAATGCTGCAGAACAAAAGAATAGACGAAGGCAGACAAATGCCGTGGAACATAAGAATGCCACAAAGCAGGCGAAAGGGTGAAGGCAGACAAATGTTGCCAAACAGACTAATGGATGAAGGCAGACGAACGCCACAAGGCAGACGAATGCCACAAAGCAAACGAATGCCGCGGAACAGACGAATGGACGAAGGCAGACGAATGCCACAAAGCAGACGAAAGGGCGAAGGTAGACGAATGCCACAAGGCAGACGAATGCCTCAAAATAGACGAATGGTCGAAGGTAGACGAATGCCACAAAGCAGACGAAAGGGCGAAAGCAGATGAATGCCGCGGAATAGACGAATGGATGAAGGCAGACGAATGCTATCAAGCAGACAAAAGGGCGAAGATAGACGAATGCCCCAAGGTAGACGAATGTCGCGGAATAGACGAATGGACAAAGGCAAACGAATGCGACAAAGCAGATGAAAGGGTAAAGGCAGACGAATGCCACAAGGCAAACGAATGTCACAAAACAGACGAATAAACGAAGGCAGACGAATGCCACAAAGCAGACGAAAGGGCGAAGGTAGAAGAATGCTGTGGAACAAATGAATCAAGAATGTAGATGAAAGAAAAAGAGATAGATGAAACAAACTTGCAGACGAAACCCAAGTCAACTTCTGATAAAGCAACATTTAAAACGATGCAAAGTCAACTTAAGATGATGCATTTCTACAGACGAAATGACGTCATCACAGATGATGTGACATCATTACAGACGAAGTGGCTTATGTAGACGATACATTTTGATAGATGATGCATTCCTACAGACGAAATGACGTCATCACAGACGATGTGACGTCATTACAGACAAAGCGGCTTATGCAGACGATACATTTTGATAGACGATACATTCCTACAGACGAAATGATATAATCACAGACGATGTGACATCATTATAGACGAAGCATCTTATACAGACGATACATTTAGGACAGATGATGAACTCCTACAAATAAAATGATGTCATCACAGACGATGTGGCATCATTACAGACGAAGCATCTTATATAGACGATACATTTACCCCTTATAAAAACCATAACTTTCAACTTCATAGTCTCAAGTTTCTATACGATACATTGATGAAAAGCAAGAATTGGATCAAAATACATCAACCCTAGGAAGATGCGCATACTCCTGGGGACCTTCAATTTACGTATTTATTCAAACAACAGAACTCATAAACCACTTGAATTTAGCAATACAGTTTCAAACAAGGGCTTAGCCCCTAAACACAATCTATACAAAATGCTCAATGTTTACATGCTTATCCCAAAAGTGAACTACTAACTTAGTGATAAAAGCTACTATCTTGGAGTTTGCCCAAAAGCCTTGCAAGGATCACTTATCTTCTTGATCTGCATCTGAGGAGGGAATAATGGGGTGAGCTACACAGCTCAGTGGTTAACATATATATATGGCCATTAGCAACTGGCCACTTATTCAAGCATATGCATATGTATATCTAGCATTCATACTCTATTTAAGAATTTGAACATGTGTCAATGAATCTCAACTTAATACACAACATATGTTTCAACCATCAACAAAATACTTTATTATACACCTTACTTGAACATCTAAAGATGCAATGCATATCAATTGGCTCGAGAGTTCCGTGAATAAAATAGAGAAACCTAAGTTTACTTCGTGAACAAAACGAATCCACTTTTCAAATTTCGTGGGCCACAAGAGGGTAGCCGAGAGAAGGCGTTACATCGACGTGCACGTGACTTATGAAACGGTTCCTCTCTCGCCCAAACACAATCAATTTATGCTCAATGTAGTCAATCATAATTTGCACTATCGTACTTCTTTCATTTCATCATATTCTTATATTTTCATGCTTTTCTTCTTTTCATGTAATTCAAAATGTCATAACCTTTTTTAAGGAATAACATGATCATAATGCCTCATGCATTTCCAAGTATTCACAATTATTTCAATTTCAAGCATAACATTTTAAACAAAACCATATACACACACATAGGCAAGAATTTTGCCCAATTACGCAATAACTATAAATACATTACCTACCTAATAAGCTTGCGGAAATCCAAGTCAAGCTTACCTTTCCTGTTGCTCTTGGGTAGTATTTCCTTAGTTTCCTAAAACAACCAAATTTTCAAATCAAAACAACATTCCAATAAAGTTCATAAACTTCAAAATCATAAGGTTTCAACAAACATAAATTTAACACAGATTTGACCCACCCATGACCCATCTAGGTTAGAAAAATCAAAACCCTAGCTTAGAAATTCAAAATTAATGTGATTTCATCTTCCTCTTCTTTCTTCCTTCATTCCCAACACAAGCCCTAGCCTCTATTTAATTCCTTTTTGAACCTAGCAAGAAGAAAGATGAAAACTTATCTCTAACAAGTTGATTTCCTCTACTTTTTCTTCTTTTCCCTTCTTCCTTCCAAGCTTCCTACGATCTTCCTTCTTCTCTCTATTTCAAGTTTTTCACTATTCTTTTCTCACTCCCACGATTCTGTTTTTTCCTTCTTAATTCAAGACACAATTTTAGCTTCGTTTTTCCAATTATACCCCTCCTTAGCCTTGTTCTCCCAATTTTGCCCTTCTTTTATCTCTTATGGCTCTACTCCTTTAATCCACTTAACTCCTAAAGCTAACTTCATTATAACACTTCATTCTAATTTCTAATTTCAATATTCTATTCATATTTGTTAATTTAATGACTCTTTTCTAAAAATAATAAAACAAATAAATCAATAATAAATAATAAAATAAAATAAAAAATTCAGGGTCTAACACCAACCCAGATGACTCTTCCCCACGCGCAGTGGTGGTGTGTGCAGGCGCGTGCGATTGTCTCCGTTTGTCGTTTTTTCCTAAATTTTGTGTGTTTGCTCCATTTGCCCAATTCTAACTTATGGTATTTTGTCTGGAATGTTTTGAAAGCTAGAAGTCTTCATTGTTATTTTTTCGAATTTAAAATTAATAAAAATATAATGTACTCTCCAAATTTTTTCTTGAGAATTTTTGTACTTGTTTAGGGGGTTTTATGTACTCTCAGTGTTATGTAGTTATGCACCAAAATTAATTTTCAATGTAGTTTATAATGTTATATTATATGGTTAATTTTGTAATTATGGTGCTAACTGGAACCTATGGGGACAGTCTTGGGAAATGTTATTGGACTATTGTCATTCACTTTGTGTAATTGTAGGCTCACCTATTGTGAGGCCAATTATTACAAAATGCTATTATGATGTTGTTATTGGGCATACATTAGATCCTATATTAACGATGCACTTACCTAGTAGTTTGTCTTTATCAATATGGTTTCTAATGTTTTGTTTAATTCATTGAATTATGTCTTTAAGTTTTCTGTATCCTATCGATATTAGTTTTAGGGCATAATTTAATGTTCTGGGTGACCTGTGTTGTAATTTGGGACCCTTAGGTAGGACTGCAATTGCATGAGAACCTAGCTGTGTTGTTTGCCCAATTTTGCTAGTTGTTGATACATTTGCTAAATCTCCCTACTTTGTATCAATTTTTGGCTTTGAATTCTTTGAATAAGCTGAATGGGACCAATTATGAGGACTGACTTGAATCCTTGAATCTGTTTTTGGCTGTTTCTAATGTTGATGTTGCTCTCCTTAAGGATGAGCCTGCACAACCCACTGCTGAGATTTCCGCTACAGATAAAGCTAAAAATGATAAGAAGGGTCGTGCTAACAAGGTTTGTTTGATGACCATCAAGTACACAATGGAGAAGACTATTAAAGAGAGCATCATTGAAACTGATAATGCCAAAAATTATCTCAAGGTTGTTGGTAAAAAATTCCAGAAGTTTGATAAGATTGAAAGTCTAATTACTTGTCTTTACTATCTAAGACCAAGTATGACTGTGTGAGTGGTGTTCGTGAGCATGTTATGAAGCTTATGAACTGGTATAACAAGTTGAAGGCCATGAAATTTGTGCTAGGAGAGGATTATTTGATCTGGCAGGTGTTTGAATCTCTTCCATCTGAGTTTGATGTTCTCAGGACTACTTGTCATGCTCATGGAGATGGTTAGGTGCATGCTTTGTCACTCCACCTTACCAAATTTCTTACGGGGAGATGCTTTGAGGACTGTTGTTTAAGTTCTCAATTATATGCCTAGTAAATCTGTACCAAAGACTCCTTTTGAATTTATATCAGGAAAAAAGCCCAGTTTAAAGCATTTTCATGTTTGGGGCTGTAAGGCTGAGGTGAGGACTTATAATCCTCAGCTAAAGAAGCTTGATCCTAGAACTATTTCAGGTTTCTTTATTAGTTATTGTACTAGTTCAAAAGGTTCAAGATTCTATTATCGCAATCACACTACTAGAGTTCTTGAATCAAATTGGGCTATCTATTTTGAAAGGCACATGGAACTTAATGAAAGACATGAGGCTAGTGTTGTTGATTTCAGAGAGGATCGTGTTATTATTCCTATATCTATTGTTTTTCATCCTGAGACAATTCATACTCCTCTAATTCATGATGATGTTGTTAATCCAGGAAATGATGTTGATATTCCTCAATAATCTGGCAATGATACTTAAGTCCCAGATGTGGTTGTAGTTCTACCTAGGAGATCTGAAAGGATTCCTAAATCTACTGAGTCTTTTAAATTTCGAGACTATTACATTTACTTGGAGGATCATGAATTCAATTTAGTTAAAGACTCAAATCCATTTTCTTTTCAAGATGCCATTTCTAGTCCTTTTAGTTTACAATGGTTGGTAGCCATGAAGATAAGTTGGCTTCTATGAGTATGAATGGTGTTTGGGATTTGGTGGAATTACCTAGTGGTTGTAAAATTGTTGGGTGTAAATGGGTCTTTAAGACTAAATGTGATACTAGAGGTGGGATAGAAAGGTACAAAGCCAGACTTGTTGCAAAAGGGTATAACTAAAGGGAAGGTATAGACTATACAGAGACTTTTTCTCCAGTCTCTACTAAAGATTCATTACATATTGTGATCGCTTTGGTTGCTCATTTTAATTTGGAGCTCCATTAAATGGATGTAAAAAATGCTTTCTTAAATGATGATTTGAATGAAGATGTGTTCATGAATCAGCCTGCTGGTTTTGTTGAGAAAGTTAAGGAACACCTGGCATACAAATTGAGAAAATCCATTTATGGGCTAAAACAAACCTCTAGACAATGGTACTTGAAGTTCGACCAAATTATTTGCTCCCTTGACTTCAAGGAAAATGTTGTTATTCAATTCATTTACTTGAAAAATAATGGGAGAAAATTCATTATTCTTGTCTGATATGTTGATGACATTCTTTTAGCCAGTAATGATATGGGTATTCTTTTTGAGACTAAACAAATGTTGACAACTCATTTTGACATGAAAGATCTTGGTGATGATTCTTTTGTTCTGGGCATTGAAATTCATCGTAATAGATCTCGCAGTGTTTTTGGTTTGTCTCAGAAAAGATATATTGAAAGGATCTTGAACAGATTCAATATGAAGACTTGTAATCTTTGAAGTGCACCTATCCAAAAAGGTGACAAACTCTCAAATAGCCAGTGTCCTCAAAATGATAAAGATAAGTTAGAGATGGAAAAGGTCTTATATGCTTCTACTATTGGCAGTCTTATGTATGCTCAAGTTTGTACATGTCCTGATATTGCCTTTATTGTTGGTGTACTTGGGAGATATTGCAGCAACCCTAGTGTGGGTCATTGACAAGTTGTGAAACGAGTTATAAGATATCTATAAGGTAATAAAGATTACATGCTCACTTACATGATGTCTAATCACCTTGAGATGATAGGTTATTCTGATTCTAATTATGGTGGCTACTCCGATGATCACAAATCCATATCAGGATATATCTTTATGCTTACTGACGGAGTTGTATCTTGAAAGAGTGTTACACAAACACTTACAACTACTTCAACTATAGAGGTAGAGTATGTGACTTATTATGAAGCTACTTGACAGGCAATATGGTTGAGGAATTTCATTTATGAGTTTCATCTTATGGAGAGTGTTTCCATACCTCTAACCATATATTGTGATAACTCTATTATGGTGGGCTTCTCTCAACTATGCAAAAACTCTAAGCGCTCGAAACATTTTGATACAAAGTATATGTTTGTTAGAGAGAAGTTTAAGGAGTTTCAAACAAGTATAAAGCATATATCCACCGATCTTATGGTGGCAGATCCTCTAACCAAAGGCTTGATTGTTAAGGCTTTTGTGAATCATGTAACTCGTATAGGTTTATTTAGATCTTTTAATGCCTTGGATTAATGGGAGTCTATCTTTTATGATTTTTGATAGCAAAATTGTATTTGACTATTTTGTTATTCATTCTAAAGACTTTTGCTTATAATTGTTGCAATTATTGTTATTTCCATATACTTTGTTAATATACTGTGTAGCTACATTTAAATGTTTGTATATATATGGCATTTTGTTGAAGACATTTTGTACCCAGTCTCATTTTGTTATTCTGAGATATTTTGTTAAATCTCAGCTGGCATCTTGGGTAGATGCTTGGGCCATTTTGTTTGGAATTACACAAACAGATCATCATTTTGTGTGCATTTCCTTATGACATATTTTGTTTAGGTCATCGACGTATGGGTATCTTGCATATATGTTATCAGTACTCCTATCGGGTTCGATTTCTATACTATTGAGGTACTTGTAACCTCACTTTGGACTTATGATTGAGAGATTGTTGGCTCTACTTTGATATCCTATTGTAGTCACATATTGTTATATTAATCTGGGGATTTGTTTCTGTTGTTCATTGATGTTGGTTATGCTAAGTAGAAGAATGATAGAATTTTATCATAATTTTGTGGACTAGCATAATAAACATAATTTTGTACAAACCTCGATTAATTAGATATCAATGGTACTTCTCTCAAACGTGTCATTGGGCCTGTGTTCATAGGCTTGCTATAATGGGTAGGTTTGACTTAAGTATTGTAATGCACAAGAGACCCTACTGCTAGCCAACCTTAAATACAGTCGCCCCATTGAGAACTGTACGGGTTTCTAATCAAGGTTTGAAATAGTAGTAGTCAATCCTCTGTGTCTCTATCACTGAGCTTCACAGAAAATAACAATGGACTCATTGTTTCCTCAGTTTCCAGGTATTTGTCTATACAATTTTTTGAATCCAATATATTGCAATTATAGGGTTAATTAATTGTGTTGATTAATTATGAGATTAATCTGTAATTTCGTGTTGATTTTTCTTCAATTTTCTCTATTGGTGGATCATTGTCCTTCAAATGGCATTTAAGTATTGGAGTCTACTCACATCAGAATACTCTTGCCAAGATTTCTGCAAATTATTAACATCATTGACTATATTATTGTGATTATTTCTTTTTCAAGTTTTTCATTTTAGGTTCCTTAACTTCAACCTAAATTTTATTCTTGTATCCTTAAGTAGAGCTTTCTACGTGTATAAATATCTGTATCTGTTGGATCCCGTTACCGGATATCCAACCTCTTAGAAAAAACCAAACTAAACCCCAGCATATCCATTGGATCCCGAATCCGGAACCCAACTACTTCATCTGAAACCTTCATATTTATTCATAATTCGGGTCCCAACCGGAAACCGAAACGAAAGAACAAAAACAAAAGCAAATTGAAGACTCGAAATCGAAAGCGGAACGAACCGAAACGAATCGAATCGGATAACAAGGTAGGGCCCAGCCCCCACCGCCATCACTCTAGGTATTGTCCTCTTTGGCTTTAAACTTGGGTGAGCCACTGCTCGAACCCAAGACCTCAAGGTTTTGTTCCACTTTA
>JANZLX010000005.1:15041841-15059283 GCA_025531955.1 Erythroxylum orinocense
TATATTTAAGCACAAAAGTTCTACACAATCCATATCCAAATCACAAAATATTGTTCAACACATGATTAAACCCTAATTATGCTAATCTAACCTTATTACGGTAATCTGCAACCACAGTTTTACAATAATAAAATTAAACTTTCAAACAATAATTGAAAAACTCCCCTTTGAAGCCCACGGTGAACTCAAGCCATTGCTACTTCTCCAAGAGGTCGGGAAAACCTAGCCACGCATGACTCCGGCGATATCCATCACTGCTGGCATAACTCCGGCGTCAGACATAGCTCCAGTGACGGTGGTGAAGGATGGTGTGATGTTGATGACGATCGGTGAAGAATATGAATGATATGGAAAAGCCACTGGCGGTTGTCGAATATTGGTGTGGTGTATGAGATGTGTTCGATTGTGGCAGTATGTGACGGTGAAGATGGTGTTTCAGAGTTATCAGTGTAGGGTTTTGGACGATGATGGGTTTTGGTTGTGTGTGTGTTCTCTCCTATTGACCCAATTTAGCAAATATTTAAGGAGAACGAAGCAGGCCGGGTCGGAATAGTAGAGAATTTTCCATTTTTGGTCCAGATATCCGACGTACGTCGCGACGTCTAAATTAATTCTTCGCCGCGACGTCTGGTTTAGCTTGCTCGTCGGGACGTCTGAATGATGTACGTTGTGACGTCTAAATTAATTATTCGTCGTGACGTGTAACTCTGTTCTGCTGGACTTGTCGCGATGTATGGGAAAACTCACAACCTGTTGGCTTTTTGGTTGACTCCTTTATGTTCCTACAATTAAATCATAATTTGTAGCATCAATTGTCCTTGGGAAAATTATAATGCAATTAAGATCAATTCATAACAATTTTACTAAGAAATTGTGAATAATGTGAACTCAACGTGAGGAACTAATTTAAGTACAAAACTCGCAATTAGGAGTCAAAAAGTTCATCAAAAGTTATGAAAATGTAGCCGATTGATAATGAAAAGTTGGGCTCAATCAACATGCAACAACTTTTTGTTACTGCATTAATCGAAAATAGCATGAACAACACAATAACAAAAGCATTAAGATCAAAATCAAGTCTGCTGAACCTAAGTTAATTTTCAACAAAGCTAGCACGCATAAAATTAACCTATATCTTGATCCAACTAATTAAAACCTACATACAAGATTCAATTTTAGTTAGCTGTTGTTACTTAACCTAATCAATTTATTGTCCATCAATTAAATTAATCAGATAGCATACGAATTATTGATGCAAATTTCGAATTCATGACTTCAAATCCACGTGCATAATATAACAATCATGTCCATATCAAGAGCACAGATTTCCAATCATAGATTCATCAATTATATGTGCATGCTTCTCATAAAAACAACCATGAATTTAGCTAATAGCCTCAACAATTGGAAAAGAGAATTTAGTTCATAATTCTAACTAAAACAAAGCTAAAAATCATAATAGAAAACATAGTGCAGAATTCGGGTATAAGAAGAAGAAAAGAAGAAAAGAAAGCTAGGGTTCTACCTAGGGAGAGAGAAAAAACGTAGAAGAGAAAGAAAATAAGAGAAATCCACATCCAAAGATGATAGAAAACATGAATGTCCCCAAACTAATGCTGAAGGACCCTATTTATAGTGGAGGAGGTCTTGTAAGAGAGGATTTCTTTTCCATGTAAAAGTAGGTCTTTCTTTCCTTGTAGAATTAGGATCTTTAGAAGGAGATGAAAAGTTGGTTTTAGAAATATTGTGATTTTCTTATGATACTTTATAAGTGAAAAATGATATGATGCCATATGAGGTGATTGTAGTGATCGAACGTAGCTCACCCTTATCATAAGATATGTACCGAAATGACCTCCGGGCATCCCGGTGCGTACTCTGCGGTAAGGGGGTGCTACACTGACCTATTAAGGAAGTTTAGAACCTGAGGAAACTGTAGAAAGGCCTTGCCCGTGAGTCGGTGAACACTTTTCGCTAAAGGACCCGAGAGATTCGAAAACGTTTGGAGCTCGAAATTCGCATCAAAATCAGAGATGGAACTGAAATCCAGGTATTCTGCATTACCTTCATTTCTAATCCTTTCACGTAGATCTGGGGTACGTAATAAGGTTCCCTCTACGTACTAACAATTCCCTCTTGTTAACTTTGCATGTACCATTTCCTTTTTTTTGTTTGTTCATAAAAGTGATCCTTGGATTATTGACACATCACACAGATCCCTATAATTTTTACGTTACATTACCCATTGGCAAGCAAGTTTGGATAACTTATTCATATTCTTATAATTTCAGTCATCGTATGCATTTACATGGTCCTTTATGCCTCTTCCTTCATATTCAATCTCATACCAATTAGCAAAATCACCAACACACTTAATTGTCGAGCTCATTTCTTTTCTCAATTTTGTTTATTTCAAGACCTAATTACGAAGAAATTCATAAGTTTGACTAAGAAGCCTGATAGTGTTTATTACCTTGACATCAACCCACTCAATTTAGCACAAACTTTTATTGCTGCCAATACCTCTTTCTGTGAATCTTTGGCATTGGCATTTTAGACATCCTGGTCAGTGTGTTCATGAATTTTTTTCTTGCCTACATACTAATATTTCTCTTTTAAATAAATGGCCATGTATTTTTTCCTTTAATTACCTTTCTCAACTAGTTCCATTTTAATAACTAAATTTTTTGAACTTATTCATATTAATATTTGGGGGTCGTATACTACTCCAACTTTGGGTAATTTTTTTAATTATTGTCAATGATTTTTCTTAAACACTGTGGTTTCTCTTGTACAACCTAAGTCTCAATTTTTCACTTATGTCCAAAATATTTTAATGAGGTGTAAAAATAGTTTAATACCATGATTCGTAGAGTAATTAAGGAGATAAAATGGCATTGAATTTAATAATACTACTAATATATTTTTTTTTTCTTTCTCTTGATATTGTCCATAAACACAGTTGCATCCACACACTTGAATAAAATGGGGTGGTAGAGCACAAACACAAGCATTTATTAAACATGGTTCAAGCACTTAAATTTCAAGCTGATTTACGTTTTAAGTTTTGGGATAAATGCAGTATGATTATTGTATATCTCACTAATTAGACATTGAAAGTCTCAAAGGATGTAATTTCACAATTTATAAGTTTTGCCGTAATTGCTTTGACTTGATCTTGATGGTTACATAATAGAAAGAAATTGTTTTAGAAACCGACAATTTTTCAGAATTAAAATGCAGAAAGAAAAATTAAATTAGCAACAAATAAATTAACAATAGAAATTTGGTAACACAGTTCGGTATACCTAGCCTATATCTGCAGGACCCTCATCCAGCTTAATCACTTTCGCTGAGGTACAGTAGTTTTACTCAAGACTTTACTGAGCCAACACGACTCAGGCCTTGACACTATCCACTCATACTCACACCCCATAAAAGTATTTCACTCTCAATAATATGACCATCTTATGTTAACCTCAATAGAGGATTTTTGCAACAACAAACATTAATAGAGACGAAAAAAACCCAATGATTAAGTCAATAAAAACATACACAAATGAACACTTCCTGTCGAGACACAATCACTTATACATGCAACCTCATCAATATGAAAATATGGTAAATTGTCAAACAAAAATCTGTTGTGGAACTTGGAGTTAATTTGCGAATACCCTCACACTCAATAGCTAAGAAACATCAACAATGATGTAATTGATCACTAAAGTAACCCACGGATAGTAGCTATAAAAACCATCATAAGAGCATATAATTAATCACCAAAGAATACCAAAATTGCAGCTGCTTAAATCAATGGATGGACTACATGTTTTTTCATAAACAAAACCTTGAATCAATCACCGAAAGCCCACAAACACTGTAACCCCACCAATCTTCAATCAAATATGTAATTGATCTCAAAGGTACCTAAAATCATAATAAATCACTGAAGCATATAAAAAAAAGATAGTTATATAAATCATCAATCAGATATATGTTTCATCACCTAAAATATTACAAAAATATAGCTGCACACTTGACAAATATTTTTTTTGTTTTTTTCTCACAAAAACTATAAGACAGTTGTCCAAAAATCCATGTTTGTGTATATGGAACACAGCAATAAAGATTGCTTTAAATCATCGAAATTGCAGCTGCCAAAGATAGCTCAAATTGCCCAAATTGTAGTTGCTGAGAATAACTTAAATCACCAAAAAATCAGTTGTATAATCTTCATTAAAACATGGTGATCTTATCTCCAATAAATCTTATCTTTTCTAAGATTTTATTCTCCATGCTATCTTATCTTCAAGATCCCACAGAAGGTAAATTTCTTATCATAATGATATAGCAATATATCTAACTACAAATAATGCCTAAAAAATTAATTAGATATCTTAACAATCTCCTCCTTTTTGGCATTATTTGTCACGTATAAGAACACCCTTTTAATAAGATAATTGGACACTCCCCCTTAATCATCAAGTTCTAACTAATTGAACACCAAGTCCCAACAATAATCTCAGGTAAACAATCATCCAATTTTCTCCCTCTTAGGATAAAAGAATGTCAAAACAAAGAATAAGGAGGCATAAAAATTAGCGGCAGGTGCAACGGAAGAATTATAACCACGTAGTGCACCAGCAGAAGGCCAAGATGACAATTTATCACTAGTAGAAACACTAGCCAACATATCATTACTCACATCAAAGCCATCAACATAACACTAGTTAAATTCAAAATCCCCAAAAATGCTTTCAACGAATCATAATCAAACTTAATCAATCTCCGCTTCACATAAACCATATGAAATCATACAGTTGTATCATCTAAAACACCTTTATCCAAATTATAGTAAAATTCTCACACCAACTCAGTATCAAAATGTGGCAATAAAAAAGCATGTAACAAATTCCTCTCAGTAAAAAATTCATCCAAATTAAATTGGTTATACTCAGCTAATTTTATAGGATGATCAAGAACAAACCCAGTTGAAGCAAGAGTATCATATTGTTGTTGCTTGCCAAGGAGAAAGGACAAAGGCTGCAATGGATAATATGTTGAATAGAAGAGAAAATAAAAAAGGGATCCAACACAAATCCAAAACCAATAATCATTAGTAAAGAAGCCTTTTGACTTCAACAACACTTTTTCAACAATTGGTGCATCAATCCTAGAATCTGGATTAGGTGCACTCCTTCTTATCCTTGGCTATTACAAATCCTCTAAGAGTAAACCGATAGTGTACTAAGTTAAGACAAACCATATCAGTGATTCCACAAATGATGATATTTTTAAGCAACCAGATTGGTAATCCCTAAGTCAATGGAGGATAAAACAAGAAGTCCCTTTGCTTATGAAACATAGGTTGACTAAAGACTGTCATTGCATATTTTGCCAACCCATTAAACATTATGTTAATTAGACTGAAAAACAATGCTCCAAAGAAATTTTGTACATTTTTCACTGTCCCAACTTTGTTGATATTTCATCTATTAAAAGAACCTTTGTTGGTCCTACCAGTATCTCCCCTATAGTCAGACGTTTCTTTTGTCCTCCAAATATACCTCTTATCATCTCATTCCAAACCATAATATCTGCAAAAATATTTAACCCCAGTGAAAGCATATTGCCCAAACTCATACAACCTATGATATAAAGAGAAACTAGGATAAAGCTTGAAAAACAACTCAAATCTTCCTACAGATCTCTAACTAAGCATTAACATTTCCTCGACATAGCTCCGTAAATCAAAATCTAGAAGCTAAACTTTCAAACCATCAAGCAGAGCCTCATTTTCACATCAAATATAATATTCAACAAGTAAAGAAAAAGCCAAACACACACCAATCACCTGAACCTTAGAAAACCCATGAATTAAAAACTCAGAAAGCCTAAACGTTAACTCCTTCTAACCTCTTTTTTTCACTTACTTCAATAAACTTTAAAGTTGTAAGACACTAATCTTACCAATCACATTCTTAATAGGATGACCCCATATGATTTATGATGGAAGATCCTTGTTGAAATCAAGTTTTCTTGAGTTTTTGTTATCCACCAAGTCTATTTCTGCATCAGATGTATAGTCGGTTTCATCCTCAGAAGCAACCAACTGGCCCTCTGTCTGGTTGATTTCTTTTATAGAAACAATTAATTGTGGATCTAGACTATTTTTGAAATAGGGCATTCCATCTATGTAAAGAATGCCTCTACCAATTACCGTTGCTTTCTTCCCATTACAAAATGTGTTGTGATCATCCGTACAACTTTGATAATCCATTAAGTAGCTTCTTTCGCCTGTCATATATCGTGAACACCCACTGTCAAAATATCATATATTATGAGAAGTGCCACACATTGATTTAAGAGCCACAAGTGCTTACAGTTGGTTCTTCTAACCTAGATCTCCTTTGGTGGCTTCTCCTACTGAAAGTTCTTCCAATAACATTTTAATTTTCTATTTTGAGCATTATGCAATACCATTTGTAGCAACTTGTAACAATTTGGCCTTTTATGACCCTTTACACCACAAAAGTGACATGTAGGCATGAACTCTGCTTCTTTTTGGTATTTCTCCTTGCTTACTTTACAAATCTAACTTCACCATTTTGCTCATTATTCAACTTAGCACATTCACCTTTATAACCAACACCTTGAAAGTCCATTTTATTTTTACCAATTTCCAAAAATTGATCTAACTTCTACCACCATTCAACATTCTTATTTCCTTTTTGGTATTGACCAACTTTAGCTTTGTTTCATCAAGTTTATCTATTGTTGACAACAATTTCGACTCTAGATCATGAGTGACGTCCTTTATTGCTCAATTTTCCTTATTTAGTTTCTCATTTAGCTTACACTTTTTCACCCACTTGGCATACATTAATTCATAGACCTTGTAGATTTCTTCCTTTTTGAATTTTAAGTAGTTGTCATTGTTGTCATAATCTGAATTTGAGTTTAGTACTAAAAAAATGTATCTTCATTATCAATTTCTTCACTGGTTTCTACTAAGGAAGCAACTAAACTTTAGTTTTTTAAAGCAACCAACTCAACATGATTACTCATAATTTCTTCTTCATTGTCAAATCACTTTCAGATTCATTTTTAGTCCAAGTGTTGGTGTAAGACTTCCCTTTTCTCTTCTTAAGAGTATTAACACATTATGTTTGCATATATATGAAACCTTGGCATTCATGACATTGAATCTTCTTTATTTTCCTTTCACCTTTTTATGTTTTTTTCCTGTTGTTTAGAATTGTTATTTGATGGACTCCCGACATTCTATCTGAACTCAGGTCTATCTTTCTTCACCTTCTTTAATCACTTGTTGAAATTTCCTATTAGCGACACCATATCATCATTTTCATCAGAATTGTCTCTTGAATCATTCACAAATTTAGCAACTTCAGTTTGCAAAGCCAACCTTTTGTTCTTCTCATACTTATCTCTCAATAATTTAATCTCAAAGTTTTTGAGAATCCTAATTAACTTTTCCAAAGATAACTCGTTAATCTCATGGGCTTCTTCAATGGCTGCAATTTTTGGTATAAATCTAAAAGACAATGATCCCAATGTCTTCTTCAAAAGTTTTAGATCTAAAAACTTCTTACTAAGTCGATGTGCTTTATTGGCAATATCATGCAGCTTCTCATGAAAGTCTCTAATAGTATTACTTTCTTCAAATCTAGTGGTTAACATCTGTAGTTTGGAAGCTATCAATGATTTTGATCCCTCATGGATTGATTGTAGAGTATCCCACACTTCTTTTATAGATTCATAGGCTAATATCATAGCAAAGTGACCTATATATATTGCACTGAAGATTGCATGTATTGTTTAAGAATTACCAAGTGCTCCCTTTTCTCGATTCAAATAGATCTTTAAGTACTGCTTAATCCTTTTCACCAATCGTCATTGGATATGCAGCCATTCAGAATCGATGCCCGTGCTATGTTTCCTTAAGCATGAATAAATACTTTCATCCTTGATTTCCAAGCAGGTAATTAGAACTATCTAATAATGGTGGCCTAATAATTGATGCCCCTTCTCTAGTAGCCATGATTGCGAAACGCTAATCTACACTAACTTGAGAAACCAAATTTTGATTGGGTGAACATTGCTCTGATACCAATTGAA
Organism: Erythroxylum orinocense; assembly: GCA_025531955.1. Classification (NCBI taxonomy): domain Eukaryota; kingdom Viridiplantae; phylum Streptophyta; class Magnoliopsida; order Malpighiales; family Erythroxylaceae; genus Erythroxylum; species Erythroxylum orinocense. The sequence goes on from JANZLX010000005.1 coordinate 15,049,981, forward strand.
AGTCCCAAAGGATGTAGTTTCGTAAAGATCCTGTTTTGCCTCAATTGTTTTGAACTGTTTCTGTCGGTTGCTTAATACAAAGCAACTATGTTAACAACTGTCAATTTTCAATAAAAAATTTAAATAGAAAAATTAAAAATAAAACGAATAAATTAACCACCAAAATTTGGTAACACAGCTCGACATACTTGGCCTACAATTGTGGAGCCCTCACCACTCACCCTTTAACACTATCCATTTGTACTCATATCCTGTGGGAGTATTTCACTCCCAATATCATGATTAGCTCTTGGTAAACTCAATAGAGGATTTTTGCAATGATAAACATTAATAAAGATGACAACAATAACCCAACGATTAAATCAATAACAATATAACAAAGCAACATTTCGAGTCGAGAGACACTACCTTATATGTGCAAACTCATCAACCTAAAAACATGGGAAGTCGTCCAAAAAAAATATATTGTGAAAATTGTAGTTAATCTACAAATAACCTCACGTATAGTAGCCAAGAAACATCAATAAATCATGAAATTAATCACTAAAGAAACCCATGGAAATTAACCATAAAAACCATCATAAGAACATATAATTAATCACCAAAGAATACCAAAATCGCAACTACTCAAATCAATAGATGGACTGCATGTTTTTCACAAACAAAACCTTGCAATCAATCATTGAAAGCCCATATATATAGTAACCCCACCAATCTCCAATTAAATATATAATTGATCTCACAAGTACCTCAAATACATAACTGTTAAAATCATTATATCTCACGTAACATGGACTACCAAAATCATAATAAATCACTGAAGCATATCAACAAAAATGTAGCCACATAAATCATCAATCAGATATATGCTTCATCACGTAAAACATCACAAAAATACAAGTGCACACTTGACAAATATTCTGCCTATTTTTCTCACAAAATAATAAGACAACTGTCCAAAAATCTACATTTGAGTATATGGAACACAATAACAAAGAATGCTCAAAATCACCAAAATTGTAGTTGCCAAAGATAACTCAAATTTTCGAATTTGCACTTGCCAAGAATAACTCAAATCACAAAAAAATAATTGCTTCATAATCTTCGATAAAACATGGTGATCTTATCTCCAATAAATCCTATCTTCTCTGGGATTTTATTCTCCCCACCATCTTATCTTTATGAATCCCACATAAGGTAAAATTGTTATCATAATGATATACCAAATATATCTAACTACAAATGCCCAAAATAATTAATTAGATATCTTAACAAATATCTTCATAATGATATACCAAACATATCCAAGTATAAATAATGCCCGAAATAATTAATTAGATATCTTAAAAATATCTTAAAAGACATTAACTAAAATATCAAATAACAAGATACCTTTTGGATTATTTTATAATAAGACCGTTTAAATATGTGCATACTTTTAGTTATTTGTGTTATGGATTTAATGTTTATATTAAACATAAGTTTGACCAAAGAGGTTTACCTGGAAATTTTATTGGTCATATTTTTTGTCAAAAGGGTTATAAATTTTTTTATTTTCACATAATAAAAATCTATATGAGTCATGATATCATTTTTCATTAGTGTATATTACCTTGTATGTCTGAGGAAGATCATGTTAATTCACTCCCTCTTCCCTTCCCAATAAATGACACCACCATTATGGATCTTTTTACTTCCTCCCTATTACCTTAAACATCCAACATATTTAAAACCACTTAACCACCACTCAACCTTAAAATATATCCAATTACATTCACCCTAGTAGCAACACCATTAACTAAAGCGCTAACCACAATACATTCTTTACCTAAAACACTTGCAAATGATCTTTCACCTATCATTCCATTAAAAGTACCCAAAAGGAACATTCAAACACATCTTAAATTCTTTCTAGTCCTTCAACTCCATGTAAAAAGGATATTCTTGAAAATATTCCTTCTTATAATAGATTTAAATCTTCTCATTGTGCATTTTTTAGCTCTTTATCCTCTTATATTGAGCCTACTTCTTTTAACCAAAAATTTAAGTTTCTTTAGCGGATACAAACAATAGAATCTGAACTTTTTACTTGATATTGAACCTACTTCTTTTAACCAAATTGTTAAGTTTCCTTAGTGGATACAAATAACATAAGCTGAACTTTGTACTTTGGAAGAGACTAAAACTTGATCCATTATTCCACTTCCTTTTCATAGGAATCTAATAAGATTCAAATAGGTCTTTAAAATCAAAAGACAATACGACGGAGGAATTCAATGATATAAAGCTCATTTGGTTGCTAAAAGTTTTACAAATATTGAAGGAATCAATTATCATGAAAATTTTGCTTTTAATACAAAATTGGTGACAGTGAGAATTCTATCAAATATTGGCGCTACTAAACAATGGAATTTACATTACCTAGATGTTTAAAATGATTTTCTTCATGGAAAGCTTGATGAGAAGGTTTATATATCTATACCATCTTAGCATCCTTGGCATAAGGAGACTTCTCTAGTTTACAAGCTTCATCAATCTTTATATGGGTTAAAGCAAGTATCTTACAATTGGTTTGCAACATTTTTTTATGCCCTCTTTGATTTTGGCTTCACTTAGTCACATATTGATCACTCTTTATTTTCTCTTTATTATGAATATTTAATGTGTCCATTTTAATTTGTATGGATGACATGATTATTACTGGTGATAACTAACATCTCATTAGTCAAGTTAAGTACTTTCTCCTTAATCACTTTTGTATTAAGGATTTGGACCTTTTAAATATTTTCTTGGTATTAAAATCACTTATTCTAGAAATAGTCTCTATTTGAGTGAATGCAAATATGTTTCTGACTTAGTTTTTGTTGCTAAAATTATAGGTGCTCGCACAATGAATACTCTAATGGAACTAAATCTTAAATTGACAATTTTTAATGGTCCTTTATTCGAGGGTGCTTAATAAGATTATTTTTTATCATTTTGGATATTAACTACCATATTTTTTTTTTATCATTTTTGGATATTAACTACCATATTTAGCACATCTTTTGTTTGCAAATCATCTTTGGTGAATCTAAACCTTAAACAAATCAACATAAAAAGGTGCAGTTAGAAGGATAAAGCTAATAACAATGGCATTAAAGATTAGGCATGGGAGTTTCAGTGGAAAATATAACTTTTAAACCTTGATTTTGCAATAAAAACGTGTGAAAAATTGTTTAAATCTTATCTTGACTAGGACTCGAAGACAATTAATGAAGTTATAATTTATGCGAGCCAAAGAATCAAAATAAAAAGATCTCAACATCATCAAAATAAGTGATGATTTTTTAACTAATTTATAATATGCACAATTATTTTATTTATTAAAATGATCATCTATTAGATTAAATATTGAATGCGTAAAAGTTTAATTCCTTTAATATTTGTAGTAATTAGGAGTTTTCAATTTTATTACATCATAAATTATTAACTTTTAGGAAAAGAATTTAATTAGATTAATTGTAACCACAAATGTTGTGTTTCTTGCTTTGGTAGTCTTTCTTTTCTTAAAGCTTTTGTTTAATTAAATTTTGAGTAATATATGAAGTTATTAAATAATTAGGGTTAATTGAATTACGCAATTTTGATTAACGAATCTTAAAGAAAAACAAGTATTTAATATCACGTTGAATATATTATTGATGAAATAGTTATTTTTTTATATCAATGATCAATTGTAGTTCTAATGGTGGAAGCAACCATAATGCCAGATTTGTTTTATCAATAATGATTAATGAAATATAATGCCTCACGAGATCAATTCCTACTTTCATATACTATAATTATTTTGTTGCAAGAATTTAGGATTTAATTTAGGTGCAGATGAAAATGTTAAGCAAGTTTTACAATTATAAAACCCTCAATATTCCGCAAGCGCATAGGTCATAAGTGTAGTAGTTGAGGTATCGGTTGCACGAGGAATTAGCTAAACTAATTGAATCCGAACATTGTCTAAGGTTTAAAAATTGTAATTAAAATGAAAACAAAATGAACAAAAAATTAAGCAATTGAATATGAATTGATTGATAATGAAATAATAAAATTAATACAAGGAAATCAAATTCAGCACAACCACTTAACAATCGAAAATTACATAAGGAAGATTAACCAATTATGAGAAAAGGGAATTTTTGCTATCGTCAATTACTAACTTAATTACTTTTAAGTTAATGGGTATCAATCCTATAATTTCATAAGGTTGATTATTCTCTCCTGAGACCTAATCATTAAACCATAAATCACAATCCCTAATTGAATCTGAAGTTCTAAAATTGTAATCTCTCATTAACAAAACAATTTACGTTCCAATTAGTTCTTAAGAACTCTAATAGACAATCGGGTCCTTACACGAGATCTCTCTTCGTATAATTACTGATTTGATTATTTATATAATCTATTAGGTTGGTAACTCTCATTACCCAACCTAATCATATTACTATTAGTTCACTCTCTCAATTTGTTATTGATGTATGCAAAAAATGACAAACAATCACAATACCCAAACACATTAACATCAAAGGCAATCAAATCATAATTGATTCAACAATAAATCATAAATGAAATTTAGAAGATCTTTAAACAAGTATTCATCATCCCCATATTTATCTCATTTATCAAATGAAATAAACACAAGAAGAATCAAGAAAATTAACTTGGAAGGAGGCCTGGAGTAGTTGACAGTAGCATCTCCTCCTCTTCTTCTTTTCTCTTCTCTCCTCTTCTTTCTTCCTTGGCTTTTTTCTCTAAATGACAACAAGGAGGCTATTGATTAGGTCATCTCCTTTTCCTTTTATAGTGCTTTTGCCTTTTAGGGTAAAAACTAGGTTTTACCCATGCTAAAAAGTCCAAAATGACCCTCCAAAAATAGAAATGGAAGTAGATCCCCGCATTTGTATCGTGCCTGACACAATTGTGGCAGGTATGTAATGATCTTGACACCTTGGTCATGATTATGATCATGGCCATGGTTGGGTTGCTTCTGTTACGACTGTGATTGGGTGTCATGATCGTGATCCTGGCTCTTCCTTCAAGCTTTCTCTAACTTTTCTATCTTCTTCATCTGATCTAAAAAACAAACAAACAAACACATCAAAGTACCTCAAATGCATAAAATTAATGTCTAGTAATACGCTCTAAATCACATGACACTTAAAAACACAAATACATAATCACATTGACACAATTCTAAGCCTAAACAAGCACAAATAATCTAATCAACAACAAAAAAAACATACTAAAATACCCATTGAATAATGTAAACTATAACTATCAACATCCCCACCCTTGAACTTTTTCTTATACTTAAGCAAAAACAAAACAAAACACAAAAACAAACACACCCAACAATAACACATATAAGCACACTTACATAATGATTATACAATGGGATTGAACTTCATGAACATAATTTAACTTTAAACACAACCCTTCAAGCTACTTTAGTTTATTAACTTATACAATCTGTGACTAAGCACTTTAGACTAAATATACATATTAATTAAGACCTTAACATCATATTCACTCACCCTTAGCACTTTCATACACACATTGATAAGCAGGAGTTAATAAAAATTGCAAACATTACTAAGTATCTTTTTATGAAAATTCATGTTATTGACAAAGATCAACAGGATTTATTTATTAAAACACCATTTTTTAATTTTCTTTAACGTTGACCTAGTGTTTTGACACGAAAGTAAACATTTGTGATAAATGTTCACCAGTGACTCAATTAGGCCATGTTTTTATTAATAAGCTTGGTTGGAATGTCATTATAGCCTTTTGATATGAAGACAAACATTTGTGATGAATGTCCCCCGGTTACTTAGCTACGTTACATTCTTAACTAGCCACTAGCCTTATTCATGACTCGAAGGCTAGCAAAATAGTTAGTTGCTTAAGATATACATTTTTCACATTTTATTGCCTACCTCATATCTTTAACTAATAATTTTCATGAAAAGATACTAACAACATTACTTATTCAATCGATCTATGATTATAAATGTATGCAACAAATTTCCTAAAGTTAGCAAATTAAATTCAGATCCTAATTAATATGCATATTTAACTAAAGATACCTAGAACACGAATTGCACAAGCTAATAAATCTTTACAACTTAAAAGACTATGTTGAAAGGTATAATTCTGTTAAGTCCAAGTCATTGACACATCCACGCGATTCACACCATGAAAACCTAAGCGAAAGCTAACATATAGTATGCAAAATTCACTTTCAAAATAAAAATATCAGTGAAAAACTCCCCACACTTGGATAACACATTGTCCTTAATGTGAGAAGAAAAAACAACACATAAGGTGGGAATAAAACAAAATAACAAGAAAAACATAAAAACAAAATGAAAAGTTAAGCATTAGAGCATAAACCATCATGCGATTGAGGTGGTGATGACGATGGTGACAGAGGTGGATTTCTATGTCTTGAGTGGCAAAGTATTTGTAAATGCTTCAAATGTCTTGACATTATCATCTTTACTCCTTTACTATCTCCTTCAACACCTTGACATTATCTACAATTGCTTTGTTAGTGTTCAAAATTGTGTTAAGTACCTTCTCTTTTCTGGCTTCATCTTTTTTTTTGGACTCTTCACTAGTTGACTCCTCCTCTTCTTGTTGTGGTGGTGCTGAGCTAGAATTGGTCTGTCCTACCCTGTTCTTGACATTTGATTTTGCACTGACATCTAGAAGTTTCATATTATAGGACTTTAAGATCTCAATTATAGTCAAATGATGAGTGTTAAGAAACTCAGGAAGATGCATAGTTAATCCATCACAACTTACACCATAATAATCTACAATAGTGGTAACCAAGTACCCCATGCCAAGATTATTGCTTCTCTTTTTTAGAGTAGCAATGAGAGCATTAAAAATGTGGGTGGATGTACAAACTTGGACGTTATTATCCATGCACCATAAAATAAATAGCTTCGTCATCAAACACTTATTGCTTTCACTTTTGTCAAACACGATTTGACACGTGAATTTGTGTAGCAACAAGTTCTCAGGGCTACGGATTATGTTATTATGTGCATTTTTAGTATCAAAGTTGTCCAATCCTATTAGTTGGGCCCAATAATGTGTGGCACGGAAGTCATGCTGGTCTACCATGGTTGATTCCGTGAATCCACTGATTTCACACAAAGTTTCATAATTTAACTCATACAGTCGACCTTGCAACTAAAACCATAATTCTTTGAGTTACTTTGCTCAAATTGCAGGGATTTGAAAATTTAAAGGTCGAGTTCTTCATAAACGACAAAGTTAAAATGCATAAATTTCTCTCATTGAATTCTACTTCCTAAGTTTTCAACCTTTTATCTCAATCCAATTCTTTTTAATATTTCAAAGCCCAAATATCTAGGAACAACAATCTTTTTAAGGCTAAGGGTTTGGAAACAGTTACCTTCCTCTTTCAAGTAAATCGGGAAGGGTGCTCCTTAATTTGCCACTCCTTTCCTTTGTTTGTGCCTTAACACTTACACCTTACCCCTTTGGTTGAAAGAAGTAAGAGGATTTGAGCTTTTTGATTCTAGAGACAGAGAGAGAGAGTGTTGTGGGTAAGAAATATAAGGGAAAGAGTGAATATATAGGTTAAGGGGAAGAAAGAAAGAGGCTTGAAAATTGCATGTTCCCGTTCTGCCCTACCGTAGGTCACGATCGTGAACCTTCCATGGTCATGATTGTGACAAAAGGTTCAAAATAGGCTATTAAGATTATGAAAGAGACTTCAAAATTGAGTCACGATCGTGACGCTGGGAATTTTTACAATCCTTTCCTATTTTTTATTCTTTTCCTCATGTCACTTCCAAATTCCTTCCCTACCTTAGATTTGCGTCATCACCTCATTGTTTTGCCTTACCGCTCCAATCTATTTTGAAAAAGAGAGAGAGATAAAGAAAACTAGCTCAATTTTTCCTAGATATTAGCTTGTATAAAAAAACACATAAAACATAATTGAAAACCTAATCTAAAGCAAAAGATAAAACAAAAAAAATATATAAAATCATAGGTTGCCTCCAATGCAGCACTTCATTCACCATCGCTAGGTCAACGTACTTCTTTTCCTTATAATGGTTCAAACGAATCATGTAAATGTAGCACTCCTATAAGTTTTATAACATCTAAGTGAGCTACCAAACTGTGCTTACCACCACCTTTGTTTCTCGTCTTCTTCTTTCAATTATTCTTTCCAATTTATGGCTTTTCTGGTGGGTCTTTGTAAGTGTAACTCTGCTCTACATGTTTACAAGACTCGTTTTTCTTAATGTAATCCACAATTTTGAAAGAATTTCTTGTACCATCAGACATTTTAAATGAAACCCTCACATCCCCCCACTCTTAGAGTTAACTCGCCTCCATCAACATCTATAAGAGACCGGGGGGTAGCTAAAAATGGTTGTCTAAAGATAATCGATGTGTCCAAATCTTCCTTTATTTCTAAGTTGATGAAGTCTGTGGGAAAGGTGAATCAGTCAACCTTAATAAAAAGGTCCCTGACTACTCCCCTAGGACAGTGGATTTATTTATCAGCCATTTACACACATATCCTAATTGGTGTTATTTCATCTAACTCCAACTTTTTTCATGAAGTTTAAAGCTTTATACTTATGCCAGCTCTTAAGTCCGCAAAAGCCTTATCCACTTTGACACTACCAATAGTACACGGAATATAAAAATCCCCTAGATCATTTTGCTTCTGTGGTAGTATTGCCACTTCGTTAGAGTTCTCTTCACTTAAAACATCATGTCCCAACTTCTTCAGTTCCTCTCTGTTTACTAACTTCTCTTTTATAGATTCCACAAGGGCAAGTTGTGTTTTTAGTTGCTCTATTATATCAAGAACCTCATTCATCTCTGCTTCTTTTGGCTTTCTCTGCACTAGAATAGGGGTATGGAATTGTAGAACGATACTTCTTGATTTTCATCAGGTTATATTTACTTTGAAGGGAGCTTTTATTAGCCCTTTTCTTGTGTTCTTCCCTTTCTTTTTCAATTTGATTGAGCTTGTCTTTACTGGCCTAGGTAATCATCATTACCCTTTCCTTCGAATTTGTTTCAGTATTTCTTTAAAGTCGACGCAGCTCCAACTGACCAATCAAAATCGGACACTCCTTGCAGACCTCTCCCAAAACTGTGGAACTACCCAAAGGTGTACTCACCTGCAACCGATACTGAAGCATCTCCCTAAGCACATACAATCTACATGCCACATGCGGTGCAACAAAAGAATGCGTGGACCCT
>JANZLX010000005.1:15066607-15080072 GCA_025531955.1 Erythroxylum orinocense
GACGAAAAGACAAAGGACAGAGGCTACGAAAAATCGTACAGAATGAGAAAAAACTGTCCATCCCGGGATGTATAGTACCAATTGAACAAGCATGCCAATCCAGATTGACCACGTGGAAAACTCTAAGATGTTAAAGCAGTGCGGCAAACGAAGCGACACGCGTAACAGTGCGCGATAAATGTACGGCGGTCCAAGAGACGCGACGTTCCAAATTTCAGTGACGCCAAGAAGATGCAAGCCGTCAATAATAATTACACCAAGCGTTTTGGATTTTAGCACCCTTAATCGGCTCCAACGCACGAGGGCTATGGGACAGTTGAAAGGGCGCACCGTTTCAAGTTTTGAACGGCGCCTAGAGGATATGAATCATCGAGTAATAGTTAAACCTAGCCTAAGCCCAGGCAGTGACGACCGACCGACTGCCCTATCTCAACTCCTCCTTAGTGCGGTTTAATCGATCGATCAGTTGTCACCTGAATGATGGCTCGCGCAGATAGTACAAGTTGCCAGTAATGATCACGCCTAGAGCTCTATTTAAGTCTAGTCCCCCGATCGCTCGATCTCGCTACTACACACGCCCTACCGACCTCGCCGTTATGTTCAATCGACTCTTTATACTGTTACAACCAATCGGTCATTTCCTTTACTGGACCGTTGAGACGTTGCGCTCGCTCATTCGGCCTCATTGCCTCATAATTAATTGATCGGGCCTAGCACGAGCCGTCTACGAAGCATACTGTTTCTTACTTACATACTCTTTCGACCCTTCCCTGGCTCAGGCTCGAGGAGTATAGGGGCTTATGGTCAGGTCGGCTGTGATAGGCCCAGGCCTATCTCCACGTGTCCACGACCCGTTCGGCCTATCAGGTATTAGACTCCCATGCAAACACAATGATCGACGTAAAGACCTAAACCTTGTGGCAGTCTACGACATATATAAGGTACTATTCCTACCGGATTGAGGTATGAACTCACAACCCTAGTTTCTTCTCCACTCTCAGCAGCCCAAAACTCTTTACAAACACTGACTTGAGCGTCGGAGGGGCCTCCTGGGAACCAACTCTCGGCTTGCCTTTATTTATTTTGCAGGAATTATATAGCCAGAATCACAACGAACATGGATCAAAACAACGACGTTCAACCTCAGCGAGATCAAGCTGAACCAGGGGTCATTTAGTATCTAATACCTGATTTATTGAAGCAACATAGACGTCTAAAAGTTGGATCCTCTGTCCAAAATAACCTTGTCTATCCCTATTTAATGCTCAAAAGACATCGCTTTTGGTGTTAGATGTGAGTTTAAAGAGTTTGGGCACTCAACAAAGTTGGATAAGATTATTTTGGACAAAGAATCCAAATTCGACCTCAGTTTAGATCCTCTATCTAAAATAACCTTATTCAACACTGTCAAATGCTCAAAGTGACCTCGTTTTGAGTATTAAATATGAGTTTAAGGAGTTTGAACTTTGCACAGAGTTACACAGGATTATTTGGAAGGAAGATCTGACTTCTACATCCGGCGGGTAAAATTCAAAATAGTCTCAAATTATAGTTTTCAACGACTCTCTTAACGATCAATTCTTCTTTGTGCAGCGAAAATAGGAGAGGGATTTATGAGGAGATATAAATACCAACATTCAATGCACCCAACAACCTAAAGGTGATCAAATTTATTTCTTTACCAACATGCGTGGTCCAGATTATGTGTTGTAATACTTGTGTTATTTACTTTCCATAATAATTTTGCTCCTTTCTTGCTCTTTACTTACGCCACCATTTTCAGCATATGCACCTTAAAGTTGTGTGTACAAGAAGGACATTCCCATTTAAGATCTATGTTCTCTCTTTAACACTCCCTCCATTGCATACCAATTTCGAAATATGTAATAGCACTATAGCAGCCTTCTATTGTTCTTTATGTCACCATCCAAACTTGGTCTTCTAGAGTCTTGTGTAAAGGGTGATATTCTTTAAATAATATGGATTTTTGCTAGGAACAGTGAAATGGAAGATTTCAAGTTGGATAAGGATGATGGTGCAGTTAACAAGGGAGAGAAGGAAAGTTCCGGGCCAAGTTCACACATTCATATCCAGCATAGATGCTCTAAGAGGTATGATTATACAATCAAGTTATCATTAAGGATGTTGAGTCAAATTTAAGTAAACGGAATAGGGTTCTTCCACTTTTCTTTTGTATTTGTGTACTTTAGCGCATAATTGTTTTAAAATTTTGATTTGGAGATATCTTTCTAGCTGTTTAATAAGTTCAAGAACTACTTAGAAATACAGGTTTTTTTTTCAACAATCTCTTTTCTATTGACATATGAAGCTTGGTGTTCAAAATGAATGAAGAGTTTGAGACCCGAGTGGTTGAAGACAGCGGATAGGTCTAATACATTCAATTTGAAGAGTAAATCTATAAATGGTAGTTCTTATAACGAAATAAGAATCTAAGGATAACTGAGACTCCACTGGACGGGGATTAATGCAAGGAAGTTTAAGCATAGGACATGTGTAATTCATTAAAGTTGAACTAGGTGATGCGGGTTGACTTGAGAAGCAAATATAAATTGCCAATTCATGCCAAATAGAAAAAGTTGCATTCAATTTCTTAGTCATAAGAAAAGAGAAACGAAGATTGAGCAAGATGATATTCTATGTGTGCATTTACCCTTTTTGTTCCGTCTGCGTTTTCGCCAGTGCATCTAACAGGAACTCGGATGTTTCAAGAGATGGAGTTCTGCGATCAACAAGAACAAATGTGAGATTGCATGTTAAACATTTTTGTTATCAATGATTATTTAAGATTAAGTTTGATATCATAGGATGAGCTTTCACCACAGATTAAACACAGGTGGTTTGTCTTATGATAACAGATACGAACACCAATGCCAAGTCCTTTCAATGACTACCCCAATTGTATCCACAAAAATGCTTCATTAAGCCATAGAGCCTCCCTGGAAAAGGATGTAAGAAAAGGTGACAGACCCCTCTTTTTATATATCATAATGTTAGGATTCCCTTACAAATTTGGTTACAGATTGAGCATCTCCAATCACGGCTGCAACAAGAGAAATCAATGCATATAATGCTTGAGAAAGCAATGGGCCGAGTTTCAAGTACCTTATAGCAATGGGCCGAGTTTCAAGTACCTTATCTCCTGGCCACAGGCATTTTGCCTCTCAGGTACTCTTGGTCCCTCTAATTGAATGATGGAGCTTTAATTGCTGTCCATAATGACATTGATATTCTTGCATAAATAGTTTGAGTTGCTTTTTCATAACAATGTTATTCTTACTTAAAATATTTTGAGTTGGTTTAAGTATCCTAAGCAGATGTCTACTGCAACTTATATATAGACTTCTCTACATCACAAGCTCATTGGAATGCAATGTTATCTATATCTATAAATTGTAACTATTTGCATTCGTTTATACTCCAAATTTATTTCTTGATAAGCAACAAGTTCGTGGCTCATCACAGACAAAGGAATTAATTGCGGAGATTGAGTTACTGGAAGAGGAGGTGGCAAACCGTGAGCAACATGTTCTGTCTTTATACAGGGGTATTTTTTAGCACTGTGTTAGTCGGCCACCTTCTGAGCATAACTCGAGGGTAGCTTCTCCTGCCCATACAAAGCATGCATCCAAGAAACAACCAAGTATAATTTCAAGCACTTTCTGTTCATCCAAAAATTTCCCATTGTGTCTGGTTTCTTTCAGTAACTCAAGCAAAAGAAACTCCAAGAGCGATACTACTTTATTCAGTGGAAAAGGTGATTTTCACTTTGAGAAGACTTCTTCTATCAGGGGTAAGGTAGGCAATTGATCTAACTTTAAAGATGTGGATATTCCATCACCTTCGTTCTTGAATGAAGCCAAAATTTTATCAATTAAGTAAGAAGAAGGGGCACTTAATTTGAAAGGTCCAGTTACTAGATGTTTATGATTCAATAATGTAGTACTGAACCTTCTATGTGTTTTGTACTCTTGGTTAATCTCCTCATCTTACAGATATAAACCTTAAATGACTGGAGTTTTGAACTGTCACTAGTAATTGGTGTTTCATTACAATATATAGTATAAGTGAATTTCTTATTTATCATGGTAAGATAACTTTGAGAAAGACTTCAATGTGGTGAAACTGTCGTTCTTTGTAGTATAGGTGCAGAGATGACTAATTCTATGCAACAAAAAATCAGAAATAAGGACAGTGAACCAGGAAAAAGCAATCCTATCACAAGATCTGACTCAAAATTAGACCACTTTGTAGAGCAATTTTCAATCTTCCACTACAGGTGGCCAATTGGCCAGTTAGTTGTGTAGGATATATATGCGAAGATGGCCAAGCCTTCCAAAAAAATGCCATTATTAGTAGACTAATTAATATTAATTCTTTGTGTGGCTGAAGGAATCTCATTAGGAAAGTATTCGTGCTTAAGATACATTTGTGTCAGGTGCTTTTTTAGATCTTTTCATTGTTTCTCTTTTAATCGTTTCCAAGTTTTAGCTGAAATCCTTAAATTGTGTGCTATTCAGATATTCTAATGCTCAGCATACAGTTCACCAATTATTTTCATGGCTCATTTTCTGGGCTTAAAGGAGCCGTGGAAAATTTTCCATGATCATTGGTAAAAAAAAAATGAAGAAAAACGAACAATAGGAATTCTGTTGGAGTCTTAGTAGTCTAGAAATACAAGAAGTAGTTAATGACAGTTAGTATTAGTTTTTCAGTTAAGTCTGTTAACAATTCTTGACAGCCACTGTAGCAAATGTATAAATACTTTCGATGAGAATAGATGAAATACTTAATTCATTCTTCTCAATATCTATCTTCTACAAATCAGCTATACTAAATCATAAAATCAATAGTGGTATCAGAGCAATTATTGAAGGATCTTAAGGGGTCTGTGGAGCAATACTTGGTAGACTTCTTCGAACAAGAAAGTGTTGTAGACTCGAAGGAGCACAGACACCACGATGGAAGGATTTCCAAGCATGCAAGCACCATTATTTGATGGAGAGTCGTACCAGATTTGGGAAGTGAAGATGCAACCATACCTAGAAGGACTGGACTTGTGGGAGCCAGTTGAAGAAGATTATCAATTTGATCCATTAGTAGACACTGCAATAGTAAATCAAATGAAGTATCGGAGGGAAAGACTTACCAGAAAAGCCAGGGCCAAGTCTTGTCTCTACTTAGCAGTAAGTCCTTCATTATTCACAAGAATCATGCATTTAAAAATTGTCAAAGAGATATGGGATTACCTAAAGGCTGAGTATGAAGGAGATGAGAGAGTAAAGAGCATGAAAGCAATTAACCTGATGAGGGAGTTTGACAAGCTCCAAATGATAGAAGATGAATCTATCAAAACGTATGCTGGAAAATTGCAGGATCTTGCAGACAAGATCAGACTTCTTGGAAGTCGATTTGAAGATGAAAAGATTGCACAAAAAATGTTAATCTCCCTCTCAGAAAAATTCGAAGCAACCATCATCTCTTTGGAAAACACCTAAGATATGGCAGATCTGAAGTTGGCAGAGTTGATGAGTTTTCTGCAAGCCCTAGAGAAAAGGAGAGCACTAAGGAATGCTGACGTCACCGAAGGAGCACTCAGGACAAGTCAGAAAAACAATGGAGGAGGAAAGAAGAAAAGCTGGACCAAAGGCAGTTCAGAAAGCAAGAAACAAGAAAAACAAGAAACTTCAGCAACATCATCTCAGTCCCAAAAAGATCCCTGCAAGCATTGTGGTAAGACAAATCATCTTCATTATAAATGTTGGAGAAGGCCTGATGTTAAGTGCAGGAAATGCAAAAAGCTCAGACATATAAACGGGTTTTGTAGAAGCAAGGAGCAAGAGCAGAATTCAAGGGAAACCCACGTTGCTGCCAAGAAAGAAGAAGAACAGCTGTTTATGGCTTCCTGCCACAATACCACAATTTCAGCAGATAGTTGGATTGTGGATAGTGGTTGCTCAAATCACATGACAAGTAATCTGAGCATCTTTAAGAACCTAAACAAGAATTACACTTGCAGAGTGAAGATTGGCAATGGACAACTGATTTCAGCAAAGAGAAGAGGAGTTGTGGTGATTGAAAGTATGAAGGGTCCAAGGACACTTAAAGAGATGCTTTATGTTCCAGATCTTGAGCAAAGCTTCCTTAGTGTTTCCCAACTGATTGAAAAAGGATACTCAGTTCTCTTCCAAGGAGGTTTCTGCACAATCACAATTTTAGATGGAAGATCTTTGTTCAAGATAGCAGCTAAGGGCAAAAGTTATGTGTTGAACCTATTTGACCAGCATCAACTTGCACTCAATGCAATTGTTAAGTTGGTAAGTCTCTGGCATAATAGGCTTGGTCATCCTCACTAGAAGGGCCTGATAAAGTTGTGTGAGTCAGATTTAGTTTGAGGAGTTCCAATCCTTGAAGATACCCAACAGGTGTTCACAACATGCATACAAGGGAAGAAAGCAAGAGGACCATTTAAGGACAATAATTGGAGAGCATTTGAGCTACTTGAATTGGTCTATACTGATGTGTGTGGACCTTTACCTATTGAATCTCTGAATGGTAGTAGATTATTTGTCACTTTCATTGATGACAAATCAAGGTACTACTGGATTTATTTCCTCAAATCCAAGGCAGAAGTACCTGAAGTCTTCTAGAGGTTTAAGCATATGTCAGAGAATCAGAGTGGGCAAAAGATCAAGAAGTTAAGAAGTGACAATGGAACTGAGTACAAAAATCAGAAGATGGAGAGATTCTGTCAAGAAAGTGGTATTTTGCATCAGTTGACTGTGCCTTACTCACCTCAACATAATTGGGTGAGTGAAAGAAAGAACAGAACCATCATGGAGATTTTTAGATGCTTTGCTCCAAGAAAAATCTCTGCCTAAGTTCCTTTGGGCTGAGGCTACAGCTACATCAGCGTTCCTCCTCAACAGACTTCCCACTAAAGCTTTGGAGAAGAAGACAGCACATGAAGCTTGGCATATGAGGAAACCGAATCTCAAAAACATGAAGTTCTCTGGCTCTCCTTGCTTCACCTATGTGCCACAACAGAAGAGGAATAAGCTGGACTCCAAGGCTACGGCAGGAGTTTTCATTGGTTACTCTGAAGTCACTAAAGGTTACAGAATCCTGATTCCCAATAAGAAGGAAGTCAAGACTAGTAGAGATGTGACCTTCCTAGAAGATGAGGTTTGGGATTGGTTAAAATTGGAAGAAGACAACACACAGGTGCAGAAAATACTATTGCATGGAATTCAATTACCTGAAACTGCATCAGAAGAAGGGTCTGAAGATGAGGACAGACCACCAACAAAAATAGAAGTTGAACCAAATAAAATAGGAGAGGAAGCTCACTCACACGAAAGTGAAGAGGAGGCAGAACCAAAAATTCAAACAAATGATGATCTTGAAGATCATGTGGATCACATTCCAAAGAGAGGTACAAGACTTCTTTCTGATATTTACCAAACTTGCAATCTAACCCTTTGTGAACTAGTAAGCTTCAAGGAAGCAAAGGAAAGCAAGGAGTGGCTAGCTGCAATGGTGGAGGAAATCAGAATGATTGAAAACAATTAGACTTGGGAGCTTGTGGAGAAACCAGTTGACAGAAAAATTATTGGTGTGAAGTGGGTTTGCAAAACAAAGGTACATCTAGATGGGATTTTGAACAAATTCAAGGCAAGATTAGTTGTCAAGGGGTATTCTCAAGTGAATGGAGTGGACTACTCAGACACCTTTGCACTAGTAGCTAGACTAGAAACAATTCGACTCATCTTGAACATTTCAGCTGAAAGAGGGTGGCTTGTGCATCATCTAGATGTCAAGTCAATGTTCCTAAATGGAGAGCTGAAGGAGGAGATTTATGTAGAGCAGCCGGAGGGTTTTATTGTTGAAGGAAAGGAGGAGAGTGTATACAGGTTAAGGAAGGCATTGTATGGGCTGAAACAAACTCCAAGAGCTTGGTATGATAAGCTAGATGCTTACCTACAGCAGATTGGGTTTAGCAGAAGTGAGAATGAATTTACTCTCTATGTGAGAAAGCTAGGAGACAGAATCATTTACATGTCAGTCTATATTAATGACTTGCTGCTAACTGGAAATAATGCCATGGAGATTGAAAGTGTTAAACTCAAGCTGAAGGAGTTGTTTGACATGACAGTTCCAATTAATGACATATTTCTTGGGAATGGAAATTAACCAAGACCAGCAGGGGATTTTCATTTGCCAAAGGAAGTATATCAGAGAAGTGCTTAAGAGATTTCACATGCTAGAGTGTAAACTAGCAAAATCACCTATGAACTGTAAAGATAAATTGCAGAAGGAAGATGGAAGTAAAGCCACTGATGAAAGTAGATTTAGAAGTCTCATTGGAAGCTTGATGTACATAACATCTACAAGACCAGACATACAGTTTCCAGTAAGCATGCTCTTGAGATACATGGCATCACCATCAAAAATTCATATGTCAGCGACTAAGAGGGTTCTAAGATATTTGAAAGGAACCTATAATTTCAGTCTTAAATACAGACGAACAGGAACCTTAAAGATCAGGGACGGAGCTATGTACAGGGGAGGGGGGGCTATGGCCCCCCTTTCAAATATTTTTTTTTAAATTACTTATATAATTAAATTTTTTAAAATTACAAATATAAGTGGCCCCCTTTTAAAAAAAAATTCCTACCTTTAAAAATTTCGGCCCCCCCTTAAAGTTGAGTCTGGCTTCGTCCCTGTTAAAGATGAGAAGGTACACAGACAGTGATTGGGGAGGCTCTTCAGATGACATGAGGAGCACCTCTGGCTATTGCTTCAGCTTAGGTTCAGGATGTTTTTCACGGGGTTCCAAGAAACATAGCGTGGTAGCTCAGTCTACAGCTGAAGCAGAGCTGATTGCAGCTACCGCTACAGTAAATCAAACCATTTGGTTAAGGAAAATGATGGCAGAGTTATGTATGCCACTGGAGAAGAGTACAGAGATTTTGATAGACAATAAGGCTGCATTAGCAATCTCTCAAAATCCCGTGTTTCATGGAAGGACAAAACACTTCAAAATGAAGTGTTGCTTTCTTCGTGATGTTCAGCAAGAAGGAGAGATAAAGCTCGTGTATTGCAAAACAGAAGAACAAGTAGCTAATCTATTCACTAAAGCATTGCAAGGAAGGAGGTTTGAATATTTGCGGAGCAAAGTTGGTGTATCTCAAGACTCCTAAGTTAGGAGGAGTATGTTAAAGTCTTAGTAGTCTAGAAATACAAGAAGTAGTTAACGACAGTTAGTGTTAGTTTTTCAGTTAAGTATGTTAACAGTTGTTGACAGCCATTGTAGCAAATGTATAAATACTTTCGATGAGAATAGATTAAATACTTATTGAGTCTTCTACAAATCAGCTATACTAAATCATAAAATCAAGAAATTCGAAGACAAATCAGCTATACTAAATCATACAATCAAGAAATTCGTTTGCTGGTTCTTGAGAAACAACTTGACACTATTTGTATATCTCATATCACAATTATGCAGGCTCCTGACAAGGAAAAAACTTTTATGCTGCGATCTCTGAAAGATCATCTCTACCAGTGCCCGAGCAAGTTGTCAGAAGAGATGGTCAGGTCTATGGCTGCGGTGTATTGCTGGCTTAGTAGCACAACGTCCTCAGCTACACCATTATTGTCGAGGTCATCAACCAATGTCATAATGGGAGAGAATAGAGATTGGTCATGCGAATCTATGGTAGAAATATCACATATATCAACTCATCAAAACCAGTTCTCGCGCGCATCTTATGCTATCAACACCTACAGGTGAATCTCACTTGTCAATAAAACATGTTAAAATTAAAAAAAAAAGATAAATAAAATATCAAAAAGAAGGGAATTTAGCATGTATTTCACAAATATGCCCCTATTCCTTCTTCAGTCGAAGGTGAAGATTAAACTGTAGGCTGGTAGGGCAAATAGGTTACCTATTAGTTGTAAATGTCTATCAAGTTTTGCATTATAGAACAATTTGATTGAAGTTGAATGTATTGCGAATTCTTCTAATGAGTTCTAACCTTTGATATGCCATATGTAGATGTGCATCACTTCGGTAACACTAGAGCATTTGTTTTTATTGATATGTCATGTAGATGTGCATCACTTCGGTACGTACCACTTTCGTGAAATGGAACATCATTTCCTGCGATAATTTTTGTCATTGGGCATAGCTCAAATAAGGCATGGATCTTTTCATTGCCAACTAACCATCTCTAAAATTAATCTAGAATAAGAAATTTGTGTATGTAAGATTTGTTAAGGATGGATGCCTATTTGACCTTGCACCAATACTTTGGTGAAAATTCAGAGTTCTGGTGAAGCAATTGGAAAAGTTGGCCGTGAGTCAGATGGGAAAACAATGCTCAAATTGCATTTTCGATCAATGTACACAACGCCCTCATCATGCATGTAAGGATTCACTTCGAGCAGTCATCAGTTTTGAGCTACAGATTATTTTTACGTGGGAGGTTCTTTTTGTCTTTGCAGGCATATTTGGCCTATGGAATTCCCATCAGCTCTTTCAGGAGATTATCCTTGTTCCACAAGGTAGAGTTCTTCAAACAGGTCAGTAATTATAGAGTGCTTATATAGGCTGATGGCTTACTGGCAATACCAACATGAGAACATTATGCAGAAGTAATGTAGCCCAATTCTGTTTCTTATTGTTTCATATGTTCACTTAAGATAAGGTTATGTTGAGAAACTTTAACACGATTAGCAGCATTAATGATGAACATGTTTCCCTGATTGTTTCTGAATGGTGTCACTTGGGCATGGCTCATTCAACATGTACGCAATAAGTATCCTTCAACTATAAACATGTTGACGTTAGAAGTTGATGCGAAAAATTCTGAAAGCATAAAGTAACTAAGAAGGGTTATATGAGTTCTCTTCGTACACTTCTCTTGCTGGCTTCATCTCTTCAGAATTTACCATAAGCATCATATGCAAAAGAATTCAAAACCTCTTTCTCTCTACTGCAGGCTGCTTACAACGTTGGTGGTCATATTATAAGTGCAAATGCCATAGAAGAGTCTATATTTGGTCTCCGAACACCCCGAGTTGGAAGAGTATGCCACCTTGTTATTATCATGTGCAAATCTCGCTAATTGGTTGCAAGATTTATTTATCCATAGACAAATATAGTAGAACATCATCCCTAGAGATTTCTCCAATGCAGCGTAACCAAATCTGTAGTTCCTTCATCCTTTCACGACTCATATCTTTTGTTATCTGATAGAACTAGCAAGAATAGATCTTTTCATGACGTACGCTAGCTACTGCATTTGCATTTTTCAGCTCTACCAAACCAGTTTTTCCTTCTCCACAGTGTATAAAGTGTGTCTCTGTTGTAATGTTTATGTACGTGCTGATGAATGTGTCAGCCCGAATTGATCAAAAACTCTTCTTTTTAATCTTTTATCTTCATATCTTGTAAGAATTAATAGATCACATTTATCAAAAACTCTTCTTTTTAATCTTTTATCTTCATATCTTACTAGTCGTTGACATTTGATGAAAAAAGGACAGATTTGATTAGTTATGTTAGAGCTTAATCAATTTATTTATTTATTCATTTTCAGATCAATGCTGGCTTTTCTTTACAGTATCATGCTCTGC
The DNA here is from genome assembly GCA_025531955.1 of Erythroxylum orinocense. Lineage (NCBI taxonomy): Eukaryota > Viridiplantae > Streptophyta > Magnoliopsida > Malpighiales > Erythroxylaceae > Erythroxylum > Erythroxylum orinocense. The sequence continues at coordinate 15,078,272 of JANZLX010000005.1, forward strand.
TGAACAACAATATTTTTAAATGCTCTTCTTTCTACAAATTACAGTGGCTTGAGAGCATCCTTTCCTCTGCCTTTGCGGGAAAAGTCCGGTGAAGAAAGGCAACTTATCGGTTCTAAATTTGGTCTTTCTGTTGCCGAACCCTTGGTAGTGGAGCCTTTTCTGATCCCGTGGTAACTCGACTTTCATTATCAGCTTTTTCTTTCACGTGAAGATACATTCTTGATATGTCAACTCTTTCTTGGACTCATGTTAAAGTATTGATTATCCCTCTTAACATATACCTTATAGTAATGACTTTACCCAAAAAAAGGAATATCTGACACCATTTGGCATGTGTATAAAGCATGTTGTGTTCTTAGGCTTATAAACTAAAATTTGTTAAGTACTCTTTGGTTCCCAAGAATATAATGCATAGAATAACTTGTCACATATTTTTAGCTAAGAGTATACTCGGCATCAAGTATTCAAGAAGAGTTAGAAGCTGCAAAAAGAGAATTTCTTCAGGCAAATGTTGTTGTGAAGAAGTCTGAGAAAAGCATTTTTTCCCAGGGTGCTTGAAGGATTCTTGAAAGAAGCCTCCGTTAGCTCAGATGATATTCTCAAATGGCTCGTGCGCAACGTGGATAAGAAGCTTCATGATTCGATGCAGAAATGCATTGATCTTAAATCAAATAAAAGGGTATGGCAGATGATAGAGTGGATACCTTATACTTCAAGGTTTCGATACGTTTTCTCAAAGGACTTAACAGAGAGGCCTTGGTGGGCATGAGCTGCTTTGTAGTGTCTCGTTTCAAGTGGGCCTTTGACATCCTTTTCATTGGCTAATCAACATTGCAACTCAGGTATAAGGAATGGAAAAAAATGGCAATGGTGCTGTGAATCTTGTATTTGCTCATTTCACAGGCACCTCGGCAGAACTCAAATCCAAAGTTTTAACCTTTTTTTTTTCTGCTTCGTGTTTGCCACCTTTTTATTGACGAGTCTAATGTATTTACTAATTAGATAGGCTTATATCAGTAGCTTTTTTTTTTATAAAAGCCTTTTTAAGAAGTCTGACTGTTTGATTTTCATTTAAAAAAGAGCTTTTTTTTAAGAGTTTTATACAATATACTATTTAGCAACATAAAAATAAAAAGTACTTTTAATTTTAATTATATTTTATTTTGTAATTAAAATTATTTATGCATATAAATATTATTTAAAGCATATTAAATAATTTTAAACCATATGAAACATAAATGAAAATATATCTAACTAAATCTTTTATATAGATTATAACATAAGTAAAATTAATATCAAAAATAAATATTAAAACATATAAAAAAGTCAAATAATATTATATAATTTTCAAAATAAACGTGAAGATTGGTTTGTAAGTATTTTGGGAATTATATGTAAAATATATGGCAAAAGAAACTAAAAATAAGCTCATTAATTCATATGAAAAATCTACTAAAAAATGTTTTTTGGAGAAGCTCCAAATTTGAGCTTCTTAAAAAGTTGTATTTTAGCTATAAAAAAAATTATATCTACTAAAATAGCGTTTTTTAATAGTTAAATCCTCATTATTCTTAAAAAGTGCTTTTGCAGTAAAAAAAAAGTATTTATTCATCTCTAAAAGCTCAACCAAACAGGCATGTAATATTTGCATAGTCAGTAATATAACGACTTGTAAATTTGGACATCCTACATGATCCAAGGAAATGATTTCTTGAATTCTTTTCTTTTTTTTTTAATCTTGACATGTCGGTTTTTAAGTTGTAAGGGAATTGCAGAATAAACTTCCTTTCCTTCGGTACAT
>JANZLX010000005.1:15114301-15138343 GCA_025531955.1 Erythroxylum orinocense
AAGGTTTACCTAGGATTTACTGCAACACCCCACTCCCGTAAGATACGTACCCGACATCATCAGTGATGTCCAAGTTCGAGCCCCTCGAGGGTGGCATGCTAGAGCACTCAGTCAGTTAAAAATTAGTATAAATTTTTTTTAGATAACAAACATACACACCTTTATGCAGAAATCAACATTTCAAATTAGGCCCACTTTATTCGTAAACTTTTTCAATCACAATAATATAATCAATAGAACTTTCAATATCCAATTAGTCCCTTTCACAAATACATAACAATTTAGTCATAATGTCTTTACATTACAACATAAATCATATACACATTTTTCAAAACTTTTGGAATACATATTATACAGAAATCGTGGAATATACAAATTTATACAAAAATAGGAAATTATAAATGAAGATGCGAACTGATCTCAACTTTTATCTCTTACTTGCATGAAGTAGGTATATTCTCGTTGCCTAACGAGGTATTCTTCTAACCCTAAAAAATATTTGCAAATTTTGGGTGAGTTTTGCGAATTCAGTGAGGTAACCATCATCAATGGTTAACTCAATTTATACAACATAACAATTCACATAACATATAATTCACATCTTTGTACTTTTGCATAAGTATCAAATATCACATTTACATTTAAGAGCAATCAATTCGGCACTTCAAACAATCAACATACTCGTTAAAAATGCATATGAAATGCTCATGAGACCCCTTTCCAATTGTTACATTGTTGTGACCGAGTGCCTAAACTATCCCGTATCTATTTTAGATATCGGGTTCATTGTTAACTGTCCCTTATCCGATGTAGATACAAGGCTCATTTTACATAGTGAGCCTTAGGCTCTTAATCACTTTCTAAGATCGAAAATTTTTTCACACGTTGAGCTTTAAGCTCTGAGCGGTAGCTACTCTAGTCACAACTACCATTATCTGATTGTGCATTCATGTATGGAATGCATCTATCACAATCAATCATATTATGAAGCACATAGTTCATCCCATTTACATTCAAGCAGCACTTCAATATCGCATCATATTTCACAATCATCTAACCTTCTTTCTGGAAATCAACACAATTCAATTCACATTCATTAAGCAATTCAAACATAATCTAACACAATAAATAATTGAGTAGAACTGTCTAGGTTACTCACAAGTCGCTCTCGAAGCTAATACCTAGAAGATCCGGAAACATCTGGAGGTTGATGTTTCAGTTGCTCCTCTATATCACAAAATATACAAATATCACAATTGACACAATTATAAGTGTTTGAAAATGCACATGTATCTATATGAAATATGCACAATGCATGTTTATAACAATCCTGGGTATTTTTTCATTATTCTCATTAGGAAAACAATCAATTATCAAAACTCACTTAATTAGCATTTGTCTGTAGGGTTTATACCTCAATAAACCATTAGAATCCAATTTCATAACCCAATGAATCATTTCAGATTTTTCTCCAAACACTAACTTTTAGGTCTACTGTTCTTGATCATTTAGACAACGAAAATAAAGTAATTTGGCAGTGCTCTCTTCTAGAAAAGTGTTCTCCTATCTTTTAAGTTTCTAATAACACCAAGATCGTTCAATTTGGTTCAGAAATCTCAAAATTATACCCCAAACATTTTTAGACTATTCTCATTCTGAAACAGTACCCTATACTCAACTTCCATCCAGAAATTGAAAGTTTTAGATATTGAATTAAAATTCGTTTTCTTCATATAATTTATATCCCTATGTCTCTAGTTTACTCTAAATAAAAAATCAGTCCATTTGGATAACTACAAAAGAATAAATGCTCAAAATACCGCATCATGTTCAGTGGAGAGAAAATTTCGCCGTGGCGAACTCCTCTAGAGAGGAATTCTTGTGAAATTTTCGCAAGTTCACCACGGAGAAACCTAAGTTGGCCGTGGCGAACTTTACCCGAAAGAAATCCTAGCTAATCCTTCAAGTTCACCGCGACGAAGCAAGGAGTTTCGGCGAACTTTCACAGATTCATACCCAGTTTTTCAACTTCGGGTCATATTTTGAGACTCTTATAGACATAATTTGAAATCGACGTCATCATAAAAAAATATAGCCATATATCTCTAGTTTAATCAAAATTAAGAATCATCTCTTTTAGATAACTAGAGAAAAAGTTATGGCTAAAAGACTAAAGCATACTTAGTGGACATTTTCTAGTCAATCATCTTCAAACTTTCCAGATTTTTCACCTAACCTAACTTGTATAAAAATCACCATTTTCTACTTTATTTACTCCCCATTCTCAACTCCATTTCTTCTCAATATCATTCACCAACAAGCATGATCTAAATTTGATCATTAACCCACAAACAAGACATATTTATGTACCTGTTCATCCACTAATTTTCTACACTCATTTCTCACCCCATTATGAAGATCATTCAACCTCAAAACATCTCTATAACAATTCATAACTTATTACTTATCAAGCATGTATAAAAGCAAGAAAATTACATCAACATCTCATCATCAATGCTTCATTTAACATTGCCTATAATGATTAAAGCCTTGATTTAGCTCCAAAATCTTCAAGAATACTAAAAATCCCTAGCTTCACCAACAACCCACGATCATCATCTTCCAAAAGTGGTAAGGATGGGATTTTTGTGAAAATGACGAAGAAGGAGAGCAAGGTAAAAGAGAAGCAAGTAAGAGATGAGAGAGCTAGGTTCAGTGTTGGTAGAAGTTGGCAACAAAGTGACATGAAGAAGAAGAGAACCAACAATGGAGAAGAAGGAGGAGATGGTCACCAAAATGAAGAAGAAGAAAGCCACGAAAAATGAAGAAAGAGAGAGTAAAATGCAAGACCATTTAATGGTCTTTCAATTAAATGAAAGAATAGTGACTTTAGACTTGGACATTTGTCCAATTTCCATGAATTTCAACTAGCTCTTTTATTTAACCAATCCAATCAATTCCAATTGTCTCCTAATTTTTAGTGACACTTGAAAAATAATCCTAAAATCATTTATCAAAATTTCCATTGATCTGGACAGTAAATTCTACTACCATTTATTAATAGTTTTGCCACTTGGCAAATTTTCCTAGTCTAAAATACCTAACAATCTCCAAAATTTTCTCTAAAAATTCTAAATTAGCAAATACACATTTCAACACATAAAAACCACAATTCTCAAAAATATCACATTACAATTCAATTATACCCAGAATGTCAATGAATACATGTACAGTCATTTTAATGTGTGCAAAAATTCAAATTCACATGTATGTATGCTAACAGTATGAATGAGCATAAAAATGCATTTTTCTTAATCTCTCATTGATCTCACATGTATCGGATTTTAGGATTCTAACCCTTAGTGTGGGAACGGGATGTTACATCTACACCTCTTTAGCCTTTTTTGCATACTCATACTAAAAAACATGACGGTGTGACATTCGTCAACACTCGATATAGATAACTAAATATATGTTAAATTTATGGTTTAATATTAATGCTTAATAATTATCACTTACTAATATAAACATTGCCTTATGCTAGAACCAAATACAAGAAAGCATTCATTGACAATCTCAGCAGTTTGAAGATGTTGATGAGACTTAAACTTATCTTCATGCAATGAGTGGTAGGAACCGTTATGGAAGGATATTCGGCTTACATTTATTTGCGAACACATGTTATTTGCAATCTTCCATGTCCAGTACAACAACTGATAAGTTATTAATTTACATCTCAATTTAGAATATTTTTGGAGCATATTGGATGGATATAGTCCTGAGCATGGTCTTTTTATATTTTTTTGAAGGTTAGGAGATGTCGAGCCATTTTGGAGAAAAAGAAGCTAAAATTGTCTAAATTTGAGAAGGAAACACACAGTAGCATAAATAACTTAGCTGGAAAAATGAAGCACGTCAGTAGAATCCAGTAGAGCCAAAATGACAATCCAGCAGACCAAAATGCATAGCAGTAAGGAGAACGACGTAGCATAGCCAAAGAAAAGAGATGAAACAAAAACGTAACAATCCAAAGCAAAAAACGTTACAGAGCCTAAGGAAGCGGGGTGGAGGGTCCAGCATGTTTTTTTTTAAGAGAAGGAGAGCAGACACACGTGACTTGCAACCAAGAAAATGCTGCCTCCAACCAACAAAAGGAAGGCACGCAGTCTCCACCCAAAAAGGCAGACCCACTTCCACAAACACAGCAGTTTTTAAGACTCTAATCACGCACGTTGCCTCCATCCATTCATAATAGTGCAGCCTCCACTCACCTCTCCACCAACAACCTGCCTCCACTCCACTCTTCACAAACACGCAACATCCAATTAATGCATCACTCCACCGTAAGATAACCAAGCCTCCACTCCATTTACATGCATCCTCCATTCCATGCATAAGAGAAGAAAACCATGCAGCCTTCACCAGCAAAACCAGTAGCAGCCTCCATTAAACAGCAGCCCCACTTCGTTAAAACCCTCCACTCACTCACTGATTGTCGTAAGCTCTAGCCTCAATTCACGCATAAAGACAACCCTCCATTCACTCGCCAACAGGCAGCCTTCACTCTAACTCCCCTCACTGCCTTCACGCCAGCACAACGCAGTTGCCTCCACTTAAGGGACGACGCAACCATGCAATTTGGAGATGTGTTTAGTTTGCATTTTCATTTGACTTCTTCATGAGTTTGTCTAGGGTTTATGCTTGTGGATTGCTTGACATGATGATTTATGGCTAGAACCTTAATTTCTCTTAGGGATTTGATGTTTTGATGATACTTTAATATTAAATTTTGACGGAATCCACGACCGAATATTCATACACTTGTTAATTTTCCTTGGGTTTAATTGTTCTTACTTTGGATTATTGAAAGTTTGCTTAGTATAAATTCACCTTTGAAAAAATGAGATTTTTGCTAAAAGATTGAAAACATTTCAGCTAAGATTTTCTTGTGAGTTGGGAGACCCAAGAAACTTAGGAGGTGAAAATAGAAGGTTGGATTTGGAACTTAAGAAACTCTAAGAAGAACTTAAGTAAGGGATTACTAAGTGATATCTAAAGTGGATAGATTAGTTCACCTTTGGGAGAAGGGGATTAATTATTCTTAAAATTCACATACAAGGTTAGGATTTTTTATTTGTGGAGGCTAGCTAATTCAATATTAATGTTGGCAAAATTATCATTCCCGAAGAGAAAATCATTTCCCATTGAAGTGAATACTTTTAATTAGTCAATTGTTGCACTATTTTCTTAATTAGTTATTGCATAAATTTGTCATATTTATAGTTATTTTGGTTGTTTTGAATTGGGTAGTTGCTTAGAAATTCATTTGAGTTTTTATTAATTCTTTACATTACTTTTAATTTTCCAAAATTTCACCCAACCCAATTCCAAACATCGTTAGCTAGCATAGATTTGAACTTTCTCATAATCCTTGTAGACACAACTCAGTTCTTACCGATTTATTACTCACTTTGACAACCGAGCACTTGTAGTTCACGACCAACAACATCTAGTAGGTGGTCGACACCCAATGAAGTCTATGAGCTTCAGAACACAGTATAGACACTGGCAACTTAGTTGCAACAGTCGATAGAGTACATAACTCAGCTCCGTAATGAGATGGATGAGTTAAAAGGGAAGGGTAGCACTTCATCTCGACAATCAAAGCATCTGTGGTCACCAAATTAATAATATACTTGTAGTCATTTCATTTGAATTACAAATACTTATTATATACAATTTAATGTTTTTATTATCAATTAAGATAATTTTAACTTTATATCATCAACTAACTTTCTGTTTAAACAAATTCAATGTATAAAAAAGTCAAAATATTATGTACGGATAATTCATAACTGTTTAAATTATGCATCAACTATAAAATCATCAAATAAAATTTAATGATGGGATTTTTATTTTTGTTGGTTAATTTACTGACAGAAAACAAACGTGCATCGGTAAAATCAATTCTATTTACCGAAGGAAAATAACAAACCGTTAGTAATATTAACAATAAGTAACAAACGGAATGATCAATTTCGTCGCCAACTTTACCAACAGGATTTGTCGCAGAATAATCGTCGGTATACTCACTGACAAAACAAATAATGTTGTAATAAAATTACCGACGAAATAACCAATACTGTCTATAAATTTGTCGATAGAAAAATTTGGACTGTCGGACATTTACCGACGGTCGACTGCAAAAACAATCATTGGTATATTCACCAACGATTACATAAATTGTCCATTGGTAAATTTACCAACAGGCATTCTATTATTTGTCGGAAATTATTACTTACAGTTGTTTTTACGATGCCTTGTTTTGTCGATAAATTTCGTTGCTAAACTGTCTTGTTGGCGGAATGTTTAGGTTTTTCGTTGATAATATTTATCGCTAAACGATATTTTTCTTGTAGTGACTAGTGGACTTGGTCAATAGAGTTTGGTTGGGTCGGTCTCATAAGGCCCGGCCTAGAAGTGTAAAACTCCAAGCTCACGCTCTGGCGGCCCGATAGTAAGAGATCGACTTCCATGCAAACACAACAATTCACGTAGAGACCTAAACCTAGAAACAACCAACAGCGTATATAAGGTATGATTCACCGTGATTAAGGTACGAACTCATAACCCTAGTTGCCCCTTTGTTCTCATAACCTCAATTCTCTCAAAATACTGACTTGAGCGTTGGAGGGGCCTTCCGGGAAACAACCCCGAAGAGTCTTTGCTTGTTTTGCAGGTTTACATCAGCAGAGAATTCCCAGAATTATGGAACAGAACAAGAATGCTTCGGATCAACAAAATCTGGCTGAACCAGAGTTGTGCTTGCCATCTTAAATGACTGGAGTTGGCTTCTTAAAATTAATCGATAATGGTTCTTCTAAGATGTTAAGTATCAACGAACTGTACCCCTTCAAACTTGCCCCCATATGCCTTACTCTGGTAACATTTGTTACAAGGGTATAGATGGGGCCCTTTCAATGATGGTCGTAAAGGTGTGAGCTTGTGGTCTTTTATGAGTCTGTTGCCTCACTTGTAGCAATTGCCTGACTTATTCCCTCAACATTAGAATTTCAACAATTTGGTCCTCATGTTGTCTAAAGATATAAGGGGCTTCAAGGTTGTTGGTTATTTTAATGACGGTGGTTGATAAATTGCTTCCTTAGGTCGTCATTTTCCTTTTTAATGGTGATGGTAACCCTTTTTTTTTGAGATTTTCTTGAATAGGAGGATTAGAAAATTTCTCTCAAATTTCATGGTGCCAAATAATGTAAACTAAATTCGTGATAGGCCTTAATAATTGAGCCTCTTATAGGACATTGAAGCTTATAAACTTAGAAAGATTAATTTATCAACTTAAACCCAATTCACACACACATATTAAAACTTTATAACAATGATAACATAATGGCATATAAAACACCAAAAGAAGGAATATAAAATATTATCCATAATTTGAATTAACATCAATTGATCATTTAAGTAGTAATAATAATAAAATTATTTCATAAACAAGAAAACTATGACCAAATGAAAAATACCATAAAGAAACAACTAAATATATTTGAAAATAACATTTAACTACATATTATAAAGTGTTTAACTAGAAAAATAATAATCACATACAAATATTTAACGAATCACATAAACAAAATAACATGATAATTGTTATTAACATGTTAAAAATCCACAACACCTTAATCACGTGGCCGTACATCTAATAACAAACAAATGTTCAATTTTTTACGAGAGAATCAACAAACATGAACATTTCAATGATGGAGTTGCCATTGCCATTTGCCAAACCAAACCATAACTAGGCCAATATTTTAATTGTTGTGAGAATAATTTTATTTGTTCTTTTTAGCTTTTTGCAGCTTAGAATGTCAGTTGAGGATGCGACTTGTCAAGGCAAAGTTGATCATAACTTTTATCATAAAGACAGGAGGTCAAAAGTATTAAGATCCGACGGTGAAGATGCCGAGTCCAAGGTTAAGACCTTATTGCTTTCCGCCACGTGTTTTTGGATTTTCCTTAAGCTCAAATCCACCATGTCGATCGTTGGATGTTTGTAAACCCAACCTCTTAAGTCTTAATCCAACGGCGGCCAAATCTAAATAACTCACTACAACTCACTGCGATATTTTTTAACTACGAATGGGAACACGGCACGGGTCGTGCTCCAGGCCTCTTACAGCCGTTGGATCAGGTCCATTTACGAGTGACCCACTTTTTCAAAATTCGACCACTGTCACTCGTCCCTTCAAGAAAAACGTTTCGCATTTTATATTTGCGAAAACGGAATAAAGATCACTTTGCAAGTGATAAAGCTTTTGCTTTCTTGTTCTCTCTAACACACAACGCACACCAAACTTCACCTTCCTGAGTTTCGATTGACCGCAACCCTAACTCTATCCGCCGGTGATTACAGGAGACTCTCCTTTGTCTCTTTCTGTTTCACTTCACTTTGTTAGGTTTTGTTAGTTCCAGTATTCGAATTTGAGGGAGGTTGTTTACTTTTAGACTTTTAGTTTGTGGTTGTGGAGCAGTAGATGAACATCGTACTGGTCTGGGAAGAGCTGAGGATCTAACGGCCTGTATTTCGTCACCGGATGGAGGGAGGTAGCGTCTCTAGACTTAATTGTTCTGGTACTGTTCATTTCCTACATCTTTTTTTTTAATCCTCCATAGTATAAAGCAGCTAAGGTTTGAATTGTTTTTAGCTTTCTGTGAGTTGTATGATGCCGTGTTGCTGTGGTTCTTAATGACTTAGTTGAAGTTATAGACACGTTAACGTATTTGCTCCCCTTAGGGGATGGTTGGCCGCTATAGACGAATTGAGGTCTCTGGCTTTAGTGAGAATCAATCTTCTAAATGCTGAACGAGCTGGAATTAGGGCTTTTATTCCATGCACTCGTGTTCATGATTGGACAGTTTTATATAAGGTCAAGACCAAGTTTTCCATTTATTTTGTTTAATGCGTATCTGTAATTGTGCATATTTAGTGCAAGTGCTGTTTTTCAGGATTTACATATGCCACGTCAAAGTTGATTCTTTCTTTGAATTGTGTCAAACTACTAGCTTACTTATTCTGTTTAGTCTGGTTACACAGTATTCTTTATCAAAGCATTAGGTATATTTGAAATTAGAGAGACGGGTCATGGTGGGCATGATGTGCAGTGGTCTCTTTGATTCAACTGAACAATTTTCTGTTTCTTAGCGTATTAGGAACAAGTAGCTTTTATCTTTGCCTTTTTGGATCTTTTGTTGAACTTATTGTAGATTCTAGTGATCAAATGTGTGTTTCCAGTTCAGCTTTTGTTCTTCAACAAGCAAACGTGTTGACTAACTGACAAATATAAGCTGCTTTGTTGGAATAATTATTTTTTCTTCGTTGCTTAAGATTGAATTATGCACGTTAGTTGAACTTGTAGAATCTAGTGATGAAATTAGCATTTCAAGTTCAGCTTTTATTCTTTAACAAGCAACGGTATTGAATAATAGCAGTAGTCTCCTTTGATAGAATAGTTGATATTTGCTTCTTTTCTTAAGATTGTTTGAACTATGCTCCTTGGTACCAATACTAATGTAAGGTTCTTTTCATTATTTGCATGTTCAGTCCCACGTAGTATCCAATAATTTGTATGAAATTTACAATTCCTCTTCACTTTCTTTCCTAATAAGTACAGACCCTTTTATTTAGATTATTGTACTGCTACATTATTCTTTTTGAAATGCAACGACTTCTGCTAGTTTAAATAATAAATTATTCAAGAACTATAACAAACTCAATCATGCTCCAAACTTTGGTGGTTTTGATATTAATGAAGTGTGGTTAGCAAACTTTACTTTTCTACCTTTTCTACTTATAGTGCAAAATTTTGCTTTTTCTTTTGTTCCATTTGTGATATCAACTTAATTGTGTTTACTAAGCAAATTGCTTCAAAATAGAAATAGGAGCTCAATTAGTTGTATAATTAGAAGGTTCTTATGTCCTGTTTTTTACACTAAAAATCATATATGATGTCAAATTGGGTCAAGTGGTTAAGTTCTCTTGCAATTATTTGTAAAACATTCACCCAAAAAAATTTTTTTTTGTGTGATTTGATTTACTTTCATTTGATTCATGAAAAGGACTTGGTAGAAAAAGTAGTTTTATATTTTTCCTGTGTATGTCTACGTTAATCTTGACATGGTTATAGTCTGTGTATATTGTCATTGTAATTATTGAAGTATTTGTAGATGGTTCATTATGCGGGACCATTCTTTTTTCAGCTTTTTCTGTGTCAGGGTATCCTTCTAGCCTCAACTTGTGATCTATACATCTAGTGCACTTTGTGGGCATACCCTCTCGGTCTCTCTCCTTCTTTCTCACCTCCTCTCCCTCTTTAATCTCTTACTTTTGCAGGCATACACCCATGGATTATGATGACAATGATTTTCAGAGCCAGAATCTTCATTTAGCTAGTGAAGCGAGCAACAATTTTCCACCTGTTTTACGGCCATATGCTCTTCCCAAGTTTGATTTTGATGAACCTGTTCATGGATCTTTGAGATTTGATGGTTTGGCTGAAACCGAGATCTTTCTTGGTATTGAAAGCAACGGAGATAATCAGTGGATTGAAGATTTCTCCCACAGTAATAGCAGGATACAGTTCAACTCAAGTGCAACTGAGTCTTGCCCAATTTCAAGGCACAACAATGTTTGGTCAGAGGCTGCTTCCTCAGAATCTGTTGAGATGTTATTAAAATCTGTTGGGCTGGAAGAAATTGTCCCAGTGCAAACAGGCAATAAAGAATTAGATTCTTGTGATGAACTAGGTTGTATAGTAAAGCCAATGGAGCTCAGTGTGAAGCAGGATAGTAGCACACCGTCTGATGTTAGTGTTATTTCAGATTTACAGCATTCACGACCACCGCACGAGCCTCTGGATAATACTTGTGCATTGAATGATAGTGGAGGGCTTCAGTCTCAGGTTGATGATATTTCACAAACTCGTGACACTAGCCTTTCTGGTAATAGGGTTTCAAATGACCTAACTTCTCTTACTGCTGATGGCTACGTACCTGTCACTGAGAGGAGGTTGGGGAGTGAAGATGCAGGTAATAATGTTAGTGGAAGTGAAGTTGACGATTTAGTTACTATGTCTTTGGATGACAGGAAAGAAATGGCTTCTAATTCAGAGATGCAGGCTGATTGCACATTGTTATCTTCAGGAAACACTATTAGGGGTGGTGATGAGCTAAGTGAGGATCTGAAGTTTACGAACAAGACAGCCTGTGACATCATGAATGTTCCAGATAACAACAGTGAGCTCCAGGAGGGGCAGCATCAGATTATCCAAGGGCGTCAGAGGGATGATCGAATCGTGGAGACAGATTTGTCTGGAAGTGGTTCTTCTTATTTTGATAGAACTAATTTGAGTAATTCAGAGGAACCAGTAAGCATTATGTTGAAACATGACTCTGGTTCTCTTGAAAATTTAGAGAATGCTGATCAGTCTGGAGTATCTATGCATGAGGTAGAACCAAAGGGCTGTGTTACTATGCAGAGACTTGAAGTGGATGACTCTGATGGTTCTCCATTACCTAGCTCAAAGGTGGTAAGTAATACTACTGCAACTCTTTTGTCTAAGGAAGAAAGTGAAACTTCAAAAGGCAAAGTGGATAGTAGCACTAGCTATGGGGGTGGTTGTTCCAGCTTGGCTGGGATTAGTTCTTCAGCTGAACTTCTTGGAGGAAAGCATGAAAAGAGTCATGCTTCATCTACAGTAATGGCTGAATCCACGCTAATTTGCAGAACAGGTAGTCTTGTTGAGCAGGTTGATACTCCTGTGTGTGACCAAGATATTCCGGATGCAGGAAACAGAAGCACAGAGTTGCCTTCAGACAGCTGTAATATGGATTCTGTTGTTGATCAGTCTCTCATCGTAGAGAGAGGGGTTGAGACCATGTGCTTTGATGATAGTGGCAAAAACAAGTTGTTAGGCACAAAATCGGTGTCTGATTCTCCTGCTGAAAAAAAAACACGTGAGTAGTTGTACTGACCATTAAGTTTCAAGAATTATTTAGTTTTTGCCTCAGTTGTTTAAAGTGCTAACTTGTTTATTTAGATAATATAGGTGGTATCACTGGGTATGCTGGGCATGCCATCACTGGTGATGTACTTCTTGATCATGTTGGAATTGAAAAATCACCTGTACCCTTGGTGGGGTGTGCCTATTCTGGTAAGGACAAAGATATGTTGGGTGGGGTTTCAACCAAAGAACACACATCAGATTCCAAGACATCAAATCAACTACGAGCTGGTCCACAACCTGCCTTGGAATCTAATAGGATCAGTGATTCTGGTGCTTCTGGTCAGATGCTAGAAGCTGATCAGTCTCTGTTAACATTTGATGCTTGTAAAGCAGAAAACCATGGTGAAGCTCAAGCAGTAGTAAGTAAAAAGGTCAGTCACAAGAACATGGAGGTCATGGATGTGTGCCCAGTACTTTGTGATTCAAGTGAAAGAAATGGAGAAGGTGCTGAATCAGTTGTAGAAGTAATTGATGAAAAGAAATCCCAAAATATTTCTGGTGAGCGTTTGTCAGTCATACAGTAAGTGTATGAAGATTGTCTTCTCCCACTGTCAAGTTCGACTAAGTATTGTGCTCAGTATATGCATATTGTAAACTGTTATCTAATCTCTAGCTCCATATGCTTAAGTAAAGGATTAATGGTCGTTGTCTTTCCCTCTAAACTTATTACTCTTTGATGGACCTATTTTCTAGATGGCATTTGTTGCTTCTGTATGCTGTTTGACTTATCCATCTAATCTGCTCCTATGTTTATGTTGTACTTGGGTTCACATATGAACGGGCATGACTACGTGCAAATATGGATAACTTGCTACTGAAGTGATTAAAGATTGAATTTCCAGTAAACTACAACTGTTGGACAAGTGTTTACATTCTTTCTCGAAAATTCATATCATAATTTCTGTTCTCTAATAATTTTTTATGTTATAGACACTGGAGCTGGGGCTTCTGACTTCAGAGAGTCTGCCCATGTTGCTGGTCTAAAAGATCTGCAAGAGAATGAAGCTGTAACAGATACTGAGGTTACAGATTATGGGCAGGCTGCTGTTCCAATTACAAGTAGTAAGTGACTTAAATTTCCCTATTTGCTAATTTTTGTTTGTGATGTTGCATGGCTTGTTAATTTACATCTTACTTGGGGAACTTTCAAACTTCTTTACTCTTGCAATTTCTATATCTCAAGATATACTTTTTGCATTAGAATGCGGAGGAAATCACAGTCAGCGAGTTAGTGTTTCTTCTGCTGTTGGTAGACCTGCTGAAATTTCTAAGAATGAAAATATCAAGGATGGAGAGAAAGGGTTCACAGATGTTAATATAAGCAATGTTTCATCTGCTTCTGGTGATCCTAAGAAAAATGATACCCTTGTAGATGAGAAGAGCTTCACATTTGAGGTTAATCCACCTGCAGATACACCTAAGAAGGAAGATTCAGCAAAATGGCGACCAATTTCCCTTAAACAAACTAGCAAAACAGTACGTGCTTCTTTTGATCTGAAAGTTTGACTATTTCACAATCTATTATATTGCTGTCAACGGTGTGCTTAGTAGGCTAATTTTGAACCTTTTCCTTATTGCAATTCTTCTGTGGACTCTGAAACTGCCAAAAAAGTCCATAGAAGTCTTTGTCTTTTTGGAAACTTGCTTTACAATATTGTCCTAGTTATGACAATTTTGAAAATAAGCTTTTTGTCCCGTTCCAGCTTGGTATTTTGAGATAGGAAAGTAGGAAATTTAGTCTTCTTGGCTCAAGACTTTTACAGATTGCGTCTTCAGTAAACGCATTTTGTTGGATTTTAAGCCATACAAAGTCTCCAGGGATTAGGTTATTCTTTCAACCACCCAGAAAGGCAGGGTGAAAAACGACAAATTGGAAACCTCAAGTGGCAAAAATTCTTCTCTTGAATGAGTTAACTGAATAGATATCAACTCGTTTATTTGTATAATTTTTACAATTACACTTCACATGGTTCGCATCTGTTTATTCTTCATTTTTCATTTGGCACCCCTCATAGATTGTGGATGGAACTCCTCCAACTTCTGGCTTGGACAAATCAAATACCAAGGCTGGTCAAGAACTTTGGCATGGAAGTCAAAAGGCACCTGCACTTAGTGGATCTAAACGTAACACGGAACATAAACCAAGGCGATCATCTGGTAAGGCCGCAGCAAAAGAAACTTCTAAAAAAGGAACTACCAAAGAAACAGCACCTGTGAGAATAGAAAGGGGAGATAAACTAGCCAGTGTAACACTCAATCCATCTGTGCTTTCTCAACTTGTGCAACCAAATGAGATGCAGCGTTATGGACATGTAGACTCCTCCAGCTTAAAACCCTTTGTTCTTCCAGCATCAACTACTAACCTGCCAGATTTGAGTTCTTCTACTTCAACATCGGCAATATTTCAACAACCTTTCACAGACCTACAACAAGTGCAGTTGCGGGCTCAGATCTTTGTTTATGGATCTTTGATGTACGTCATCTTTTAACTTCCACCCTCATAAATATAGCATTTTATTTCTGATGTATTTTGTAAAAGAATTTATCATTGGTTGACTGCCTTTCTTGTGCAACTTGTAATGATTGTTGCAATTTTCCAACTTGTAATGATTGTTGGAATTATCCTGCAGTCAAGGGACAGTACCTGATGAAGCATATATGATATCGGCTTTTGGAGGACCTGGTCAGTGCTTTCTTTTTTCGGATGTTGCCCCTGGTTATTTTCTATTCATTTTTCATCTTATAATGAAACACTTTATTATGACATGCTGTAGATGGTAGGAGCATTTGGGAGAATGCATGGCATTCATGTATAGAAAGGCTTCATGGTCAGAAGTCTCATTTTACTGCTCCTGAGACACCTTTGCAGTCACGCTCAGGTATCTTACTAATTTATTATTTTTGGTTACTATTGAATTGATTGGTTGACTTACTAATGATGCAAGGGTTGAGATTAATAGGTGCTATGGTTCCTGATCAAGCAATTAAACAAAGTGCACCTAAAAACAAAGTGTTATCAACTCCTGTTGGACGAGCTAGCAGCAAGGGGAATCAAGCAACTGTAAACCCTCTTGCGCCCTTTTCTTCACCACTTTGGAGCTTACCTACCCCATCTAGTGAAACCTTGCAATCAAGTGGCATACCTAGGACTCCAGTTATGGATTATCAACGAGCACTTCCCCCTTTACATCCCCTTCAAAGTCCGCCTATAAGGAGTTTTACTGGACATAACCC
Source organism: Erythroxylum orinocense (assembly GCA_025531955.1). Classification (NCBI taxonomy): domain Eukaryota; kingdom Viridiplantae; phylum Streptophyta; class Magnoliopsida; order Malpighiales; family Erythroxylaceae; genus Erythroxylum; species Erythroxylum orinocense. The sequence goes on from JANZLX010000005.1 coordinate 15,129,616, forward strand.
CTCCTGGATGTCTCAGGCACTTTTTTGTGCTCCTTGGGTTGCTTCCCCACAGACTGCTGCAGTTGATGCAAGTGTTCGTTTCCCTGTGCAGTTGCCCATAACTGAAACTGTTCAATTGACACCTACAAAGGAATCCTCCTTTCCACATTCCTCTGGCATGAAGCACATTTTCTCTGGTCCTGTGGTGCAGACTGGCGCTTCTGGTATGTTTTCTGGTGTGTCCCTACCTGATTTACAAAAAATGACCGCATCATCTGATCAACCGTCTACTGATTCCAAGACCAGGAAAAGAAAAAAGGCCTCAGTTTGTGGGACTCCTGGCCAGAATATTCTGAATCCTCTGCCTCAAGCAGAAGCAGTTTCAGTTTCTGCTGTTGCAAGTCATGTGTCTACTTCTGTTAACACCATAACCCCTCTTAGCTTTGTTTCTAAAGCGCCTCCTGAGAAAGTTGTTACATCTGCACCTTCTACTACCGCAGACCTGAGTAAAGTGGACGAAAGGACAGACAGGACTGTTTTGTCTGATGAGACTCTATCTAAAGTAAACGAAGCAAGATTGAAGGCAGAGGATGCTGCTGCTTTTGCTGCTGCTGCTGTTGGTCACAGTCAGGAAATATGGAATAAGCTGGAGAAGCAAAGAAAAATTGGATTGTTACCAGATATCGAAAGCAAATTGGCATCTTCAGCTGTTGCAGTAGCTGCTGCTGCTGCCGTGGCAAAGGCAGCAGCTGCAGTTGCCAATGTCGCTTCTAATGCTGCATTGCAAGCAAAATTGATGGCTGATGAAGCCGTAGTGTCTAGTAGTTATGGCAACCATGATCAACGCAGTGCAGTTCCAATTTCTGATTGTGTTAATATCATGGGAAAAGCAACTCCATCCAACTTGGAGGAAGATGATGCAACAAATAACTCTAGCTCCATCCTTGTCGCTGCAAGAAAGGCTGCCAGAATGAGGGTTGAAGCTGCGTCTGCGGCATCAAAACAAGCTGAGAACATGGATGCTATTGTTAAAGCTGCAGAATTGGCTGCAGAGGCTGTATCTCAAGCTGGGAAAATAGTTTCCATGGGTGATAATGTGTCTTTGGATGAAGCTGTAGCATCTGGTTCAGAGTGTTACCATAAAGTAGCTCAAGTAATTTCTACAACAGGTTCTAAGTTTGTTGATATCAGTAGAGAAAATCTTAAAACAGATAGATCTGGGGTTCCAGATACTTCTTCCAGACACTTAGGAGAGGGTCCATCAAATAAGAAAAAATCACAGAGTATGAATTATTTGAAGTTTCCTGCTTCAAGGGAGACCCGTGAAGATGATGTGAGACTGGTAGATGTCATGTATGGTGGTGGTGCAGCCACTGCAAAGGATACTAGGTCACAAAAGGGCAGGAAAGATTTGGATTTATCTAAGACTATTGGAGTGATTCCTGAAACGGAGAATGGATTAACATCTTCCTCCACCCTTCAGAATGAAATTGTGAAAACAGATTTGTTAAATGGAAATAGCATCAAGGAGGGTTCCCATGTTGAGGTTTGATAATTTCCAACAGTAGTTTCATCATGTTGAAGGCACATGCACTTCTGATGTTACTTGCTTTCTTTACTTACCATCTAGGTTTTGGACTGTTTAGGGGGTCCCCTTGTTTAATGTTCGTAACAAAAATATCTTTTATTTCTTTCCTCTCCTTTCATTAATATGATAACTTCTCTAGGTTTTCAAAGATGGGAATGGATTTAAATCAGCCTGGTTCTCAGCCAATGTGTTGAGTCTAAAGGATGGGATGGCTCATGTTGAGTATGATGAACTGAGAACTGCTGAAGGTAAGCTACTTTTAACTGTGCATATTTTCGGATTGGTTGAATGTCATCAGCCATTAATGCTGAAGATTTTGCTAATACCTTTGTTCCCCATCAATGTTAAATACTTCTTGGGAACAGAGTAAGATGGATAATGCTTCAGGGCTTAGGTTTCTAGGCAGTTGTTCATTTTTATCAACTATTTGATTTGGGGCAGGATCGGAGAAGCTGAAGGAATGGGTGTCACTTTTCAGTGAAGGAGATGCAGCGCCCAAGATACGCATAACTCGTCCTATTGCAGCAATACTATCTGAAGGAACAAGAAAGAGACGGAGGGTTGCCATTGGAGATTATACATGGTCTGTTGGTGATAGAGTTGACGCATGGATGCAAGATAGGTATACGTTTGAATATTTATATTTACAGTTCACATGACTGATATAGCTAAATCACTCAAAAGCCATTAGTTAAGTTCCTATGAAAGTTTTGGAGAGTGTTAGGTATTGTAGGGTTCCTGTAATTATGAGGCATTTTGGTTGTGCATAGAAATAAATTAATGCTACTCAGGATCATGTATTGTAATAATTTTCAAAACTATCTAATGTAATAATTTTCAAAATCATTTATTTAATAATTTCTTTTTGGTTGTGATTTCTCCTAAAGGATACGGAAGCTGTTCTGTCTGCACAAACAATACTCTCTTAAGAATATGCGAAATTTATTATTGCATGGTCTTTTAGCAACATAGTCTGATGAGACAGTGAAGTTTGAGTTTGCATGACATATGCATATTAGATTGATAATTAGCAGTAAAAGGCTTAGACGTAAAAAGGCTAGTCTAAGCCTTTTACTCTCTGTTTCTGCATCACTGCAAGAGTTATGAACCATAATTTCATGATCCAGATTCGTATATTAATTGTTGGTGAAAGGAATCAATAGAAACACATCATCTGCCAGATAGGCAAATCTAGAAAAGATGATCAGCTTTAGCATATACAGTGCTACAACAGAAGTGGATTACATCTATGGTTTATTTTTCCTGATTGTCTTCTAAGAAGTTCAATCAAAGTATTTTTCTAGATGGGTTGACCAGGAAATTACTATTTCCATTGTCATTCTAAAGATTCGGTTTAAGCGGTGTATGGCTTGTCCTCACAAGGATCATGAACTCTCAATTTTTGAGTTCTGTATTCTGTTCAAGAATTTTCTTACCTGTCTGATCCAGTTTTTTCTTAAAACTGTCAGCTGGTGGGAAGGGATTATCACTGAAAAGAACAAGACAGATGGTACTATGTTGACTGTCCATTTTCCAGGTGTGTAATCAAGGCTGCTATAATGCTATTCAATATTATCTAGGTTAGTGATGTTCTTTTGCTGAACTATAGAATATCTTTGCCTGAAATGTGTTTTTTGTTGTTTTGCTTGCAGCACAAAGTGAAACATCATTAGTTAGAGCATGGCATCTTAGGTCGTCTCTTATGTGGAAAGATGGAGAATGGATTGAATGGTCCAGTTTGAGAGAGACTGATCATGCTGCTCACCTGGTGGTTGTCAATTTTGCCTTTTTTCCCCCTGCCACACCCCCGGATTATTTTTCCCTGATATTGCTTTAGACTTTTAACTTATTGTTGTACTGCCTTTAAATTTCAGGGTGATACACCACAAGAGAAGCGACAAAGGGTTCAGGCGCCTGCTGTGGAGGCCAAGGGAAAGGATAAGATGTCAAAAATACTCGATGCTCAGGAATTAGATAAGCCCAGTAAACCAACACTACTGGATATATCTGATGATGATAGAATATTCAACATTGGAAAGGGAAGTAGAGATGATAGTAAACTGGATACATTGAGAATGACTCGGACTGGGTTGCAGAAAGAAGGATCACGAGTTGTTTTTGGAATACCTAAGCCTGGAAAGAAAAGAAAATTCATGGAAGTCAGTAAGCATTACGTTTCAGATCGAAGTGGTAAAGTTAATGAACCAAATGATTCAACTAAGTTCACGAAACGCACGAGATCTGCATCAGGATTACAAGGGTGGAAAAAAGGTTCTGAAGCTGAATCAAATGAGAAGCAAGCTGTCATTCCTAAGCCCAAAGTTCTCAAGTCTGGAAAACTTCAGTATGCTTCCACGCGAACAATTTCTTCTCAGAAGAACAATCTATTAGGTTCTCAGGTTTCTGTTATTGCTGAAGGTGCTAGTGCAGATCACATTGCAAAGACCAAGGATTTTGTGAGTCATGTTGGAAATGCTGCAGAGAAACATAACCTAGTGAACATGCAATCCCTTTCTGGTTCAGAGGGAGCGGAGGGTCCAGTCTTGTTTTCTTCAGTAGCCCCCCCATCAGATACTCTTTCCTCCAAAAAGGTGCCGTCATTAAATGTGAAACCTGAAAGAATAAGTAAAAGAAAACTTGCTCCTATTGGTGGAAAGTTGGGTAAAATCGAGGACAAAGTTTTCAGTAGTAATGCTTCAAAATCAGCACTTGACGCTAATGAACCTCGGAGATCCAACCGCAGAATTCAACCAACATCTAGAGTAAGTGTTAAGATTAGAATTTAAAGCCCTTCAAAATAACCCATTTTGTTGCTTTAAATAATTACATATTTGGTAATTTGTTCATCTTTATCATTATAAATCATGCCCACTTGATTTGTCCTTGATTACAAGTCATCCATTTAGGGCTTATGAATGGGACTTCACTTTCTTCTCAACTTAATTAACATTTACTCTCAATTGAACTTGGATCCTATTATGATTAATATTTGATGATTGATATTGGAATGTGGAAAATGTAGCTTACTTTATTCTTAAGTTGTTCGTAATCCTGTCAAAAGTTTGAAAAGTTAAACATGCCTTTTGATTGAGTGCCTTGATGGGCTTCTTTTCTTCTTGTTTATAGCTGCTGGAAGGCCTACAAAGCTCATTGATGGCCTCAAAAAATCCGTCTACTTTGCATGATAAAAGCCACAAAAATAGGATTACTTCTAGAGGTATGATCTCAATTGCCACAAATGCTGATATAGTAGTCTCTCTCTCTCTGTTTCCATTTCATCAAGCATATATCGAACTAACTCCATTGCTGCAGGGAATAAGCATGATTGAAAGTTATTCAAAATGTGAGATGTAGTTGAAAGAAGCTGGATGCTCACTGGATGAAAGAAAAGATCAGGATAGCTTTCTGTATATTTGTAGTAGGGTAGATAGCTAGGAATGGAAATTCTTGCTTCCTTTAGTTTAATTATGAGATGTAGCAGATAGATGTTCATATCTATTGTAGCTTTTCACAAAATTATGATATGATCTTTTAGACATCTTCTGTAACAGTTTGTAAATGGAAATTCTACTTGTAGCTGGGCTTGAAAATGCAGGAAGCTCTATGATCATCTTCTTTTATTGTTACCCCTCCGGGAATATCACTTTTATTTATTTTCACAATTAATGATCTTTCTTTTCATCTTAGGCATTCGCGTAGGATATTTCAGTCCGCATTTTTTGTGATTTGCAGTTACTGAAACTTAGCGGTTGCTGACAATTGGAATAGGGCACATGCTGAGCGCAAAGTTATTGCTTCAGCCACCAGCAGGGGTGTCCTCTTTCGCTTAATTTTGGTATTATTGGGAAAAAAAAAGTACTTCTAAATTACTACATATCAAAAATAGGATGCTGGTGTATAAACGTATCCTCGGTCTTTTATCTCAAGATCTGGGAACATTCACCCAAAGGCATGTTAAGATGAATGTCGCGTTTAACGGACTCTCATTGAGCAATCCACTACTTGCCTGTCCGTGAACTTTTGGATAGTTCTATACATTATGATGCCCAACTTGACTTTAAACTGAAAAAAGATAGAAGCTGGAGATAGGGATTAAATTGAATCTATGTAAGCGCATGCAAAAGAGCTAAAAACTCTTATCTGCATGTTACAGAACACATTTTCCTATAGAGCTATGTATGAACAATTGCAGCTCATCGAAGTTTCTGTACACAGATTCATTTTGTATTACAAATCCAGATACCATAATAGGAGGTTTAATTTCTAAAGCATCTGAAAATGAAATCGGTGCCATCATGTCAAAGTTGGTGTTGAGAACCAAAATCACCACAACTAACAATTAAGGTCTGCCTTTTGCATTTCCTAGTCCAATTCTTTGGATCCTTTAGTCTGCAAGATTCCAGTTCCTTTTCTGCAACAGTTTACAGCTTTTTCTCGCTCTGAATTTCCACAGCATACTTCAAGCAACCTGTTGCCTCGGGTGAATAGGAACTTGACCAAATAGCTGCCCTTTTTCCTTGTCGGATGCATCATCATTGCTCAAAGGCTTTTCACAAATGCAAGATGCTGGATATTCATGAAATTCACCTCTACCAGGTTTTATTTCATCAGGCTCTCCCATGAATCCCCTCTGTACTGATTTAACCTTTTTGGAAAATTCACTCCACCCCATTTTCTCCCTTGCAATGAACAATGGACTGAGTCTCTTTGCATTGGGTCTGATGGTTCTCTTATGCCCTGCATACCTCCTTGTGTTCATCATATGAAAACAGCAAATACCAATTAATACAGGATCTCTAAACAGGACAGCAACAATTTTTACCAATCTGGAAAAACACCAGTAACACTTAAATGAACAACCTGATTTAGCACGCTATAAACAATCCAATTGGACATAGCTATTCAAGAACAAATTAACGTGAATATCTAGAATCAACAATTCTTACCATTTGTGACCAATGCAGTTGAACTTCCAAGTTTCATTACCAAAATATAAGAGAATCCTGCTGTTTTACTCGATTGTTACTGCTGTTGTTTCTAATAATGGTTAACCATATAAAAATTCATACTTTGTCAAGGCATTGAAGTTGACATCACCAACAACAAACAAAGATGAACTCTCTTTTTGCCATAAGAAATTTAACAAAAGTTAAATGGAGCACTGCACATGTACCCAAAACATAAGAGCAGTCATATTTCTCACCTTCGACCAGCAAGAATCTTGGCCATGTTACCATTGTTATTTGTCACAAAGACATCACTTTCCTCACAAACAATGTAGTCAATGGCTGCCAAGCGAGAAGAAAATGGAAGAAATTGCTTTAGTTCTTTATCAGCAAGCATCTCCTTTGTGTAAAAGTTTGGGAAGAGTTCTCTGAGGGGTTGTAAGGTTCCTTCTCCACCATATATTTCCCCAGACGCAACAAAGAGATATGTGTCATTAGCAAAACCAAGGGCACGCAACATCAATCCAACTTCATAAGGAGTAAGTGGACACTTTCCCCTCGCTCTCTCATCCTCAGCACTTAAATCCTGATGTATTGCAATGCAAATACAATCTTTTTGTCAGATTACAAGATATCATCAAGCATGATAGAGTCATAATTTTACCCTTTTCTGAAGGTGATTGTAAGAAAATATTAACAGTTGACATCCAAAAATGAAAACGGAGAGTATACTTATCAAGAATCCTTAAAGGTCACAAAACTAACTTTGAAAGAAAGAGTTGGGACTCACTTCTCTACTTATAAAAGAAAACTTCACAAAAGATAGCACTCTCACCGGCAGCGTTTCCCATCTCTTCCTAATTGCACCAAGTTCAAATTTCTCCTTTTCACCCCCACCATAGTAACATCCAGAGAAAGCAAGCATATCAGGTTCAAACCTGAATTTTGAAAGGTTTATCCACAAGTGAGACAACTAGATGTGCATATAAAATATGAACTAGGAATTCATGCAGTCCCCATGTAATGGTCAATCTTAGAAAGTATTAAGCCATTTTAAATTGTTGACTAGGGGATACAGCAATAGAGCTTGAACACCAACTACTATGAGAATTAAAATAAAGCACTAGGAATAGATCAAGTATACTGGCATAAACACAAAAAAGCACACCCATGACATGCGGTGGTTTAGGATCAGACAAAGTCAATGCAGGTTCAGTTGATTTTAGGCATTGAATATGGATGCTTCTTTTTCCTTTTCATCATCCAGTTGCAATGTTGTCAATATTTTCGTCACTTACACAGTTGCAAACTAGGATCAAGATCACTACCTGAAGAGTGGAGCAAGTAATATATATATGAACATCAAATTTCACTCCATGGAAATTTCTTAAAATTCAAGAAAATGTTTTTATACGTTCTTAATAAATTCTGAATTCAACAAGATAAAACAGTTGGGAGATGTGGAGGAATATGTTCCGTATGATGCCTATGAAAAATGAGGCATTACATGATCTAGTATGGCAATTTCACTGCTACCAAATGAGCAAGGCTCAAGGGAAAAATGCTTCTCCCATGGTGTGAAGCTGAAGCCTACAACTCCACTTCTGTATATGAATAGGATATTTTCTGTTGAAGTAATTCTTTTTAAGAGTAAGATCTATATCTCATGCATCAATTTTCCACATCAATAGGTGTTATGCCTCAAGTCACTTGTAAGAGAAGACTAAAAGAACTTATAGCACAGATATGAACATAGGATCCTTATCGAACCACATAAATCTTGTGTTTCCTGTGTAACATTTTCTTGCTTGATTTATTACAAACACAAACCAACAGAATAGTCATCCACGCAAGCAAGCTCTGTATTTTCAATGCATTATAAAGCATAAAAACTTGGGGCATAACGTGCCCAAATGTTTGAATGATTCTTATATATAGAAGTGTATTCCTGCTCAGAGAGAGAGAGAGAGAGTGATAAGCAGCTTTTTATCAATAATTGAAGAATTGTTTCGCAAGGATAAGAAGAAGAAAGCAAGTGGGTTAGTGATGCTTTCAGTGACCTCTAAAATGAGCCCTTTTACTGCTACAATGCTCCTGTCCATTGTGATTGAGGTAAATTGCCAATTATAGGGTTTGGTCTATCCGAGAGAGAGAGAGAGGGAGAGAGGGAGAGAGGGAGATCCCATCCATTGTGATTAAGACATATTGCCAGTTA
>JANZLX010000005.1:15153011-15171517 GCA_025531955.1 Erythroxylum orinocense
TCAGTATTCTTTCACACTTAGCCTCTGCAGGCTATCTGCTCTACTTTCAACTAAAAGGTTTTTCGAGCTTTGTTACAGAAAAATAGCTCTAGATTTTTTGCACAATAGTTTCTCTCAAGTATTGCTAAGCTCTTTGATTTCACTAACTTCAGTAACTTTTGCAATCTGCGACTCCGACTCATATTTATAGTCTTCGTCTTTAACTACTTCTTGATTCTTGTTTCTTGCTTCTTTCAAGAAACAGTTATTCAGTTGAGTTCTGTAACTAACTCAGACTGATTCGTGATTTGACGAACTTTGCTTCTGTTTGCTTTTCTTCGTCTGCTTTTTATATCGTCTGCTTGTTCCGCTTTTGCTTCCGTCTGCTTTTCAATTTGGCTTCCGTCTGCTTTTCATTTTAGCTTCCGTCTTTTTTCTTCGTCTGCTTTCTTTCGTATGTTTTTCTTCGTTTACTTTTCTTTGTCTGTTTTTCTTCGTCTGCTTTTCTTCGTCTGTTTTCTTTCGTCTGCTTTTTATATCGTCTGCTTTTTATTTTAGCTTTTCATTATTATTTGTACTTCATCAAAAATCATTTATGTAAAGTCATTTTCACTTAACAATAATAAAGTGGAAAAGGGAATAATTTTGGATTATTAAGTTTAATTAAGTTGAAAAAATTTTCCTTAATAAGCTTGATAGAATTTTGTAATGTCTAGGTCCGAAGGTCAGATTAAAGAGTAAATTAGGCTTATCAATTAGTTGAGTCCAAAATTTATGTAAAGATAACCTTAGACTGTGCTCTTTGAATAGTGTACGATTCTTAAAACTTTGAATTTTTTAGTAATAAATTATTTTATAGTGAATCATATTTTGAATTAGTTATTAATTAAATTATTCATTAACAGTTACATATATGGATTTATAAAATATATGAAATATGTTTATTTATTTCACAAATAATTAACAAAGCACAAGGTGTTTCGCTTTTATATATATTTTTAAAGTATTATGGGGTGTATTGCTTGTTAATTAGGTGAAAAATGTGTTAATTAAATTTTCAGTTGTGCATGAGTATAAGTAAGAATATTAAGGTAAATAAATCATGTTCATAAAATTAAATAAAGACTAGCTTATAATAGGTTGTAAATAAAATTGTAAATTGTGAATAAGTGGCTTACCTATGATAGGCAACATTCAATGATAGATTAATAGGTTGGCTAAATATGAGGAAGTGATGGCTAGGTATATGTCTGTGGAGTAGGTATCGGAGCATCTTATATTCCTAAGATGTCCTATACTAATGGCTAGATACAAGAGTGGTATTGGGATAACCTAAGTCTTAAAGATATCTTGTGTTGATGGTTAGGTAATAGGATACCAAATTAGATTGAGAAATTGAGGTATCATGTGCCGATATGTATATATCTAATTACATTTTCACTTAGTAAGAGATTATGATGAGTAAAGATGAGCTAACAAACCATCGAATGTAAGCCTACTAGGTTAAATAGGGCTTAAGCAATTCAGTTAATTATGAGATAAAAATAAATAGTAGTAATAAAATAATATTAGTCTAAATCATTGCTTTGATAAATTTTTGGATGTTTTGTTAATTATTTGGATAGGCTGAGTAATGTTGTGTATTTTAGTCTTATATGTATGTTTTAATCACTTAACTAATATATATATATATGGTATGATCAGTAATCCTTTGTAATACCCCAAATCATTCGCTTATAGATATTGTCCGCTTTGGGCCTTGACCCAGCTAAGTCCTCACGATTTTGCTTTTTCAGAGGCCTTCTCAGAAGGTCACCCATCCTAGTATTACTCTTACCCAAGCACATTTAACCTCGGAGTTCTGATGGGAGCCGGTGCATTAGGCCATGGAAAATACATCTGTAAGGGAGAGGTATTCACACCCTTATAAGGCGTACTTTGTTCCCCTCTCTAAACGATGTGGAATCTCACATCCTTATTGATTCGGTAGCTCACCCATTGTCACTATATTTTTTAAGAGATCGAGAGATTGTCGATGATTTTAATGCACGTGATTGGCAGAATGCAGTTTAAATAAGGTCAACAGATAAATTGAGTAAATTTATTTTATTGTATATACTTTGAATGTGATAGTTTAGTTAGTCGTGCTTGTTTAAATAAATTTTTGTGATTAATGAACATCTTTTTTTTTTAATGAGGATTTTGGTAATTAATGTTATGCTTTGGGAACAATTTGGATAATTGTGGTTTAAGAATTACTGAAGCGTCACATTAGGTGATATCAGAGTAGGTTAACGTTCCTCAAGATAAATTAAGGGAGAATAAAAACTAATGATATGTCCTTGTCTCATCTAGGATGGTTTCAGGAGATGATTTTGTTGGCCCAGAGTTAACTAGAGAATCAGGTAATTTGATCCATGCTCTAAATATGCCTGATTAGGGGATGACAGAACGGATTAAGAAGGAGGAGAGGTGCCAGTGCCACCATAAATGATGCAATTCTTTCATTTGATGCAGTAGGTTGTTATTGTGGCTCTGGCCTGAGGTGATTATGTGGTTAATCGTGACTATGAGAGGATTTGTAAGATAAGTGCAATAGAGTTTTGAGGTACTACTGATTCTGAGGAGGCTGAGGTATGGTAGGAGTAGAAAAAGTTAGTTTTTATACTGTCTAGAGTGTACCTTGGAAAGAAGGTTGCAGTACATCATTTCATTAGGTCGAGGCAACACATTGACTTGGTGGAAGTCGGTGAAGAGATCTTATGAGGCACGAGATGACTTGGCAGGAGTTCTAGAGAGCGTTTAGGGACAAATACACTTTACAAATATATCAGGATTGAAAGAAGATGGAGTTTATGAGTTTAGTTCAAACAAAGGAGATGTCAGTGATAGATTATGAGGCTCGCTTTGCAACATTGTCTAAGTATACATTGGAGGCTGTGGCAAATTCAAAGGACAAATGTTACAGACTTGAGCAGGGTCTAAGGATAGATATTCACTTAGGTTTGGGAGTTACTACTTCTAATTTCAAAAAGTTACAAGAGACGACACTTAGAGTAGAAGATGTGATAGAATTAGGCAAAAGGAGAGGAGAGCTAAAGAGGCGACTAGAGAGTCATTATGGAGAGGGGAGTCAGTTTGTTAAGATGGGAGCTAGCCATGCATAGTGTACTAGTTCAGGTGGATCTAGCAAAACTGATGTGATATCCAGTAGGAGTGGTAGTTTCAACCAGTTTGGCAGAGATCGAGGAGCTAGCAAGGATTCAAGATAGCATAGCACTATTCGTACATCATCAGTTGGATCTGATGGCCGAGGGGAGGGGGGTTAATTAGAGGTTTAAAAGACCTTTTAATAAAAGAGTTGTAGGGTTACAAAGTTGTACTACTTGCGAGAGAGTTTATAGAGGATCATATTAGGGACCCACTGGGATTAGTTAGGCATGTTATATCTGTAGAGAGTGGGGACACTTACAGAGGAGTTCTTTGATAGTAGGCAGGATTTTAGGAGTGAGGGCAAAGGAGATAGTAAAGGTTCAAAGTGGTGCCTTTAGTTTAGGTAGTGGTTTGAGTGGAATTAGTAGTAGAGGTGATGGTAGAGGAGTTGGACCCTGACTAGCAGTGGGTACAAGTATTAGTGGGACATCCTCAATATAGGGTGAAACTCAAGAGAAGATACACCATATGATGAGGAAGGGGCCACTCGCAACCAACAATTTGATATTAAGGCTTATGTGTTAGTAAACCGGGATCTACACATTCTTACATTTCTTTAGAGTTTTCCTTTATAGTTTCAGGGGAGGTTAGTCTATTAGGATATGACCTAAGAGTGTGGTTGTTAGTAGGAGAGTGTATGGTAGTAAATAGTGTAAAGAGAGGCATACTAGTGAGGATTAATGGAGTGGAGCTATTAGCTGACTTGATAGTGATAGATTTATGAGAATTTGATGTAGTTCTCAGGATGGATTGGTTAACACAATATCAAGAGTTAATGTATTATTATATGAAGGTGATTATAGAGTCTTTAGGTAAATTAAAAGTGACATTTGTGGGGGATCATAGAGTGATTATGATATGTGTGATCTCGATCATGACTACTAAATGAACGATATTGCAGTGATGTGAGGCATATCTAGCTCGTATTATAGATATGAAAGAGGTGAGTCCTAGGTTAGAAGATATTCTTGTGGTGAGAGAATTTTCAAAGGTATTCTTAGATGATTTACCAGGTTTACCGCTTAAACAAGAGATATATTTCACCATTACGACTATGCTAGGAGTTGCACCAATTTCTATTGCACCTTAAGTGTTGATTACTATTGAGTTACATAAGCTGAAAAAAAAAAGTAGTTAGAGCAGTTGTTTGAAAAAGGCTTTATTAGACCCAACACATCATCTTGAAGAACTTTAGTGTTGTTTGTAAAAAAAAAACAAGGTAGTATGAGACTTTACATGGATTACCAGTATCTAAATATGGTGAAAATGGAGAAAAAGTACCCATTGCCAATGATAGATGATCTTTTAGATTAACTCAGGAGAGTTGTCATATTTTCCAAGATTAACTTGAGATCGAGACACTGGCAATTGAGGATAGCTGAGTCAAGTATTCACAAGATAACTTTTCGTATTCGATATGGTCATTGTGTGTTCCTAGTGATGCCATTCGGGTTAACTAATATACTAGCCACTTTTATGGCATTGATGAACATGACTTTTTAGGAGTCTCTAGATCGGTTTTTGATAGTATTCATTGATGATGTATTGGGGTATTCAAAGAGTAAAGAGGAACATGAGCAACATTTGAGAATTGTGTTATATATTCTAAAAGAGAGACAATTGTATGCCAACTTGAGTAAGTGTGAATTCTGGATGAAGTGGGTGGAATTCCTTGAACATATGGTGTCTTGAGAGGAAGTGATGCCTAACCTTGCTAAGGTAAATGCAATTATAAAGTGCAAACTGTCTATAAATAAATTATAGGTAATAAAATTTCTAGGACTTGTTGGGTATTATTGGAGATTTGTAGAAGGATTTTCAATGATAACTAACCCGTTGACTAAGCCACTAAAGATAGGAGTTTAGTTTGAGTAGACCAATCAATTTTAGGAGAGTTTTCAAGAGTTTAAACAGAAATTGACTTTTAGCCCAATTTTGGTGAGGTATATACTAATGCTTCAAAGGTAGGTTTAGGTCGTGTATTGATGCAACATGAAAAAGTGATAGCTTATGCCTCTTTTCAGTTGAGATTGCATAAATTAAATTACCTCTTAATTTAGAGTTAGCGGCGATTGTGCATGCTCTTAGGAATTGGAGACATTATTTCATATGAGAAGACATTTCGAATCTTTACATATGATAAGAGCCTTAAGTATATCTTAACTCGGAGGAAGTTAAACTTAAGGGGGAGAAGATGGATCAAGTTATTGAAGGATTATGATTGTGTTGTTAATTACCATATGAGGAATGTTAATATAATGGTGGATGTTTTGAGTAGGAAAACCTCAAGCGTAATGACTAATTTGAGTGGACATAATATAATACCGATGGTGGAGTTGAGAGCACTAGACGTGAGATTGGAGATTAATTATGTGAGTGGTTTGTTTGTGAAATTACATGTTTAACTAGATTTAGGAGATAGGATTAGAGAGGCATAAGCTCAAGATTCTTATCTAATGCTGATGAGAGAGAGTGCAACAGAATAGGGGACTAACTTTTCAGTAAGACTAGATAGAACGTTGGTGATTAGGAGGTGAGTTTGTGTGTCAGACAAAAATGGACTATGAGAGGAGATTTTGAAGGAAGCTTATAGTGCACCATTTGCTATTCATCCTAGTACTACAAAATGTATCAAAACCTAAGACCTTATTACTGGTGGCCAACGATAAAGAAAGATGTCACAGAGTTTGTGTTGATTTGTTTGACCTATTAACAGGTCAAGGTAGAGCATCAAGAACCGGTAGGGAAATTAAGACCCTTAGCCTATGATGGATTTTATGGTAGCATTACCAAGGACCAAATGTAAACATGGTTTAGATTGGGTGATTATAGATAGGTTGACTAAATCAGCTCATTTCTTACCTACACAATAGATAGACTCTTTAGACAAACTTATCGGTGGTATGTCGATGAGTTTGTGAGGTTATACGGGGTTTTAGTGTCTATTGTATTAGATCAAGATCCATGGTTTTTACTTTCCGATTTTGGATGAGTTTATAGATAGCTTTTAGGACTAGGTTGAATTTGAGTGCTGCATTCCACCCTTAGTCATATGGGTAGTCAAGCATACGATTTAGAGATTGAAGGATATGATGAGAGCTTATGTGCTAAAGTTTGAAGGCAATTGGGGTAGATATCTACCTTTTATGGAGTTTGCGTATACTAATAGTTATCACTCTAGAATTGGTATGGCACCATCTGAGGCATTATATGGCATGCGGTGTAGGGATCTGATATGTTAGGATGTAGAGGGTGCTAAATTATTAGAGGACCATAGTTGGTTCAGGAGATGAGGGAGAAATATAGGTGGAAAAGCAATGCTTGAAGTGGTAATTGTTCTTTTTCTTCCTCTCCATTTTATCTAGTTGGTAAGTGTTTAAATGCACCATCTTGCTCCTGCATTTAACAACCCAAAAATCCCTTAGAAAGGCATATAATTCACATAGGTAAAATTTTTCCAGCAACAATTATATGCCTTTTTTGTGAGTTTTAGTTATCCTACACTATTTTATAGTTTGATTGTATATTGTGATTGTTGGGACAATAAATTGAAGTAATCGGAAAGAAATAAAAATGAAGAAAAGGTGGTTGGAAAATGATAACAAAGAGGAGGTGGGAGAAGAGGATAAGGTAAAGAAGAAGGCAATTTGGGATAATCTAAGTTGTATTAAAGAGCAAAATAAGAATTGTAAAAATTTAAGGGTAAATTTGGAATTTAATTCCAAGAAGGGTATTTTGTACTAATAAAAATAAATGAGGGTAAAATATGACTTTTAATATTTAAGGGTATTTTAGTAATTATGGTGGTTAGGGTAAAATAGGACTTTTAATATTTAATGACATTTTATTAATTATGGTGGTTAGATTAAGTAAGGATATTTTTAATAATTAAGAATAAAGTGGAAAAGGGAATAATATTGGATTATTAAGTGTAATTGAGTTGAAAATTTTCCTTAAATAAGTCTTATAGAATTTTGTAATGTCTAGGTTCAAAGGTCAAATTAAGGGGTAAATTGGACTTATCAATTAATCGGGTATAAAGGTAAGGATAACCTTAAGACTGTACTCTTAGAATAGTGTATAGTTCTTAAAAGTTTGAATTTTGTTATTAATAAATTATTTTATAGCCAATCATATTTTGAATTAGACATTAATCAAATTAATGATTAATAGTTACATAAATGAATTTCTAAAATATATGAAATATGTTTATTTATTTCACAAATAATTGAGGTGTATCACTTATTAATTCGGTGAAAAATGTGTTAATTAAATTTTCAGTTGTGCATAAGTATAAGTAAGAATATTAAGGTAAATAAATCACATTCATGAAATGAAATAGAGACCGACTTATAATAGGTTCTGAGTAAATGGCGTAAATCGTGAATCTGTGGCTTGCCTAGGCTAGACTATATTCGATGGTCATAGATTTATAGGTTGGTTAAATATGAGCGAGTGATGGTTAGGTATCTATCTGTAGAGTAGGTAATGGGACATCCTGAATCCTGAATCCTGAGGATGTCTTATGTTGATGACTAGGTACTAAAGTGGTACTGGAATATCCTAAGTCTTGGGGATCTCTTGTGTCGATGGCTATGTACTGAAGTGATACCGAAGTACCAAATTAGATTAAGAAATTGAGATACCATGTGCCGATATTTATATATCTAATTACATTTCTACTTAGTGAGAGATTATAATGAGTAGAGATAAACTAATAGATCATTGAATGTAAGCCTACTAGGTTAAGTAGGGCCTAGGCAATTCATTAATTATAAGATAAAACATAAATGGTAGTAATAAAATAATATTATTCTTAATCATTACTTTGATAACATTTTGGATGTTGGTTAATTATTCGAATGGGCTGAGTAATGTTGCGTATTTTAGTATTATATGTATGTGTTAATCACTTGAATAATATCTATCTATCTATCTATCTATCTATCTATCTATATATATATATATATGATTAGTTACCCTTATTGAGTAGGCTACTCATCCCTTATTGTTATTTTTTAGGAGATAAAAAGATTACCAATTATCCCAGTGCACGTGATTGATAGAGCGGAGTTTAAGTGGGAACAATATATCAAATTGAGTAAAGTTATTTTATTGTATATACTTTTGAATGTGACGTTTCGAATATTGATGCTTGCTCTGGGAACAATTTGGATAATTATTGTTTAAGAATTATTGGAGCGTCATATAATACCTTATATCGGTTCTTATTATTAAATATTTCATATTTAATCTTTAAACTTTGTTAAACTTTATAATCAAGTTAAACTTAATTAAATTATTTTTTTCTCTTTAACTGTTCTTTATATTTGACTTATTAAGTTCCTAAATATGTTGAGAATATATATAAACTATATCCTTAAATTATAATTAAGTTTAGATAAATTAAACTTTTTAAATTTATCTTTAATTTCTAACTAAATAGGTATGTTCATGTATCAATATTAATATCTAACAACACATTATGATCATTTAAATATTAAGAATATCTAAGTAGTTTTAACTATCCTTTTTGTGCATGAATTTTATATAATTCAATTATATAATTGTACAATATTTTGATTAGACATGAAGTGTGAAATTATTGTCTACTCTATTTGAGTTTAATCATATTAATTCTCCACTAATGGTAATTAATTCTATTAATAATATTTTAAAAATATTTTCAAAGTGTCATTCTACTTTGGTCAATGATGTTCTAACTCGATACTAATTGAGAACAATAAAATATTCTCCTAATCACTTTAGAATGATGAATCTTATATTGATCTCTTAATTACCTGTATATAGTTTATATTATATTCAATGGCAACCAATCGACCTATTCTTGACTATAATAGGTCAAAAATAGTATCAAAACATGGCAAACTCTTATATAAGATACTTTAGTGATCTTAAGTAAAAAAGATCAATTATACAATCATCAAAATGATAATTTTTATAGACATATAGGTAATGTGCTAAATGAAATTCTCATATTGGGCTAGTTTGGTGGAATTGTTTCTTAACAAACGCTCACATATTTGTTTAAGTATTTTTATACTTTAATCTATGTGATTGATTACTCCTTTCATAAAAATAAATGCATCTGCTAATCTTTCTATTATATCAATATCTGCTAATAGGATAATGACTAGAAACAATTTAAAAATAATACATAAATGTAATATAAATGTCATAATTTTATTTGCAATGTTCATATATCATGTGAACTTTACCTTATACATAATTTATTTAGACAAATATAAATAAGATAAATAATATCTTCAAATAATTATCTCATAAATCTAAAATAAATTTATTAGCTGTAAAACATAAACTAACATATATAATCAATTTGAATTATCTTTTTATAAAATATTATTGTTTTAATTAATAAAAATGTTAGAAATTTGTATTTTTAATGGAATGATTTGAGCATGTATGGACTCAAATTGAGCAAAAAGCTCAAACTCGACCCAACAGACGAGCTTGAAAATTTTGAAGTTTGAACATACTCAATCTTGAGCTTGGATTAGACTTCAACTTAGAGCTTGAGCTTATAAATTTTTTATAAAAGGCCAAACTTGATCAAATATATTATCATTCTTATTTCAAACTCTTTATTAGTTAAAAGAATTTAAAATATGAATATGAGTTTTAAGTAATTATTTCAACTTTAAAAATAAAATCATCAAATGAAAGGTTAATAAGTCTTTCTAATATTCGTATAGATTTTGGTGTCTCCAACACTTAAACCCTTTAATTTTATTTCTTTTATCAAATGAATTCTTAAATCTTAAAAAAATCACTTCTGAAACCCTTAATATAGAGAGTGAGTCGCAATTGCATTTCCATCATAATTTTTTTTGATATTTTGATTTATTTAGTTAAAATACAAAAAAAGGCTACAACTAATTAATGTTCCTTTTTTTTGATAATTAATTAATGTTACTATTTCGCTCGGCCCAATTCAAAATTCCTCAGATACAGTTTCTGAACACTTAAAACGATCCCAAAATCGCCAACACTCAATTCCAAAACTCAAAAGCTCGCACCATCATTTAATAATTTGGAGTTGAATCCCTAGGGTACATGTTACATGTTCTCTCATACGAATATCACATGAATTCCCATGTTTTTCTTGAACCCATCCAACAATCAACATCCGTGAATAGATAACGGTGGTGGTGAATTACCAAAATCTATATTTAGTTAGTGACAAGAAAGAGACGAAGACAATGAAACCTAATTGTTGCCTTAAGCCTATGGAATCTAAATGGCCTACTCTTGACTTCAGCATTAGTCCCATCGCATTTAAGTTCTTTAAAATATACTCATATTAACTTGCTGTACTTGTCTTTTTTTGGTGATGTGGGCTGTGCAAGGCACAGTTGTTGGATGAATTTTGGGTGCTTCTTGATGGCAAACAATTTTACTTGTTACTATTATACAGGTTATTAAATTCAACCGATATCTGATTCGAGGACATTTTCTTTAACACTCACCCTAGTAAATGTATATGTATGTGTTTAATTATCAGCTAATTTTGGAACGTGAATGAGGCTTTTGTTATGGATTTTGCTTCCCATGGCTTCTTGTGGAAAATGATTGGTTTATGTACTAAATAAGCTAGCAAGCGTTGGTGAGTGATAAAATGGTAATCAACGACGGTGGACATGATGGAGACCGATGCATTCCTCTCTTTTTGTTGGGGCCAAAACAAACTACCAATACTTGCAAAGGTTTTCTAATAACGTGTTCTTCCAATTCTCTCGTTACATGACTCATGTTGTCACACATTAGTTTAGTTTAAGATAAGAGTGACAGGTGGATCAAAGTATGCATGTAAGTGTAACTAAAACTTATTTAACTTCATGATTTAGATTAAAAATTAAAGAATGCTTTCTTGAAGTCCATTTTCAAAGAAAATTAGTTTTTTTTCACTGAATCTCAAATATTATTGTTCTCGTCTATTCTCAATTCATATTTTAATTCAATTGAAGAAGTATATTCAAGTTTAAAATTACTCAAATTGGTTGAACTTCGTAGAACGCCATGAGGCATATAATAAGGTGAAAATATTTAAAATCAAAATGTATATTAATACAAAATTTGAGTAATATTAGAATGGATATTTTAAAAATATTACAAAGTGAAAATATCTTAACACTTGTGTGCCAAAAGAAGAAAAAAAAAAGTTAATATAACTGGCAAGTATAATCAAGAAGTTTATAGTAAAATGAACAAATTTATAATGTCCAACTTGAGAAAGGTAGTTTCTAATTTACTAATTAAAATGTGTAAATTACATAAGAAAAAAATAATATCTAAATCAAAATGATAAATTCAAATGAAGAATGTGAATACAAATATTTCAAAAAATATTAATTTCATTATGAATACTAACATATAAAATGTACATGTAATATTGAACTAAATGTAATATATAAATAATTAAAGGAAACTAAATGTAGATTTTTTCTCATGTGTAGATATATATGTATTAAATATGGTTAATGCTAATGTTTGAATTGGATTTAATCATAGAAGATACTTTGAAGAGAAGAGGATTGTCTCTATATTTGTGAAGGCTCAATATCAAATTAGTATATTATAATACCACAATAAAATTGGACTTAGTTTTTTAAAGGTGAAAGATTATTGAAATTGTATAAGACTTATTAAAATCCCACTATTATTTGATGTAGGATATTGATATATTTAGCACTCCCTTTTCCGTCCAAAATGAGTATCTAGTATGTGAAATTTTTAACATCAAATATGCTTGCCCTGGAGGTACCTATAAGAGATGTTAGTTTAGGTGACAATAAAAGATTTTTTTAAAAAACAATTTATCAAATACTTAATGTCTACAATAATGAACAACTTGTAAATTCATTAAAAAAATCATCATTTAAATGATTTGCGTTTGCATAACCAACTAACTTGGTAATATATGTAATAGAGGTACTTGACATTGTTAAATCCCAGAAACGACATAAGCAATATCATGCTAACACAATCAAAAACTAACATGATGCAAATTCAAATTCATAAACAAATTTTATGCAAGTGTATATATGATCCCACGCTTAGACAACACATTGTTCTAAATTTGGAAACTAAACAAAAACATAACTAGAGATAGCATACATAAAAAATAAAACAAAAAAAAATAAAGAATAAAACAAGGGCAAGAATACTTATGGGCATTGCGGCGGTGATGGAGTCAGAGAAGGAACTTAGACACACTTTATACTAAGAAGATCAATCAGTCAATTCTCTACAAAATAAATATAAAAAATGAAAATAATAGAGCATTTTCAAACACAAATTTATGAAAAACAACTATAACATCAAATGCTAAGTTTAAGGTCATTAGCTTGACCATTTTAGTTCCATTATTTTCAACCAATCCTATGCATTACAACACTATGACTTATTCCTCTGATGTTCGAAGTTTACCACCTCAAAGTTCTCATTCCCTTTCCAATTGTCTCCACCATCTTTGCTTGTTTTCCATTGATTTTGAACTCTAGAATAGGTGGTTTCTAAATGAAGGGTGGCATGGGTGCTTCTGTTTTCACTAAGATCTCCTACTTCGATTGAACACCCAACTCTTACTTCTTTTGTTCTCTTTCATCTTTAACTTCCCCAACGCTCATTTCTTCCTTATAGTACTCCTTTTGCTCCTTTTTGCAGCCGTCCACTGTATGTATCTTCAAGCACGAGTTGCTTTCCTTCTAATTTTTTGACACCTTATTCATGTTAAATTTAACTTGCTCATCACCAGTTTAAAGAATAAGTTTCCCTTTATAAACATCCACTAAAGCTCTTCTTACATTCAAAAAGGTCTATCAAGAATTAATGGATAGTTTCGATCCTCTTCAAAGTCTAGCACTACAAAATCCACAGGAATAATAAACTTATTCACTTTTACTAACACATCCTCCACAACGTCAAAAGGTTTGTTTATGGATTGATCTAGAAACTGAATAAGCATGGATTTTGCCTTCACATTTCCTAGACCCAATTTTGTAAAAATTGATATAAAGGCATAAGATTGATGCTTGCACCTAAATCACATAAACATTTAACAGATCATAAATTACCAACTATAATAGGTACAATGAAAATCCATAGGTCCTTAAATTTGAGGGCATATGGCTGGTAATTATAAAAGTGCAACTTTTTGTCACAGAGATTGTTTGATTATCCTCCTAAGTTTTCTTATTTAATAGTATATTCTTAAGGAACTTCATGTACTTGGGCATGTTTTCCCAAGCTTCCATAAAAGACAAGTTGATATGCAATTTCTTTAGCTTTTTCATGAACTTTCTAAATGCATCCAATTTTCTCTTCTACGGCCTTTATAGAAATGGAATCGGTGGCACATATGGGGAGGTGGAATACAAGGAGTTTCTTCTTTCTTCTCTTCATCTTTGTCCCTTTTCCTTTGGTATATATTGTTATAAGATTCAACCTTCATGTTGGTTGGTTCTTCTAACTTGCTTTCACTTATAACTATGCTGACCTTTAATTGCTTCCTTGTATTAGACTCTATATTGTTTGGGAGACTCCACAGACTCTATGTAGACAATGCATTAGCTAATTATTTGACTTAAAACTTTAAATTATGGATGAAAGAAGCATGATTCTTTATATTTTGGTTAAATTTAGCTTCCATCCTCTTTTGGTTCTCATCGTGGCTCGTGATTTGGAGTTCAAAACATCCATCAAAATTTCCATCTTCAATTCCAAAGAACTGAGCCTATGTTACTAAAATTCTGATGGGCCTTGATCTCTCATTTAACTTCATGCATTGATAGACCAAGACAAATTTAGGTGGTTCTTTCATACAGGATTGTAAGTATTAGAGTAGGGATTATTACCTTCCTAATCATACTATGCTCTTAAAGAGTTGAGCTACTCCATATTGTTGTTTCCTACTAGGAAGCAATCAGCAAAGACATGGCTTTCTTATCTATATAGTTCGCATCCATGTTGACATGCATTGAGTAGACTGGAAGATGAGACTATTAGGCTATTCAATTATTTGGTTGGTTTTACTACTTCAGTTTATAATTCTATCACTGAATTCACAACCAACACTCCTTTTAATCTCTAAAGATTAGTTGTTGTTTACTTCTTTTAGATGTCCATAGATAGTTGTTTTTTTTCATTTCTTCTAAAAAATCAAGTTCTACTTTAACCATTTTCCTTATTAAAAGCCACCAACTATTGTACATGTGGCGCCTCGTATGGTTGGATTTACTCAATTATAGAATGTTTTCAAAGGGAACTCTTTTGGCAAGTTGTGATGTGGATAGCTCCTTTGCAATTCATTGAATTGATCCTATGCTTCATGTAAGCACTTCCCCTCACTTTGCTGAGAATTTGTGATTTCCTTTATGAGTTTAGTGTTTTTCGCTAAGGGGAAGTACTTTGCCAAAAAGGCTTGTACCAACTACTTCTATGTTGTGACGTTCTCTAAGTTGAGTGAGTTTAGCTATGCCTTGGCTCGATCTTTAAATGTGAAAGGAAAGAGCCTCATCTTGGCAACATCTTTTGGCAACCCATTATTTAAATTTGTCACAAATCTCTAGAAAGTTAGCCAATGAGCATTAGGATCCTCATTGGCTAGTCCATGAAACTGGATGATGGTTTGTAGCATACTCAGCAGTGTTGGTTTGATTTTAATATATTGCTCTAGTGGTCTCATTATCCTTTGTTGATCAACATTAAACCCTAGTCTCATAATGTCCATAAGGGTTCTTTGTAGTTCTCATTGATTCTATTCCTTCATCATTATTCTTTCTATTGTCTCTTGGCATCTTGCTTTTTAAATCTCCCTCTCTTACTTGAAGATGTCAAAAACTTATGCATCCATTACCTTGCTTGAAATCCTTTTTATTCTTGTGTTCATGCTTCTAAAATAATGTAAGAAAAAAGTATCAAACTCTTTAATTCAAAAGAATTCAAATTGGATAAGATGCTAAAATTGTAATCCACGACAACAGTGCTAAAAATTTCTTTACTTATTTTATGTTGTACCGTAAGTATACAAATTGTATATTATAGTACAACTAATATCAATCCAAGAGGATTGAATATAGTCACTTTAAAATTTGAATTACACTTTGTTTAAGGTAAACAAGATCAAATTAACTTAAAGTTAAAGAAAACTAACAAAACTTGATGATTGAATAAGTAAAAGATAACTATAAAATTAAAGTTACTTAATGGCGAAAATTTAGGGATTATTCTGTCCTTATTTTGTCTTCCTCTTAACTTACAAATTCAACTATGCTTGATGCTAGATATCTAAAAGTTTTGATTACCCTCTCTTGAGATCTAATCAAGTAATCTCAATTGAAATAGATAAAATTTGAGTTGAAATCACTTGATTTTTCAAAAATACTCCCAACTACTCAATTAAATTTGAAGCAAACCTAAAGATAATTATCTCAGAATTAAGATCTCTCTTCAATTCCTAATTAATCTAATATTTGTAAGTCTATTAAGTTACCAACTCTCCTTGTGCAACTTAACACAAATAACTTGATTCAATCCCTCGATTCAAATCAAGTATAAGTACAATAAATATCACAAAGCAGTAATATATTAAGTTCAACAAGGTAAAAGTTATACCAAACAATTCAAGAATAACACCCTAATATAGATTTTGTAATCCATAATCATATTCAAAACATAACCATTCAGATTTAGCATATAAGGCAATGGAATAGAAAAAAAAGAGAATATATTGAAATCAGTTTGAAGCCTTATTCTGGAAATCTAGAACGTTGGAGTTGATCTTGATGTTTCCACTTTTGATCTTCTTATTTGTGACATGTAGCCTTTTTTCTTTTTATGTTTGTCTTCTTTCTTTTGGTGTCTCCACTGGCTCTGAAATCTACCTCTCTCTCTATTATAGCCTTTATAATATCCTTCTATAGCAAAAACTAAATTGTTAAGAATATACACGGTCCCTTACATGACTATGTATCTCAAAATCCCCTTAAATTATAAATTTACATGGTTCTAAAGCTTACATGGGCAGATACACAACCGTATACACAACCGTATATATCAATATACATAGGCATGTATCTTCACATAGGCAGAACGAATGTCTTCGAAGCTCCACATGTTTACAGTAACTTACATGATTCCTATACACAGCTATGTATCTTTAGAATTGCTTCAATTCTTAATTGAATCCAAATTCTTCTCCTTTTAGTTTGTCAATATACTTGAAGCAGAATAAGTACCATGAATTCCATAAGATGCTTAAATAATAAACAAAACACACTAAATATAGGAATATAAATATAGTCAACTAATCATTTATCATCCCAAACACTAGTTTATTCATTACGAAAGCTTAACACACTCTCTTTATAGATATGATCCTTGCTCACCAGTACTACAAATTTAGTTGTATAGAGTTAAGATTTATTTTTTTGTGTTCGACGAATATCAAGAATTTTGGCATCATTTCCAAGGAGTGAAGTGATTTAGTTTTTGTTTATGATATTAATCGGTATTTTGTATTTTTTTAATAATTTGTTTTTATAGTCATTTGTTGATCTTTTATGTTTTTAAGGTTTGTGTATGGTAGTAATGATATCTCCTTATTAATAACTTATACAATTTGATCCCACGATTAAAATTACACTATGAAGGTTATAAAGGGAAATCATAACAACTCCGAAAATACAATAAGGAAATGAACTTGAGGAATCCATGGCTAATCCAAAAACTCTAAGAGAGTTAGCTGCCCATATTTGACTCAAAGACTATTATGCATCACTTTTCCAAGTTTTGTTGAACATGTTACTTTTGACCTTAAGTTTGACTTAATCCATCTTTTGCTCAACTTTCACGATTTTGCAGGTGAAGATGCTTATAAGCATCTCAAGGAGCTTGATGTGGTCTATATTAGTATGAAACCTTCAGGGGTGATAGAAGAGCAAATTATCATGTTCACTAAGTATGTAGCAAAATACATCCTTTTTTATATACCTATTGGGAGTATAAGCATATGGATCAAAATGCAGAGGCTATTTTAGAGAAATGTTTTCCATCATTAAAGACAATCAATATAAGGAAAGAGATTTATGGGATAAAGGAAAATCATAGAGAATCCCTTTACAAATATTAGGAACGATTCAACTCAAGATTTCTATACTTAAAGTATGTGCATTCAAACATTGCTCTTGTAAGTTCTAGTAGGCAAAATGTAACATCCCATTACTATAGAATATGTATCCAAACATCCAGAGGACATTCAAGAACATATCCTATGACAATGATATGTTAGAGTAAACATAATCTCTTAAATGGCATCATAAATAATACACAATACTTGAAACCTCAACACTTCATCTCATTCATTCACAAGAGTTTACATTGTAGTCATTAAAACAAATATTTACATTACCAAACATGAGAAAGTTTACAATCCTTTATACAAAAGTTATATAAGTCAAAGAAACTACAAAATACAATCTATAACTTCTCTGATGTCAGCTGATAGACCTTTGAGCCATATATTAATCCAAGATGTTCCTCTAGAAAATCTTAGGAACTAGGTCTCCTGTCTCATACCTGAAAAGCTACGTTGTAATTTTTGATGAGTTTTGCGAACTCAATGAGTGAAACATCATTGATGATCTCACTTAGGTTAAATACACAAATATCACACAACTAACCAATTTCACAAACATTCTTTCAAAACATGAATAACCCAATCAATCATATCATCATATCACTTTATCATCACAATTTCAAAAAAGATTTCATAATCATATATTTCATAATCATAAGTATAAAAATGCAGATGCATATGAGACTCCAGATTCGTTATTATTTGTTTTGATCGAGCGCCTTTTAGATACAAATACAGATATTGGCCTAGTAGGTCAGTTAGATACAGAAATCACAGAGTAAAACTTGACGTGCAGAATTATGAGCTTAAAGCTCTTTCAGACTGGCTACTCTGATCACAATGCCTTTATCTAAATATGCATTTTATGAAATGCATCAAATAATAGAATATGCCAATAAAACATTTACTTATGATGCACATACAGGATCTCATATTCATCGAGCCTCAGTTTGGCATTCAACTTTCGTTGAGTATTCAGAAATCAGTCAGAAATCAAATGCAAATAGACATTTCCAATACATTCCTAAATATCAAACTCCTCGGACTATTAATGTCTGGAGTCATCATAATCAAGTCATTATCAGTTCCATAAATGGGAATTAAACAGAAACAAAATCAATCTTAATGAAATCATCTA
>JANZLX010000005.1:15198205-15219845 GCA_025531955.1 Erythroxylum orinocense
CTCTAATCACTAAGCTTACAATGAAGATGATAAATAATAGAAGTAAAGCTCTATATAGCTAGATACACTTGAATGTGTAGAAAGAAACTTAGAGTAGTAACAATGATGATTATTATGTTTTTTCTCTTCTTTTCTCACTCATATTTGATCTTTTGATCTTCCTCTATTTATTTGCAGCCTCTTGGAAGAATATAGCTGTTAGAACCTTTACTAGCCGTTGCATATAATCTTCTAGCCGTTGCATAAATTATTCCTTTCCATTTGTGGCTAATTTCCTTCGTCAGATCCAGTTTTCTGTACTCACAAGTCGACTTGTTGAATGCATAACTCGAGTTGTCGATCTCCATAACTCGACTTGTGAAGTGTAACTCCACTTATGACAGCTTTTTCGTAAAAACTTATCCGCTCTTAGATAACTCGACTTATGTACTTGTAACTCGACTTGTGTGTACCTGTAACTCGACTTGTGTGACCTGTAAGTCGACTTGTTACAACGTTTTTCATCTCCGCTCTTTGATAACTCGACTTGTCAAATGTATAACTCGACTTGTTGATCTCCAACGGATATATTTCATCAAGTCTTCCATAATCTTCATGTTTAATGCCTCAATCATGTTAAACATCATTTCCTTTTTAATACTTCCCATAATCTTCATGTTTAATGCCTCAATCATGTTGAAGATTGTTTCCTTATTGATTCCTCAATGATTTATAAGTCTTCTAGATTTCTTTCATTCCCAAAACACCTGCAATAAATTTCTTAACCAATTGTATATATTTTATTATTATCAAAACATAAGTAGGATTAATTTGTCAACCACCATTTGTCCAACAAGCACAATACTCACAAAACCTACATTTAGGGCTAAGTTCCAACACAATGCACATAAACAGCCCAAATTCAATAAGTCATAACTCCCAACATACATATCGAAAAATTGCATACTTAGCGGCAATAAAAAGATGACAGAAACCTCTTCAACTTTCATTAAGACCAATTTCACAAATTCACCCTAAATCAATCTAGAAAAATCCATCAAAGTTTCAAATTATCAAACTCGGATACTGTTCACACTGCACCTATACTTCACTTTCAAAACAAGATTTAACACTCTTGTAATTAAAATTGGGCAGAACTTCCTTCATATAAAATGTAGCCAAATGTGTCAATTTTAATTGAGGACAAACCTCACCTTAATTGCTTGACCAAACAATTAGTTATGGTAAAAACATTGACACATGATCAACTCACAATTTCTAGCTTTTATACTAACCTATAGCCTATCACTTCCAAAACCAATCCCACATCAATAAGCATCCTAATGAGATAAGAATTCAGCCAATAGGTCATCAAGACCTTCACTTAAGCATCTTGCCTTAGAAATGGCAGCACACACACAATTAGTTTTCTTTAAATTTCCATTAATCTAGCCTTACAAAGATCAATCAAAACCAAGTCAAAATCAATGTAAACCATGTTCATTCACTCACCCTCACACATACATACATACCCAAACAAGTAAACCATAAGTCTCATGAAATTAACGTACAATAAATCACAATTATTGCACCTAACTACCAATTCATACATTAAATGAATAATCAAAGCTTAAATCATAGTCTTACCTCACTAAGTTTTTAATTCTTCTTCAATTAATACCCCAATTCACCAACTTCCACTCACACTACTATCACCCACGACAATCACCATATCAAGGGAGGTAGAAGGTTTAAGTTTGTAAACATATAAGAAAGTCTTTTAAGGTTGGAGGAAAGTAGCAATTAACTAGACAATTAACTAGAGGAAGTAAAGAAATTTGATGAAGAGGTAAAGAAGAGAAGGTTTTCGGATGATGAAGGAGAGAAGCAAGTAAACTCTTCTTTTTCATTCATTTAGCTAGGAACAACCGAGAATGAAGAGTAAGCAAGCATTAAATGGTTTAGGCCACTTGTCACTTAAGAGGAAGAAGACAAAAATCAATCTAAGAGGAAGAAGACAAAATAAGATCATTTAACAATCTTTGATAAAAATACTCCTAATAAAAATTAAATCTTCAATCCATTTTCAAGGGTCCCAATTACAATTCCAAAATAATGTGCCCCATATTCCAGTACCATTTAACAGACATTTTCGATACCGAAAACCAGTCAGCTCGCCACTTGGCAATTTTTTCGGTCTAGATATTTTTCCCGAAAAATTCCTGAAAAATTTCCTAAAATTTCCTTAAAATGGAAAACACACAAGAAATCATTCCCATTAATTTTTCAAACACAATTACTACATTATCCACAACAAAATTTCATTTAGGCATAAATATCGGGAAATGTCATGAATGCATGTACAACTATTTTTCATGTGCAAAATTTCACTGTTCACAAATACTAGTATACATGAAAATTACAATTCAGTCCTAATCACTCTCACCCTCTTTCCAAATTACTATCCTACCCTTCCCGTCTGGGGTGGGATGTTACACTTCGACTGTGAAAAATTGAAAAATATGTACTTGTGAGTTTGAGAGTGGTGGTGTGTCAAACCAGCAAAAATAAATTCCTACTCTAGAACACTTAAGCGAGTAAAGTGGTGAATAGGGTCGAATCACAGAGACCGATGTAGTAATTATTTATTTGTGTGAAATCAAAAATAAAATAAATAGATGAAAATAATAATAAATAATAATAATGAAAATAATTGATTTAGGAATGATTGATTTTAAAACACGAAATCACGTAGGAAGAAATTAAACATAAAGATTGAAAATAATATAAAGAAAAGCTTAGCCAAGATACTCTCCCGTTTGATACTGTAATTCGATCATAAACTCAAAAATATAAATTTTGTTCATTCTTATGGACAAAGTTATAGAAGACAGTGAACAGCACATATCGACCAATCCATTCGTAATTATTCGATAACCCCGAGTAAAGCTCCGCAGATTATTACTCTAACCAATTAGACTATTCCCGATTAAAGTTCCGCAGAATATAATCTATGGCAGCAATAGGCTCTAATGGACCTTTGTCTTAGCCAACATAATCGGAAAAGCCGCAATCTATTTAGACTAAATTATTTAATCTCATTAATTTTTCTAATTGAAATTAATTTGCCACTTCGATAGACAGCATTCACGGATTAACTAATCTATTCGACAATTTATTTCCAAGTCAATCAATTAACAGGCCTCATTAATAAACAAACTCGACAATAATAAATCGATTAAAGCACGAAGATTAAATAAACATAAGTGATAAACGAAAAAAAAATTAAACCAAAGGAATCTCACGAACTACATGAATCAAACGTAAAGTACCTTATCTAGTGCTAGAAGATTAGCCACACATAGCAATATTAAAAGACAATGTTATTGGAGTTCTTCACTCTCCACGATTATCGAACCAGCTTTAGCTCAACGTTGGTCCACTCTTCCTTTGATTGTGAAAAGGAATGATCCTCGCTCAGCTGCTACCATCCCTAGCCTTTTTGTTGTGATAAAAATAAATCTCCCCTTTCTCAAGCTCTACCGCCGCCCCTATTCTCCTCTAATGTCATAAAAATATGTTCCTCGTTTTCTGCTCTCCAAGTGTTGTCGTCCACTCTCCTTTGATAAATATTTTTGTGAATAATCTCTCTCTCCTGAAAGTTGCAGTCGTCACTCCTTTAATGGTGGTCTCAAATATAAAAATCCCTAACTTCCAAAAGCTAAAATTTGCTGCCGTCCACACTCCTTCTCTCTTGTTATAAAATATATTCCTTTTTTTTTGTTGCTGCCGCCACCCACTTAGTCAGTCCCCCATCCCTAGGTTTTGTTCCTTTTCATTAAATGAAGTAGGCCCCTCACCTTTAATGGTCTTAATAAACAAAGTGGGGCCTAATTAAAATGTCAAAATAGGAATTTGATGGTTGCAACATAACTTGACTTCGTCAGCAACAAGGGCTGTGTTATTGAGGCCCAAATCCCAAGGTAGTCAAGTCAAAATTCGCAAGTAGTAATTTGCCAGCACTGTGTTACCTTCAACATGGTCATATTGAAATCCTCTTAAGTTCCAGATTAGCCAATTTCACTTCAAATTGCATCATTTGGTATTTCATCACCTAGAACATACAAAGATACGAATTACCATAGAAACACAAGCAAAGCATCACAAAAGTCTACCAAAAGAGCATAAAACACAAAGAATTAACATGAAAAAATGCAAGTTATCAAAACTCCCCACACTTGAACAATACTTGCCCTCGAGTATTCAATCAACTCAAATTATCGAGACACTTCAACATTGTTGGGACCCGATCTTGGGACCGGACCCTAACCGGAAAACAAAATGGAAAATGGTAAACAAAAATGCAAACGAAGAACAAAAGCAAATGGGAACAGATCAATTCCGATCTGACTTAAATCTGGAGTGGAACAAAGTGAACGGAAACGAATCCCAAAGGAATCGAAAAATTGCAAATTGGACATCTGCGAACAAAAACTTTAGGAAAACTTTGTCGCGTTGGAAATCCTAGACTTAGCCAGGTCTAAACTAATCCGAAAACTGGTATAATAATTTTTTTTCATCTTTATTCCCAACACTTAGGTCCTAAACGACATAATTTGGCAAAACGTTCTGTTTGAAAATTGTTCCTCTATGTTTCCTCTTTAAAAATGACACCAAAAACGCTCAAATCAGATCAGAAACGAAGGAGCTCTGGCCAAATTTCTATTGGACCTGCACAAAATCCGAGACTGAACATTACGCCAACTTAATTCCAGAAATTGACAATCTTAGGAATGAAATTGAATTTCGATCCCTTCACATAATTTGTAGCCCTATGTCTCAATTTTATTTTGCCTCAAGAATCAACTCAATTGGAGCTCCACAGCTCCCGAATTTCGTAAGATACTGAACCATGTTCATAAAATTATCTAACTTATCTCACTTTGATTTCAATCAAATCATCTTCAATTAAATCTCTAAAATTCATAATTCTCCACGAACAGATAGAGGAAAGTCTTAGGAATCCAACGCTTTAAAAATCGGATCAATCGGATGTCGGACGGAGAAGATATAGACAAAAGAAAGGAAAATTTTCAAAAACAAAATTCAGAGCCACACTGTAACAGCTGGCTTGCGATCGCGAACGGCTCGTGATCGCGAGCCAAAGAAAATCGAAGCTCGCGAGTGCGACGGCTCGCCAGTGCGAGTCTTCGGCCAAAGCAGCCAGCTCCCGATCGCGATCGTGAAATGGCTGCTTCGATTTTCCTTTTTTTTCACCAAACTTCAAAAATCCATAACTTCCACTCTCGGTATCGAAAAATTGCATACTTTGTGACTACAAAAAGCTCTCAACAAAATCTACAAGTTTCATGTAGATTATTTTGTGAAATTTTGCTTAAATCAAAAAGTCAACTTTTTAACCCCAAAAATCAAACTTGTCTTAATTCTTCAAATTTTCACACTTTTCTCTTTATTTCTCAACTCACTCTCTTAAACTTTCATAACCCATACAAATCGACTCAAATATTGAAGTCATCAAAACTAAACAATTCTTTTCTTATAAAGTTTTCTTAAATTCATCAAATTTTCTTAAATTCATAACTTTTCTCACCAATTTCTTTCTCATTTAAATTCATTTTAATATTTCTAATTTTTCACCAAAATTTCGGGGTCCAACAATGAAAGAGGGGATTCTACCTATCATTAATGCCAATCTAGCCAATTATGTGTTATCAGGGTGTCAGCTTTAGACTATCGTACGGGGAATTGCTCTCTCTTGAGTTATAATCTCGCGCCCTAAATCATTAACCCTAATTAAATTATGAAATTTGCAATCTCTCAATTAACAAAAGACCCATAATTAAAATTAGATCGGAAGCTCCCTACTAAACTACCAGGTCTCACACGAGATCTCTATCCACGTAAAAACTGATATGATTAACTATATGATCTATTAGATCACCTAACTCTCATTAATCCAATCTAATCATTTTTATCCGACTCACCTTTTCGGTTTGTTAACAAAATATGAAAATTGAAGTTAACCACAATACCCAATCGATAAAACACAAAATCGACTATTTTGACATTAAATAAAGGAAAAATCTTGAAGGAAGAGTTAGAACATTGTCAACAATCCAAAACCCATTATCATACAATCCATTTCAATCTTATACATTAAATGAACAAAAATGAAATGGAAAGGAAATAGAACTTGGATCAGACAATCCAAGAAGGATGCAACATCAATAGACTGCCTAATTTGGGAAGCAGTAGCGTCGAGACTTGCTTCTTCTCTCTCTTTCTTCCTTTCTTTCTTTCTTGAACTTTCCAAAAGTGGCATAATGTAAAATCTCCCTTATGGTGAGATACTTAGGTCTTATATAGTATTTTAAATTAGGGTAATAGTATGGTCTTTTTCGGGTCCAAAACGTCAAAAAAATCCCTCCAAAACTAAAGTCATGCAGACCACGATCGTGGCCCTTAGTGACACGATCGTGTCCAAGAGTTTTTACTTCTATCATAATTGTGTCCCATTATGACACGACCGTGGCTCTCTGCACTAGCTTCTGTCACAATTGTGGCTCCTTGCTCTTACTTCTGTCACGATCATGGCCCTGGGTTATTTCCTAGGTCTTCTCCGAATCTCCTCCAATTGCCCTAAAATACTAACAAACACATCAAGGTATCTCATAAGTATAAAATTAAATCTCAAAATCATGTTCCCACATATAAAACACTTAAAACACAAATATTTACTAATTAAGACAATTCTAACCTAAACACACACTAAACAATCAAATTAATAACTAAACACACATTAAACTACCCACAAAACACGATGCAATCTACACCTATCAACATCCACACACTTAACATTTGCTTGTCCTCAAGCAAACAAAAACAAACAAACAAACATCAACAACCAAAACACAAAACACTCAAATGCGATAATGAGGCAATGTATTAGACTTAACGAAACAAATTTAACTTCAAACATAATCCCTCAAGTTGTTCTAACTTATTAACTTGTGAAATTTGTGTCTATGTACCTTGGAATAAATATACAAACTAATCAAAATTTTAATGTTAAGTATATTCACACCTATCACTTGCACACATACATTGATATTTTATTTGAAAACATTCTTTTTTGTTGATTTTTAAGGACACGAACCTAGTCTTTTTACATAGAGGCAAACATTTGTGATGAATGTTGATCCGGTTACTTAACTTGGTCATGTTGTTATTAAACGGATTGGTTGGAATGTCATTATAGCGTTTTGAGGCAAAAGCACACATTTGTGATGTGTATCGATCCAGTTACTCAGCTACATCACATTCCTAATTGGCCACTAGCTCTATTAATAACCTAAAGGCTAGCGGAATATTTATTTCATTGAAATTTATAAACTTTTTTTAAACACATTATTTTGCCTACCTTATTGCTTTTGCTAATCATTCTCATGAAAATATACTAGTAATGCCACTTATTTAACTGGCTTAAAATTATAAATGAATATGGCAACTTCTTAGGGTGAACAGACTAACATCGTATCCTAATTAACTAATATAATTAGCCCTAAGTAACTTACGTCGCTAATTTCATGAGCTAACATGCCTTAGCAACATAAAAGACTATGTTCACGGCTAAATTAATCCTATTAAATCCTAGCCATTGCCACATTCACACAATTGACACATGCATACCTAAACAAACTAGCATACACAATGCAAAATTCACATTCAAAGTAAAAATACATAATCCTCCCCACATTTGAACAACACTTTGTACTCAATGTGAGAAGGATACACACAAACACCTAAGGTGGGAAATAACATAACATAAAATAATTATAAAAATATAAACAAAACATAAATACAAAATTAAAAAGAAAAAGGTTTAGAACCATGACCGTCATGGTGATTGAGGTGGTTAAGGTGATAACGGTGTCTAAAACCAAATGTGCTTGACGTAC
This sequence comes from Erythroxylum orinocense, assembly GCA_025531955.1. NCBI lineage: Eukaryota > Viridiplantae > Streptophyta > Magnoliopsida > Malpighiales > Erythroxylaceae > Erythroxylum > Erythroxylum orinocense. Next base: position 15,206,164 of record JANZLX010000005.1, read on the forward strand.
GAGATTATTGCCCTATCTTATAATTGATTTAAAAAGAATAAGAAAGTTAGCAATCCAACCATTCCATATCATTAAAAGTTTATTTTAGAATTTAAAACAAACCTATCTACACAACAATTTAAATCTAATTACTAAATATGCTAATTTAGGGTCATTAGCTTGACCTTGCATTCTTGGAAGCTTATCCAGGATCAATTATGAACGGCTTGCTTCCATCTTTCTTGCGTAACATCAGTTTTATAGGCTGTGAGTAAGCTGCAAATTGCAAGATAATGAAAAGGACATAATCTATCAAATTAAGGAAACCTAATAAGCTTAGTAATGTCCTTTTCGATGACAAACTGACAACAAAATAAGAAATAATGAAACTCCCTAAATCTTCCATTGAATCCAACAGTTTTTCTTATAATAGGGTGAGTTGTTCATATCTTTCCTCAGTTACCCCTTCTCCTCTTCTTCTTTCACTTCATGAATAGAGACTTCCATGTCTTCTTCAACGTTTATGTCTGTTTTCACTTTTTCTTCTTCGTTTTACTCTTTTAAAGATTCGAACACATCGATTCTCCTAAGTAAGTCGCCCTCCTTTAGATTCTTTAATACATCATTCATGTGGAATATCACTTGGTCATTACTAAACCAAAGAATAATGTTCTCTTCATAGACATCTATTAAAGCTTTTTCGATGTTCAAGCATGGTATACCAAGATCTGCCAGATAATATGAGGGATTTTCATCCTCTTTCTGCATTTTTTAGTCTTCTATAAGGTTGGGTTTAGCTTGATTTCTCACTGGATCTTCTAGCTCTACCTCATTCCCAAGTGTGATAGCATGATATGGCTTTTGTTGATGTATTTCCATGCTGCCCAGGAAGTTCTCCACATTTTGCTTACAAAATTCACTAGAAACATGTCTCAATTGAATCTCTAGGATTTGAATAAAAGAGGCATGATCTTCCATTACTTGCTCAAACTTCTCTTCTAGTATCTTATGGGCCTTTTCCATGTTTGTGAGCTTATCCATGATTTTGTCTAGCTTGGAATCCCATAAATTGGATTTATCTTACTAAAGTCCTAATAGGTCTTGATGTCTCATGGGAGTTCTTACATTATTAGACTAATAAAAATCTGGGCAATTTTGCCATCCTGAAGTGTACATGTTTATATAAGGATGATAATTTTCCCCGTTAAAAAGTGCCTCATTGAAGCCCACATGAGTTCCTTGCTCCCTATAATATATATCCTCCTACATTTAACCTTTTGGACTCCTCATAGTTATCTAGTGATATCCAAATTGATGTGCCTTTGACTTATGCCCAAACTTCTTTCCTTTTCTTTTTCTAATAATTTTTTAATCCTTATACTTAAAGAATTAAACTAATCCTACGCCTCCCCGATAATGGTGCCAAAAAATTGATCGTATTCAGCGAGATTTATAATTATAAAATACTGCAAGTGCACGGGTCATGAAATGTAGTAATTGAAAGGGTGAACTAATAAAGTGAAATTAAAAATTAAACAAGAATATAAACACTGGAATTTGATTGCAGGAATTCAACTCAAGAAATTACCTTAAAACAAGAATTGAAATTGAACAACACAAAAGGTCATTATGGAAATTAGTCAAGATAAATTACCAAGTTATGAGAGAGGGGATTCTACCTATCATTAATGCTAGCCTAGCCAATTATGTGTTATCGGGGTGTCAGTGATAGACTATCATAAGATGAATCACTCTCTCTCAAGTTATAATCCTGCATCTTAAATCAATAACCCTAATTAAATTATGAAATTTGCAATCTCTTAATTAACAAAAGACCCATAATTAAAATTAGATCGGAAGCTCTCTACTAAACTATCGGGTCTCACATGAAATCTCTCTCCACATAAAAACTGATATGATTAACTATGTAGTCTATTAGATCGCCTAACTCTCGTTAATTTAATCTAATCATTTTTATCCGGCTCACCCTCTCGGTTTGTTACCCAAATATGTAAAAATTGAAGTTAATCAAAATACCCAATCAATAAAACACGAAATCAATTATATTAACATTAAATCAAAGTAAAACACCAAGGGAAGAGTTAGAACATCGTCAACAATCCAAAACCCATCTTGATACAATCCATTGCAATCTTATACATTAAATGAATAAAAATGAAATGGAATGGAAATTGAACTTGGACCGGACAATCTAGAAAGGAAGCAGCATTAGGAGACCATCTAATTTGGAAAGCAACAGCATCGGGACCTGCTTCTTCTTCCTCTTTTTCTTTCTTTCTCATTTCTTTTTTCTCTCTCTTGAACTTTCCAAAAGTGGCAAAATGTAGAAGCTCCCTTACGGTTATATCCTTAAGTATTATATAACATTTCCAATTATGGTAACCCTAGGGTCTAGTCCGAAAGGTCCAAAAAATCCTTCGAAAACTCAAGTCAAGACTGTTGATTGCGTATTTATCGCGCAGGCCACGATTGTGCCTTTTTGGTTCTGTTGTGATCGTGTCCTATAACAACACAATCGTGGCTCCCTGCACCAACTTCTATCACGATCATGGCTCGTTGCTCTTGCTTCTGTCACAATCGTGGGTCGTTGCTCTTGCTTCTATCACGATTGTGGCTTTGGATTATTTCTCAAGTCTTCTCCAAATCTCCTCCAGTTGTCCTGAAACACTAACAAACACATCAAGGCACCTCATAAATATAAAATTGAAGCTCAACATCAGGTTCTAACCCATAAAACACCTAAAACACAAATATTTACTAACTAACACAATTCTAACCTAAACACGCACTAAACAATCAAATTAACAACTATACATATACCAAACTACTCACAAAATATGATGTAATCTACACCTATCACTAATTATGCTTTGTTTTCCTTATTTTTCTTCTAAATTCCTAATAACTAGTGGCATGAAGTTTAGGATGATTTTTTGTATCTAAATTACTTTCAAATTCCTCTAATTGGTGTTAAAAAGAGGAGGTGGCTTGGTTTGATTGACAACTATGTTGGAATCTTATATTTCATATGTTTAGTGAATTTAAGGTTTACTAGTTGTATAAGAAGTTATCTAATTTTCTTTATCTTCTCCTCTTTTTTCCTTTGATTTCCTTTTTTAATCTCTTTCTTCATTTTTTGAGACCTTGTTATTTTAGTTGTAACATAACTCTTCTAGTTATATTTATCTTTTTTCTCTTTCTTAATATTCTTTTTAATTATTTATATATTTTCTTTTTCTATTTTATTTTTCTTTCTTTTCTTATGTCAAGTATTGATGAGTTATGAAAGTTATTAACTAACAAGGATTTTTATCACCAAATTTCTACTTTTAATCGATTAAGTTAATATATAAAATATTGTAAGTCTTAAACTTTACATCTCTTTATATCCTTTTTCATTTAAATTTCTTTTATTTATGCATTTTTCAGAGACAAGAAAGTTAAACATCTTTGTTATGAAGGGAATCTAATTTTTCACATTTCAATAAGGTTGTTTATGGTTTTACTTTAATTCTTAGATGTGATTTTGTCATAGTTCTGATATCCTTTTCTATCTCTTGTATAATATATGGTAATAGAAATTAAAATTCCAAACTTTAGTAACAATTTCTTTCATTTTTTTGGCTTGGTCAAGCCTAATTGAGCCTCAGGCTACCAAAGTCTAATTGGACATGAGATCTAGCTAAATGCCTCAAATTTGATCAAACCTTGGTCCTATCAAAATCTAATCAAACTAATCAAACACTGGTTTAAGCTAAATATTTTAGACTCATTCAGGTATGAGAATGGGCTCATGGGTGTGACGAGCTTTACCACACACATGAGTGTGTGTGTCACACTCGTGACTAGTGTGTCACACCTGTGACACAATTGTCACAGTTGTGACAACCCTCTCATAGCGTGAGAGGTGTTGCATGGCGTGAGAAGAATTCTTATACCTATGCATGCTATAATATGGCCATGAGACATTCCTCCCTTTGTTCTTCACTTCACGTTCTATCTTGTCTCTTATTCTTTCATTCCTCTTCTTCTTCTTGCTCTATGAATCTATAAAGTATGGACATTGAGAAGATGACTTCAATGAATATGCTTTCACGTCAATTTAGCTCCTTCACTTCCAAAATGTACCTAAAATCAAATATGAGTTAAACTAAGTATCTTAAGCATTTCTAAGGCATTAATCACTAAGTGTAGAAAATTAAATGAACCAACATTTAAGCACATATCAAGTTCCTCCAAACTTAGATTTTGACTGTCTTCGAGTAAATTGTCAAAATAAAAATCACAAACCAAAATTCTTACTTATTTTCCATATTTCCTAATAATAGATAATCATAAATAAAGATGAATGACTTAAAAAACCAATAGCAATAAGTCAACATTCAAAGCTTCTACTCAAGATCAATCAACTTTCATCACCCTAAGAAACTGAGTAATCTAAAGGTAGACTTGGAAAAAAGTTGTTTAAAAAAGATATTTCCATGGTTACACTCAAACACCATTCATGATCACAATAATCCACAACTTTGCATATCATTTCATTTCTCCACCACTAAAGATCATATGTATAATCATGAATCAAAGGACTTTTCTAGGGTTGTAATGTGGGCAAGGGTGATATGTATTTTTGGGTAAGGTAGTATAAAATCCATCAAGCTAGTGAAGAAAAAGTAACACTCAATGAGATATAAAGTGCACACATTGACATTCATTCAAAATTGGGTACTGTCAGCTATGATGAATGCAACAATTATATTTTACAACTCAATTCAACTCTCACACAATAAACCACATAAACATAACACAAAGAGTGCTCCATCTAAAACAACATCCACCTCATATGCAATATATTGAAACCACCCATTCAATACAACTTAAGGAGGATAAACCAATAATTAACAATTGTATTTCCTCCTTGATGCTTTTATTAAAACTCAGACAAATTTTTTTCTTTCTTTTTTTTTTCAAATATAATAGCGATAGAAGCTACATCAACATGGGAATTCATAATATGGAATTTTAAAAAATATAACCAAGCCATATATATGCATAGCCCACATTTAGGCTTTTGTACAATCATAGTCATCAAGAATTAACAAATGCTCCACTAGCTTTAAGGCTTGGGTAGGGCATTTAGTTAGTTTTAAAAGCATGCAATGTGGTTTATACACAAGGAAAGGCTAACAAAGCTCAAAGGGGGTTAACAAAGGAAAATTCATATACATGGGTAGGCTATTTGGCTAATGTAGCTTAGAAACAACAAAGAATGGCTAACCATTTACGTGTAAATGCATGTGATAAAAATGTGGTATTGAATAGAAAATTAAAGATAAGTCAGAAAGTACATGCCATGAAGGTCACACATAACAAAAGATAGTGAGACTGATATGGATATGTCAATCTAATATGGCTTAAAATCTCATTGATTTTTGTCTACCAGTAGTCACTGCTCTACTAAGGATAATGCACATTAAACAATTATAAGAGAAAAAGTACATGTTAAGGCTGCCATGGATTTTTCTAGTCAATTCACATTCTAATTATGACTAAATAAACTTAAAAGCAATATAAAACAAGAGATTTTTTATTTTGTTTGTTTGATTTTGAAAACCATTTAAGAAGTCACACAAGCTATAATTAAGCTAAAAACATCTATAAAAACAAAGATCCCCACTCCCACACTTAAAACTTACATTATCCTAATGTAACATCAAATGTAAGAAGTGGAGCATTTAATGAAAATAAAAGTGTAAAAATGTAAATAAACAGAAATTGGCTTCCCTTAGGTTGCCTCCTAAGCGGTGCCTTTGTTTTGGGTCTTTGGCTTAACTCCCTGTTGCATGCATCAAGTGATGCCAGCCAGTTTTTCTGACATCAACACTTCCAAATCCTCCATTTGAAAACCTTCATAATACATTTTCAAGCAATGACATTCACTCTAAATGTCTCGTTAGTTTTCAGACTCTGCATCTCTATGGTACTAAAAGGAAAGACACGAGTAACGACAAATGGTCCAACCTAACGGGAACACAACTTACCTAGAAATATTTTGAGTTTGGAGTGATATAGTGGCACTTTTTGGCTTACCGAGAAGCTTTTCCTTGAAATCATCTTTTCATGAAAAGCCTTCATTCTCTCCTTATATATGATTACGTTCTGATAAGCATCATTTCACATCTCCTCCAACTCTTGCAGCTGGAACTTCCTATGCACACCCGTACCATCCAAATTCATGTTGCATCTTTTGATAGCCCAATATGCCTTGTGTTGTATACACTGGAATATGACATGGCTTCCCAAACACTAGTCTATACAAAGACATCCTAATTGGTATTTTATAAGTTGTCCTGTAAGCCTATAGTGCATCTTCCAGTCTTACACTCTAATCCTTCCTATTCGACTTCTCTATTTTCTCCAGGATCAATTTAATTTCTTGATTTGAGACTTTAACTTGCCCGTTGGTTTGGGAGTGGTAAGCAATGAAAACCTTGCACTTAATGTGATATTTTCTGAACATTGTTTCTATCACCTTGTTGCAGAAATGAGTTTCTCTGTCGCTAATGATTGTTTTTGGTATCCTAAACTTAGAAAGAATGTTAGTCATAACAAAATCTGCAACAACCTTTGTATTATTAGTTCTCGTGGCTTTGGCTTCCACTTATTTAGAAACATGGTTGACTAAAAGTAATATATAAGTAAAGCTTAAAGATAAAAGGTCCCATAAAGTCAACACCCTAAATGTTAAAAATTTCACAGAAAAGCTTTGGGGTTTGTGGCAATTGATCCTTACGAGATAGGTTACTTAATCGTTGGCTTCTATCATATGAGTAGCAGAAGGTATATGCATCTTTGAACAATGATGGCTAGTAAAAACCGCTCTCCAAAACTTTATTAGCTGTCCTTTTCACTCCAAAATTGTCCTCCATCCATATACGAATGCCAGAAAGCTAAGATTGAGGGTGTTTCACTTGTAGGTGCACACCTCCTAATGACTTTATCTGCGTAGTGCCTCCAAATATGGGTCATCCCAAACATAATACTTTGTTTATATGGGTAATTTGTTAGTAACTAAAAAATTTATAATACCTGCATACTATGGTGCTGTCAAATCGATAAAAAACAACTGCTCATCGGAAATGTCTCTTACAAAGGGATATCATCTTCCTCCTTTATTAAACGAATGAGTTGGTCAGCCACCATGTTTTCTGCACCTTTCTTATCTCCGATCTCCAAGTTGAATTCTTGAAGCATGAGAATACATTTGATTAACCTTCATTTCGCTTCCTTCTTTGTGAGCAAGTATCATAAAGTTGCATGGTTAGAATAAGCAAATACTTTAGCACCAAGAAAATACGATCAAAATTTTTCTTAAGCAAAAATAAAAAATAACATTTCTTTTTCAGTAGTTAAATAATTTAGTTGAGCCGGGTTTAGAGTCTTGGAAGCTTAGTAGATGGCACGCAAAGCTTTTCCCACCCTCTTTCCTAGAACTACCCTCATTACATAATCATTTGCATCACACAAGATATCAAAGGGGAGGTTCTAATCTAGCGATTGAATCACCGATGGGGATGTCAGAAGCTCTTTAAGTTTGTTGAATGTTTCCTTACACTTCTCATTTAACTCAAAGGAGACATCTTGTTGTAAGAGCTTATATAATGGTGCAGCTATCTTCAAAAAATCCTTAATGAACCTTTGATAAAAATCTGTATACCCAAGAAAAGAACACACTTCCTACATAGTAGAGAGGTAAGGTAAAGAAGAAATAAGATTAACCTTAGATTTTTCTACCTCAATACCCATAGAAGATATAACATGACCTAAAACTATACCTTGATCCACCATAAAATGACATTTCTCCCAATTCAACAGAAGGTTAGTTTCAATACATCGTTTCAAGATTCTCAAGGCACTCATTAAAAGAAGAACCATTTATGCTAAAATCATCCATGAATGTCTATGATCTTCTCAACATACATAGAAAAAAATGCTTACCATACATCTTTGGAATGTGGCGGGTGCGTTATATAATCCATATGGCATTATTCGATAAGTGAACATACCGAATGGGTATGTAAATGTGGTCTTCTCCTGATCTTTTAGTGTGATCAGGATCTGAAGATAACCTGAAAAGCCATCTAAAAATAATAATAATCATAACCAACCAATCTCTTAAGCATCTAATCAACAAAGAGAAGGAAAAAGTGGTCTTTACAAGTTGCAAAATTCAACTTCCTATAGTCAGTACATACTCGCCACCTGGTTTGTACTCGAGTAGGAACCAACTCACCTTCTTGATTAGTCTTAGCAGTGATTCTAGACTTTTTTGGAACCACCTGGATAGGACTTACCCATTTACTATCAGAGATCAGGTAAATAACCCCAACATCAAGAAGCTTCGGCACTTCCTTCTTCACGACTTCCATCATCGGAGGATTTAGCCTACGCTAAACTTGCTTTGTGGATTTTACTCCTTTAGCAAAATATAATGCATGCATATGGATGGGCTTATTCCTTAGATATCTGTGATCATCCACTTGATGGCTTTCTTATGCTCTCTCAGCATTCGAACCAATTTGCCCTCTTAATTCAAAGTCAACTTCACTGAAATGATGACTGGGAGAGTCTACTTATCTCCCAAATAGGCATACTTGAGGTGGGTGTGGACTGACTTCAGTTCCAATTCCAGTGCCTGCACATCAGAAGGTAACAAATTCTAGTGAGATTTAGATAATTTCACAAATGCCAAATCATAATTTTTTGGAGAATTGTCCAATGATTCCAAAGTGACCACCTCTTCCATCAGTTCTTCTCCCATTTCAACATCAATGTTGGCTTCTGCTTCCAATTCCTCAGTCAAGATTATTTGTAAATGATCCTTGCAACTTAATTTAAACTTTTCCTGTACTAAAGAATCAATCGTATCAATAGAGAAAACACAGTGATCATCATATGGACGTTTTATGGAATCAAATACATTAAAATGGATAACTTCCGCATCAAATTCCATTGGGAGGGTGTCCTCACCAACATCAATCTTAGATTGAGCTGTATATAGAAATGATCTCCCCAACAAGATAGGTATCGAATTGTATGAAGTACCATCATTCATATCAATAACATAAAAATCTGTAGGAACTACTAATTTATTTAGTCGCAGTCAGACAATTGTATAATAACACTCATTTCTTTCAAAGGACCCAAATTCAACGAATCATAAATTGAATAAGCCATCATATGTTAGACCCCGATTCGCATTAATTGGCTCAATGGTGAGAGGCGTTCACTTAAAGTGAAACAAAACCTTGAGGTCATGGGTTCGAATCATGGATTCCACCCATGACCAAAGAGGACAATACTGATTAAGGTTGGATGCCGCGGTATAATCCGCAAACACAAGCCGCAGTATAACCTGCAAACACACGCCGCGGTATAACCCGCAAACACCTTCGGGTGGGGTGTGGGGTGTGGGGTCCAACATTTGTGGTCATGATTTAGGAGTTGTCTTAATGTAAGATGTCTACACTTTAGCTTTTGTGAACAAATAATTAGCACCAAAGAGTCAATATTTATCCACTTGCAAAAAGGAATTTCTATTAGTAGTGATGGCTATTGAATACTGGTATCATTACTAAGTGGAAAACCATTCATAATCAGTATGAACCACAAGACTTAATTTTATGATTTAACAAAGAATGAACATCCCATTCCATTATAATTGTCTCCTTAAGTTACTTGGTTATAATTTTAGGATTAAATATAAAAGAGCAAAGAGAATAGAACTATTGAAGCACTTTCTAGGATTATCAATATTGAATTTTATGCATTAAGGTTATCTTAAGTATAAAAATAGTTGGAAGAAATAAAAATAACTAAGAGAAGGATCATTCTATTCAAGACAAAGTAACAAAGTTATCTCAAGGGAACCTAATGTCTAATTCTTTTCAAAGGCAAGACATTAAGAAAGCTTAATAAGGGGATATTATAGGTTCCTAAGTACGTTTAATGCAACATTCCACCACCATAGAGTATATACCCAAACATTCAAGAACATTTAAGTACATATCGTATGATAATGGTATGTTAGAGCAATACATATATCCAACTTACACATGGCATCATCTAACATAATTTAAAAGTCACTAAATTTTAAACCATTCATTGCATTCATTTACAAAGCTTACACTGTTTCCATTAAACAAATATTTACAAAATCTCATACCAGTTCTAGCAAAAACTACAAAATAAAAGCTATAACTCTTCTGATGTCAGCTAACAGACCTCTGAGCCATAACTTAGTCCAAATAGTTCCTCTAATCCAGAATAAGATACTAAGCCTCCTGTCTCGTACCTCAAAAGACACGTTGCAATTTTTTATGAGTTTTACGAACTCAATGAGCAGACCATCATTGATGATTTCACCCAGATCATATACACAAATCACATATTTCACAAATATTCATTCAGAACATGTATATTCCAAATACTCACATTAACATGGCATGTCATAAAATCATGGTGAATTAAAACAGATATATAATTACAGATGCATATGAGACTCCGGATTTGTTATTATTGTTGTGACTGAGTGCCCATCACATACTTATATAGATACTGATCCATTGGGCTCAGTAAGAAATATATATCACGGAGCAAAGTTCTATGTGCAGAATCAGAAATCACGGAGCAAAGCTCTACGTGCAAAGCTCTCATAGTCATAAGACCTAAGTATAGCATTCAACTTTCGTTGAGAATATAAATATCATTCAGAATTGTCAAACAAATCAGAGCACTTCTAATACAATCCCAAATATTAAACTCTTTGGACTTTAAGTTCAAAATTCATAAACAATCATAACAGTTCAATAATTGGAAGCTTAAAAAATTAAATCAAATCAATCCTAGGAAATCATCTAAGTTGACTGGTGTCCAATGAGCTCCTTTATAACATACAAACACATTTACAAATATCACACTTTTGCACAAATATACAAGTATTCCTTTATGCACATCTACTTTTATAAAATATGCATAATGCATGTGCAATGATAATTCTGGGTATCTTATTGTGATCCTTATCATCAAATCAATTAGATATCAAAGCCCTCATTAAAAACATCTATACTTATAATTTGGACCAAAATAAAACAATGTGAAATCAATTTCATAACCTAATTGACCACTTCAGATTTTTCTTACATTCATACGGGTCAACTTTGCATAATTAATCTGATAAGGTTAATGACAAAATTAGGCAACACTTCCTTCTTGAAAGTTGTACTCCAATTTCTTATGTTTCCAATGATACCAAGTTCATCCAATTTGGTTTAGTATTTCAAAGTTATACTCAATTTACTTGTACTGTTTTATGTACTATAACTATACTCTATATTGAATTTCAAGTCAGATTCTGTAATTCTTAGACTCAAAATTATAATTTAATCTCTTCATGCAATTTGTATTCTTATGTCTCTAGTGTAATCATAATTAATAACCATCTCATTCTTAAGTCCACAGATCAAGATCTAGTCTAATTACTGGAGTATGTTTGGTAAAAATCATCCCAGTTATTAGACTTCAATACAATCAAATTTTCATCTCAAATTCATAAATCAATCCACTTTAGAAAGCTGTGATTTTTGGTGGAGATGTAGATCAATGACTTATAAGTCTATTGGTTTAAGAATCAAGTCATTTGAACATCGGATGAAGAAGTTATAACAAAATTATTGAAGGATGTTCAGAAATGATTTCTTCAGAAATATCAATTGAAAGTCGCAATTGTGCAAAAGCACAATCACGAGTTTCACCCAAATCATCAACTTGATTTCCACTGCACCTGCGAAGTCGTGGTCGTGCAAAAGCACGATTGCGACTTTGCTATTTTCTTAGGTTTTCTCTCTTCTTCTTCACCGAATTCCCTTTTATTATTCTCCTTCCATTTTCCTTTCATTTCCGTAATAACTCATTCCTAATTCATCTATTCTACATTTCTAACTCCAAATACAATCTCTACACAAATCATATTCAAGTTTACACTTCAAAAATCATAAATCTGAAACTCCATCTATTCTTCCTCTCTCTATTGTAAATTTTTCAAAAGCTAATTCTCACATCAATTAGCTCAAATAACATTCAAACAATTCTTCTAACTCATTTTTAGCTCATCAAAACACACACAATGCAAAAATCCAAGATTCACCCTTAAACATCAAAATCTGATCCTAATACATGCAACTTTCAATTTTTTGCAATTTTCCCACATTCACAAATTCAATTCCTCATCTAAGTCATTTAGCACAGGTATTCATCGAAACTACTGCTTTACCTTCTCATGCATGTATTCATCTCTAACACCAGTCATTATAAAAATCACAATTCAACAAGATTTGCAACACATTTTTAACAACTCCACAGATTCACGTATGTCAATAGTGAATCCAACATATAAGTATTTCTCCAAAACAAAACAAAGTACCATATTTATCCATTCTCATACATTTCTGTATCATTTTCATTTTACTCCAATTATCACAAGTGTTTCAATCCCATTCATGCATTATCAAAATACCATTAAAACATCATCAAAATCACTTACTTGGCTCAACTCAAAATCCGAAAATGAAGTTTTCAGTGGATGAAGACAACCAAGGATAAACAAAACAAAGACTCTCTAAGATGTAAGATTCAAAATCCATTTTCTCAACAAATACAACTTGGTGCTTTCGGCATTGAACAAAACCGAATGAAGAACAACACAAGTTTTAGAAATGGTTTTGCTTAACCTACGTGGCTATTATGCATGTCTCACATATGTCACTTAACCAACTCTGCCACTTATCACCACACATACAAGCCATTTTTCATATATATATATATATATATATATGTTGCCACGTGCCATATTATAATTGGTCTAAATTTCAATATTTTTCTAAAAATTCACAAAAATTCTAAAATACCCAAAATAAACCAAAATTGTCAAATCACATTTAATAACTCAATTATACCCTAAAAATGTAAATAAATCCATGTACAATCATATGAATGTGCGAAAAGATGGGCACGTCACATTTAACTTATGCATGACGTGCATTTTTCCTAATTTCTCAATACTTTCTCATAAATTACTATTCTAGCCTTAACTTGGATGATAGGATGTTACAATTCTCCCCTCCTAACAAAAATTTCATCCTCAAAATGCTTAATTGATTGATCAAATAGGTAGGGGTATTGATTCCTCATATGCTCCTCCGTCTCTCATGTGGCTTGCTTACTCGAATGATTCTTCCGAAGGACTTTCACCATTGGGATCACTCGGTTCCTTAATTGTTTACTATGATAGCCAATTATCCTCACAAGTTATTCAACATAGCTCAAATTACTAGACTTCAATCTCCTAAGTCGGTATCACATGAGTTGGATCCAATCGTTATCGCCTAAGCATACTCACATGAAACACATTGTATATCTAGGCCATTTCCAATGGTAAGGCTAACTTATAAGCCAATGGTCCAATTCTTTCAATTATCTTATATGGACCAATATATCTCAAGCTTAGCTTACCCTTCTTACCAAATCTCGGTACAGCTCACCATGGTGATACTCTTAGAAATACTCTATCTCCACCTGATACTCCATATCTCGCCTGTGTTGATCCACATAGTTTTTCTGTCTATCTT
>JANZLX010000005.1:15219945-15231278 GCA_025531955.1 Erythroxylum orinocense
TCTTTTCTCATCAATATCCTTGAAGTATAAAATTCATCTAATACACAAAACATATAGTAAAACACTCATTGAATTTTTATTTCATATCTCTAAATTGCCACTTAAAGATCGGGGTCCAACAGTCCGTGAGGCACTCCTCCCTTTGTTCGTCACTTCACATTCTATCTTTTCCCTTCTTCTTTATCTTGCTCCATGAATCAATAGAGTATGGACATTGAGAAGATGGCTTCAATGAATATGCTTTTAGGTCACTTTAGCTCCTTCACTTTTGAAATTTACCTAAAATCAAATATAGCTAAATTGAGTATCTTAAGCAGTTCTAACACATTAATCACTAAGTGTAGTAAATCAAATGAACCAACATTTAAGCACATAATAAGTTGTAACCTTTTTCTTATGTTTTTTATATTCTTACATAGTGCGTTAAGGTTTCCCCACTTAGCTCAGTTCCAAAAATAACCCTGAATCCTCAAAAGACTAAAAAGTTGTGAGCTGGAAAAGATAAAATTTGTTGAAAATATTGTCTATCGTGATAATGTCACAATTATGACTAGCCTCCATGCACCAAGATCTTCTCTTTTCTTCATATTCCTATTTCTATACACTCACAAACACATCAAACACCTCTTGAAATATAAAATTAAGATCAAATTCTTGCTCTAAACCAATCAAACACTTATGACACATATAAACCTTATCAATAACATAATTCTAAGCCTATACACCAGATAATCATCTAAGAAATACTTGAAAAACCACTTAAATACTTATAAAAACATAATATAATCTACACCTATCAAATATCCTTCATTACTCATTTAAGTAAAGCAATATGTGAGATATAGTATATATAGAGATTGGATAGTATGGCTAGCATAAGTTGAAGCCTTCCACCATAAGATAAAACATTTGTTGTTCTAATTGTTAAATTACCTTTTAATGGAGTTTAAGAGAGGGAGTAGTCTCTCTTAGTGAGCTTCATCACTGAGGTGGGGTGAGTGTTGTTCCTACATTTACATTAGAATCAGTAGAGAGGATGAAAAATATTTTGTTAAGATTAAAAGAGAAACCTAATAAGTCAATTAAATGTCAGACCCCTTATAATTTTGAACTTGGTGAGTCCATAAAAGACCTCCATACAGAAGACAAAAATGTAGGGTGATAACGGATCACCCTGCCTTATACCTCTTGCAGCTTTATTGTTGTTTGAAGGTTCCCCATTTGTGAGAATTAAGTAGGTTACATAAGTAATGTAGCCCTTGATCAATGTTATGAATGTGTTAGGCAGTCTCATGGCATGTAGTGAGGAGATTACAAAGTCCAAACTCAAGGAATCAAAAGCCTTAGTAAAATTAATTTTCAAGGCACAACTTTAATGGTTGATTTAAAGCTATAACCTTTGAATAATTCTTATGCCAACATAATCTTGTCACCAATATTTTTGCCTTATATATTATAGGTACATTAGCGTCAATTGATGTATTCAGGCAATGGTCTCCTTAATATTTTGGCAATTATCTTTGCAGTGATTTTGTAGATCATGTTACAGTACGTAATGGCTCTATAATCATTGAAAGATGAAGGATTTGGTACCTTTGGAACTAGACATAGATGAGTCTTGTTTAACTCAGTAAGAATTTTGCCATATTTAAAGAATTCCATGACAATATATATTACTAGTTCGCCAGTTTAGTTCTAAGAGTTTTGGAGAAATTTAGGATTATAACCATCTAAACCTACTACTTTATCTAGAGGGAAGGAGAATAATATTGTCTTTATCTCCTCAACTATAATTGCTTTAGTAAGATCATTACATATGTCTTGAGAGATAAGGAACTAAATAATTTTTCTCAACTCGTCAAATAATGGAGTTGATTCATATTGGTACCTAGTAGCTTTTGAAATGATTGACTGCCAACTCCTTCATATTGGATTGCCCAGATATGACATTTCCATCATGGTCAAAGAGTGGAAAGATATTATTGTGATTCCTTCTAGTTTGAAATGATCTAAATAAGAATTTGAAGTTTTTACCTCCTTTTAACTAGCTTACTCTAGATTTCTACAGGATTTAAGAGTTATAAGCTTCTAGTACGCTTGTATTTCTCTTAAGCTCTTGATATTCTTGTTCTCTATGGGAATTATCCTAAAGGTTCACTGCTAGTTTGTCCTCACATTTGTTTAAAGCATCCAAGACTTCTCTTTTTTTTTTCCATATGATTGGATCAGATATCATTTCTTGTAGCTTATTATTCAATGCGTATTATTGATATGATACATCATGTCAACACTATTAACTAAAGGGTTAACGACACGCTACTTTACAACAAATTAAAAGTTTAAATATATTTTTTCTACTTTTGATAATCCTAACTAGTATTATAAAATCAAGCAAAGTTCATAATTTTAAACATAGTTTACCCTAATTTATATTTATTGCCAATATATTTAAAAATTTAAGAGGTAACAGATGAAAAATGGTTAAAGAAAGAAAAGGTAACTTAATCAAGACGAACTGATTACAAAGTTTGAGAAACTAAAAAAAAAGATTTTTTCATAAATAAGGACCAATATTTGGCATATAGACTTATTTGATCTCAATTGATATTTAATTAGCATTCATTATAATTCTAACTAAAGTTTAATTAGATGTATAAATATATTTTAATTAAATTACTACAATATTTAAACTTTATCATAAACAGGTGTAAACTTTAAAAGTCTAGTACTTCTTACTTACCCTTCTTTATCCTACATATAAAATTTTCTCAACATGTTCATGTTAATATTGTTAAAAGTCAAATACTTGTGTGATTTGAGAGATGAAAAAAAGAAAATCAAGCTTTATAATAAAATATAATTTATGATTTATACTTTATTGTGTTTATACATTAATTAAGTTATGAATTTTAGTACTTTTGACATTTAAAAATTATAAACTTTTTATTTTTATTTTTAGCATGTGAGGTAAGAGATAAGATTATGCCTAATTTTCTATTAATGGTATCAAAATCATCTTTGGTTCTTAAACTTGATTATTATTGGATTGTTATTAATAATAATTATATAATTGATTATGTAACATTTTTAAACCATAATCTTAAAATCAGTATTGTATCTTGTTAAATATTTTTAAGTCAAAAACTGTTTGTTTCTATTTTTTTGTTTTTTGTTGTCGTTTTTGTAAAAAGAAGAACAAGTAAGTAAAACGTGTTTGACTTATTCTGTTGCATTTTTTTGTTTTTAAAAATAAAAAAAAATAACAACTGTTTTACAAAAATCAGAAAACATTATTTCTTTGAATTTTGATAACATGTTTTCTTTGACAGAAAACCAACATATCCCTACTTTCTATCTCGATTAATAATAATAATAATAATAATAATAAAAGTACAAAATTTATAATAATAATTAATAATTAATAATAATAAGATAATTAATTTGGTATAATAAAATTAATAATATTAAAAGTATTAAAAATAGTAAGTAGGAAATTTATAACAATAATTAATAAAAGTAAAAATAATTAATAATAAAAATAATTAATAATAATATTATTATTAACAATAAATAAGAATAATAATAATAAGAATAACTAATTAAAAATAATTATTAATAATAATAATAAATAAAATTAGTAATAACAACAACAACTTAATAATAATAATAATAATAATAATAATAATAATAATAATAATAATAATAATAATAATAATAAACCAAACATATTTTTATTTTTAGTTTTTTATTAAAAATCTCATCCAAACAAATTTTTGTTTTCAGTTTTATATTGCAAATTTTAACTAAACAGGTTTTCGTTAAAAAAAAAACAGAAACTAAAAACAGTAAACAAAAATCAAAACCAACAATAGAAAAATAAAAGTGAAACCAAACAGTCCTAAGATAAAAGACATAAATCCCAAACTATTTAATCAAATTAGACCACCATGATTTTAGATCTATTTATAGAGAAATCAAAAGAATCAATTTTTCCTAGAAATAAATAAGCTCGAGCCAACCTCTCTTGTTATTGTCTCCTGCTATTATAATCAGATGGTAAGTCATTTTGGAATCATCTTAGTTGGGTTCGACGAATGAGGTTTTTAGTAGGGCTATGAAGTACTTGTGTGGTTGAATCTAAGTTTTAGAACAGTTTTAGAACAAGAATAAACCCTCGCCACCGGTTGTACTTTCTTCGGCGACGTGATGTCGTGTGACTGATGTTAATTATTGACAGATGTGATAGCAAAACAATGGAGATTATGAAAAGTGATAGGTTGCCAATGTTGGGTAGTCATCGTCTTTGGTCGTAATCAGTGGTTCTCGGTTGAATTTGGCTTCAAAACTGGTACGACACTGGCGGCGTCACATTCATGATGTTTGGTCAAAATGTGAGGGAACATCTCACACGAT
Organism: Erythroxylum orinocense; assembly: GCA_025531955.1. Classification (NCBI taxonomy): domain Eukaryota; kingdom Viridiplantae; phylum Streptophyta; class Magnoliopsida; order Malpighiales; family Erythroxylaceae; genus Erythroxylum; species Erythroxylum orinocense. The sequence continues at coordinate 15,224,359 of JANZLX010000005.1, forward strand.
GGTGGCGAATGGAGTGCAGGCGGACGCGTGATTGTCGTGGGTTGCGGCTGCTATGGCGTTTAAAATATTTTATTTAATTTTAAAAGTAAAATTTTATATTATAAATAATTTTTAAATAAATTATTAAAATAATCAAGATAATTAAGAATTTTATTACTTTTAAATAAAATTAAAATTATTTTAGAATAAGAATTTGACTTATGTAGGAATCAATAATTGAAGGTGTACTTGTTTGATAGGTATGAAATAAAAAGAATGAGTATGGAATGAAAAATTGAGTTTGGTAAGAGACTATGATTATAGAGTCATTATTTTGATTACTCATTTTTGGATAATACCTCATTCCTCTCCTAATCTAGAGTAATGGGTATCATTGTTATGTAAGGGTGTACTTGTTACAATTAATTAAAATATAATTATTAATTAATTAAATATTATAATTAATTAATTAAAATATTATTAATAATAATTAACTACAATATAATTAATTAAAATATAATTCATTCATTAATTAAAATATTGTAATTAATTAATTACAATACAATTAATTAAAATATAATTAATTAGTTAATTACAATATAAGTAATTAAAATATAATTATTCATTAATTAAATATTGTAATTAAAATATTATTTATTAGTTACAATATAAGTAATTAAAATATAATTATTCATTAATTACAATATTGTAATTAAAATATTATTAATTAGTTATAATATAAGTAATTAAAATATAATTATTCATTAATTAAATTATTGTAATTAAAATATTATTAATTAATTACAATATAATTAATTAAATTATAATTCATTCATTAATTAATAATTATATTATAATTAATAATTAAAATATAATTAATTAATTAATTAATTGTAATAAATTTTTATTTCTTAGTAGTTTTACAAATCAACCATTATCAATGATAATGGTAATCATTCTTTTCTCTTATCCAACTATCATAATTATACTGCCATTTTCATTTCTTACTATATTTATTTCCATTCTTATTATCATTTTCCTATATGAACCAACCGCTCCTTTAATCTAATTTATAATCAAAAGATCGAGAATATTATCTTAGAATATTAGAATTTTATTAATAACTAGAATCAAATAAGACTTGACATTGTATGTATATAATTTGATAACTTTTTCATGTTAAATTGCATATTCTATATATGTTTGACATATTTTATATGCATATTGAATTAAATGTTTATACATATGATATTTTACATATAATTGTTGTTGGATGAGATCATGTAAAATTAAATCTTTCATTAAATTAATATAAATATTTAGAATTTCATTATTATAACTGTTTATCATTAAGCTTGTTGAACAAATTCAAAATAGCTTAAACTCTAATACATTTAGTCTTATAGCAAAGAGTCTTACTTAGCTAAATTTATGTCATATAGATGACTAGATTCGCAATCACGTGAATTTAGAGATTGAGTTAGGGATAACATATAAGATGCATTTTGACATAGAGATATCACCTAATAGATTTAGGAATCACATTAGATGTGATAAATTTAGTTGATTTGATAAATTTAGTTGATTTGTTAAACAAACTCAGTATCAACTAAATTTAAATGAGATCTTAGCCATTGTAATGATTAAAGTAATCTTTTCATAAAAGTAGTGAGGGTTATTATTTAAAAAAAAGTAAGAGTAATTATAAAAATGATTAAAGTCATAATCTTATTTGGTTTTTATTAAATATAACATATTACTTTCTTTCTTTACATTTATTTTGTTATATGCAGAAATTAGCTTATTCATGATAGTGGATACTAAGTTTTAGTAAAACAGATTCCTTATACATAGGTTTGAGAAGAGTTCTAAAATTATAAAGAAAAGTGTTTTCTTCATTATGTAATAGTACTATTAATCCATTTTGAAGATTTTAGTGATAAAGCTTAAGAGATATGTTAATGTCATATAGATGATAAATTGTAGTGACATTATAGAATTGATTAATATCTTTTAAATTTTAAAGGAAAGATAGAAGATGAATGCTAACATCATAATAGCATAATGCACTAGTTTCATAAAGTAAAGCTAAAAGGTATAGTGCATTAAAGGAATTGTTTCCCTCAATTTAACCTGCTGAAAGCATAAATAAGGATATAATTTAAGGCATTTGTTTTGATATGATAATATTTGTCATTAAAAGAAGATGCTTTCATGGCTTTTCTAATCAATTCTATATATGATAAAGATTATATATATTTCTAATTCATATATGATATTAAACTTGGATTTAGCACTATCATAATCTTTATGATATAATAAGAAATATATTGTTGACCAAATTTAATTAATCAAAGTTTATACTAATGGTTGGTATATGTTAGATCAAGAAAGATATATTTAACATATATAGAAAGAAAACAAAGTTTGATAATTAAGAGTATCTTTTTATGTCATGTTATATATATCATATGAGACTTATTACGTTGAAGGATGACCAAATCAACATCTAGTGAAAGGACAACTATGGTAATGAATTGTTAAACTTATACGTATAATGCATATAATTTAATAACAATTTATAAAAGGAGAAATATTTCATTAAATTTATGATAGATGCAGATTGTACTATGCTTTTCTATATGTTTAAGTGTGTTTTCAATTATTTTTTAGATGATTATCATGTGTATAGGCTTAAATTATTTTAGGGTTATTATTTGTATATATTCTAAGTGTTTGTTTGGTTTACAACAAGAATTGCATTTTCTATTTCATAAGGTGTTTAATGTGTTTGTAATTGTTGGAAATCAGAAAATGGAAGAATGAAGAAGATGGAGGAAGCTTAAAGGTTTCACAATCATGCATAATTAAGCATGATCATGACAATGACTGAACAATAGGAGCATGATCGTGACAAAGGCTGAATAGTAGGAGCACGATCATAACTCAAAGAGCACGATTTTGACAGGAGATTTCCATACGCAATTTTTTCGTATCTTTTAAGTTCAGCGATATTTTTGGAACCAAATAAAGTGGCAAAAGCCTAGATATAACCCTAGAACCTTTAACTGTTGGAAATCAGAAAATGGAAGAATGAAGAAGATGGAGGAAGCTTAAAGGTTTCACAATCGTGCACAATTAAGCATGATCATGACAATGGCTGAACAATAGGAGCATGATCGTGACAGAGGTTGAATAGTAGGAGCACGATCATAACTCAAAGAGCACGATTTTGACAGGAGATTTCCATACGTAACTTTTTCGTATCTTTTAAGTTCGGGGATATTTTTGGAACCAAATAAAATGGCAAAAGCCTAGACATAACCCTAGAACCTTAATACATTATTTAAGAACAAGAAAAAAAAAAAGAAAAAATGCAATAACTATTGAATCAAAGTGGAGAGATCAAAAAGAACATTTAAAAATTCTATCTTTATAGATCAAGGAGCAAATAGAGTTTTTATTCTTTCCCATATTTCTTTCATTGTTATTGATATTTAATTGGAAACCTAAGATGTAAAACATGTTCATGGAGTTCTAAACTAACATTAGGAATTATTTTGGATTTATTTTGTGACTTTATTCATTGTTGAATTCAATAAATTTTTGGATTTGTGATAATTGTTCATGCATAAACTTAACAACAAATTGATAAAGTGAGTCAAAGTAATCAGTGTTAGATTATACAATGAGATTTGGCAATTTAATAGACCCATAATTATTAAATTAACAATTATTTGAGGGGAGATCTTAGTTGTAAAATTGATTATCTAATAGATTGCTTCAGATCTAATTGAAGACATTAGGAAGAGTTTTGTGAATCAAGAGAATGAAAATATGGAAATTTCAAATTCAATTAGGGTTCATTGATTAGATCTTTAGAGAAAGTAATCAATACCTTAGGAGATCTAGGATCAAACATATAAATCAATTCAACAAGAATAAGGGAACAAAATAGAGAAAGAATAGTTCCTAAATATTCAACCTTGATCAATCCAATTTTTATTGCTAGCTCACTTATTATTTGATTATTTACTTGGTTTTATTTATTTGTTATTCAAATTTAATTCAAATCAATTTTGTGTTGTCTTAGAGAAAGTTAGGTTCAAATTGTTAGCTATTTCATAATCCTCATAGGTATGATAACATCTTATACTACAAGATAAGATTCATATACTTGCAGATATTGAGAGTATTATTATCAGATATAAAACTTGCTCAACAAGTTTTTGGCATAGTTGCCAGGCATTTAGTATTAGAACGATTTGAATTCCTTTGATTTAAGGAATTGTTACCCTTTCTTGTGTACTTAATCCGAAGCATTTAAAAAAAAGAAAAGTTTGGATGAAAAGTAGAAGAGATACCAAACTAGAGATCACAAGGCAAGAAAGGGGAATCTGAATAGTTAAATGACAAGAAGAGATAGAAAGGATGATAGTGGAGGAAATACATCACGGGGAGCAAAAGACCTTTATGGACTTCATGAGATCAGGGTTCAATGCCTATCATCAATGAATTACATGACCACTAGTGCAAGTGGCATCAGATATGTTAGAAAGGATGGAAAACAATAGGTGTCTTTAGAAAAGAAAAAAAAAAGGGCAGCAATCAACCTTCCAGGATCCAAAAGGAATGATTGCTGCAGATTTAGTGACAACATTGCAAGATGAAATCAACAATCTTACCAAGCAATTAAACAATATGGTAACCACCTCTTTCTCTATATTCAAAGTAATTCAACATAAATATGAGCTATATAGATAAGAGAGCCATATCACAACTAATTGCTTTTTAGTGGAAAATAAAAATGTGCAGCAATTACATTTCAATGGAGCACAATATGGATGAGTAGGTAATAGTCATTGATTGAACATATAAAATCCTAGGTAGTAGAACCACCTTAATTTCTTTTGGTTTAACAATACAGGGACTTAGTTAAGAAATCAAGGTCCACTTGGATTTTAACAAGACGATTCCAATTTAATTGATTCAAAATTGCATAAGCATATAGACAAGCTCACGAGTATGGAAGAGCCCTTGATGAGGCTAGAAGGGAAATTTGAACAAGTAGCAAACTCCTACCTCTTCTATTCAGAATTTGGGGGTTTAAGTGAACCAAATTACCAATGTAATATCTACGAGAAGTGTGGGAAGCCTCCCAAGCAATACTAATTCAATTCCAAGGGAGAAATTTAATGCTATCACACTTAGGAGTGGGAAAGAGCTAGAAGAACTAGCGAAAAAATAAACTAAACCCCACCTTGTAGAAGACCAAGAGAAGAAGAAAATGGATGAACTGAAGTATGAGGATCCTCCCTATTTTCCTCCTCTCCCACAAAGACATCATAAGAATGAGTTGAATAAACTATTTGTAAAGCTCATAAAAAACGAATAAATTGTAAATTACCTTACATTTTGTGCAGGCTTTGAAGAACATATCTTAGTATGCAAAATTTCTTAAAGATATCTTATCAAACAAGAGGACTTGGGATGACAGTCAAATAGTCTCCATGATAGAAACTTGCAGCTCCAAAGTTACCAACCATATGCCCTCAAAGTTGAAAAATCCAAGAAGTTTTACTATACCCTATATAGTTGTCAATTTAGAATTTTCTAAATGGTTATGTGAATTGGGTGCAAGTATTGGGGCTAGGCGATGTGAAACCAACTTCTATGCTTATTTATTTGGTGGATTAATCAATAAAGAAACCATTTAGCGTGGTCGAGGGTATGCCTATAAAAGTGGACAAATTTATCCTTCCTATAAATTTCGTTGTGCTAGACTTTGGAGAGGATCAAAACTATCCACTAATTCTTGGTAAACCCTTTTCAAATATTGGAATAGCTTTGGTAGATGTCCATAATGGCAACCCTATCCTTCGGATTGTTGATGAATAAGTGAAATTCAATATGAATAAGGTATTAAAGAATACAAAGGAGGGTAACTCCTTCGTGAGAATTGATGTAGTTAAATCTTCGAAGGTTGAAGAAGAGGAAGAGAAATTGATGACAAAGGTAATAAAGGTTGAAGAATATAAAGAAGTCTCTATTTAAGAAACGGAAACAAAAGAGGGGATCAGGAAGAATGAGGAAGAAAAAGAGCAATTCATCTTCTTGCAGGACAAACTACTGGATTTAATAGATGATTCAGGGAGTTTCATCATTCCCTATTTTATTGACAGTTTATTACTTAACAAACTTGCTTGGTTTTCTTAATTTTATTAATTATGTTCTTCTTTTTATATTGCAACATGTAGCTTATTTATAAGCTACTAAACTGAAATTGGGTGAAACGGGAGGAAGCAAGCCACTCATAATAGACCCGAGTTGAGAGTAAATATGAAAAGTACATGAAGCGATATTAAACAAGTGCTACTTGGGAGACAACCTAAGAAATAGGATTTTTTAATTGTTTAATTTTCATTCATTTTTTGTATTTTGTTAGTTTTATTTTTTTATGTTTATTTTGTAGGGAGTGAATTTGTAACATCCCACCCCCGACGGGAAAGATAAAATCGTAATTTAGCAAAGGATGAGAGTGATTGGGACTAATTAGGAATTTCCATGCATACTAGTATTGGTGAATAGTGAATTTTTGCACATGAAAAATAACTGTACATGCATTCATGATTATTTCCTGGTATTGGGTCTAAATGGAATTTTATTGTGAATAATGTGGAAATTGTATTTGAAAAATTTATTGGAGTGAGTTTTTGTGTGTTTTACATTTTTAGGGAATTTTTCTGGAATTTTCCAGGACAACTTTCCGGACCGAAAAAAATCGCCAAGTGGCGAACCGACTGGTTTTCGATACCAAAAATTTACTGTCAATTGGTACTGGATTATTGGATACTTTGTGTTAGAGTCAAAATTGGGACCCTTGAAAATGGATTGGAAATTGATTCTTATTTGGATTATTTTTATCAAAGATTTGAATGGTA
>JANZLX010000005.1:15231378-15247374 GCA_025531955.1 Erythroxylum orinocense
AGGAACCTCCTATCTTGATTCTTCAATGATTAAACACTTGCTCATCTTGATTTGCACGATTCTTTCATTGAATAATATCTTAAATAATTTGTTAACTAATTCTAGATATTTTATTATTATCAAAACATAAAGGGATTTAATTTGTCAACCACCATTAGTCCAACAGGGTTAAAAATGGAGCCAGTAAATAGTTGAGAGTTGTTATACAATTGAGTAACTGAGGGCATTCACGACAAATTGTTTGTTTTCATGTCAAAGGCTATAATGATACTCCATCCAACCTAAATAAATAAGATGACCTAGTTGAGTAGCCGAGGGACATTCATGACAAGTTGTTTATCTTTATTTCAAAAGACTAAGTTATCGTTAAAAAAAATTTAAAAAAAAGAGGTGTTACAATAAATAAACCTATTGTTCTTTTAAAAAATCAAGAATTCTCATGAAATGTTACTTAATGAAAGTTTGCCTTTTTGAATAATTAATAATTATAAATGTATGTTTATAAGTGCCATAGGTGTATGAATAGGATGTTAATATTCTGATTGATATGTATATTCACTCTATAGTACTTAAATATGAAAGAAATAAGTTAGTGTGTTGGCACTATTTGAATGATTCATGTTTGTAGTTAAATTTATTTTACAAGGTTCACTGACATTTTATCATTATTGCATGTTGCATGAATGTGTGATTATGTGTTTATTTGTGTATATATTTTTGTTTTTGTTATTGCTTGAGAAGAAGAAAATGTTTAAATATGGAGATGTTGATGGGTGTAGCTTGTACTATGTTTTGCTAGAATTTTAAGTGTGTTTTCAAGTGTTTCTTTGATGATTATCATATGTATAGGCATAAAATTATGTTATTGTTAGTGTTTATATGTATTTTAAGTGTTTGTTTAGTTTAGAGCAAGAATTGGATATTAATTTTGCCAGTGTTGAAAATAAGGAAATTGAAGAATAAAAAAGATGGAGAAAGCTTGAAGGTGTCATGGTCGTGCACAATTGAGCATGATCATTATAGAGGTGGAGAACAGTTGATAGATAGTTAATTGATCATAATTTTACCCCATATTTAATGTATTCTTGCTTAATATTTTATACTTTTGGTATATATTTAGTACTTAATTCATTTCAAGTATGTTTACATAGTATAATTGCTTTCATGGACTTAAAAGAGAAGAATTCAAATGAAAACGTGACGTAAAAAAAAAAAGAATTAACAATATGAAAGGAGTGCACGACTGTGCACTTTCACGATACTCAGCGAATTCTAATTATGCATGGTTTGATGCACAGCCGTGTAAGAGACCATACATAACCCAAAAATTTAGATTTTCATATATAATTGACGTTTCAAAGGAAAATCAGAGAAGGAAGTGGCATGCATCATTCTTAGAAGTCTAGAGGTGATTTGGAGTTTAAGGAGCAGGAGACATGGAGTTTTTATTGACATATCCATCAGAACGCAAGATCGAACATCTACATTATTAGAATACACGATAGAGAACAATCAGGGAGATTTAGAATTATGATTCCCTTGTTTTCTATTCTGTTTTTTGTATATATGGATATTATTTCATGTTTGTCGATGTATAGCTAAATTTTCTATTAGTATTGAGACTAGATGAACCCTAATTGTTACAAAAACATGTTTTGTCTTTTTTGTAAATGCAATTGAGTTGGTTGATTATTGTTATATAATTATCTAATTTATTATTTCTTTTTAATATGATTTATTAGACTTAAATCTAATTTCATTCTTAGTGATTGAGAAATCCTAGGTTTGAATAGAGCTATGATAATTGGAAAAAGTTGATTGCAATCCCAAAGATAAAAGGACATAGATCTTTTAGATTAGGGCCAAACCTAATAGAGGGATTCATAATACGGTAAAGCAATCCTATAAGATTTAACCTGAGTAATTTGATTAGAAACCTTAGGATAAGTTATTAATAGACTCAAGGTTAGCTACCAATATAACTTCGGAATCTCCACAGTCCAATTGATCAACAACATAATTGCATAACGACTAATCAATTGGTTAAGGGTTTAGGAGGATTCGGAGCCTAGATACTAACTAATTAATATCAATAATTAACTTAGTGATCTCACAATTCCTTGCTTAAATTGCGTTGCTTGTTTACTTTATTTACCTAATTTTAGGTTCTTTAATTGAAAACCCACAATCACTTCGTAAGCTAGATAATAGAATAATAGTAATTACTAGTACTCACCATCCTCGTGGGATTGACCTGTATTTGTCGATACTAACTACTCCTACACCATACACTTGTAGTATTAAATATTGACTACTCATGAATTAGGTCAATCAATGATTGTTACTGAAAGAGCACAATAGGTATGAGAGATTTCCATGCAAAATAGTTTTTGTATCTTTTGGGTTCGGGGCTATTTTTTGAACCTAATAAAGTGGAGAAACACTAGACACAACCCTAGAACATTAATGCATTATTTAAGAAAAAGAAAACATAAAAGAGTGCATTAGCCATTGAATCAAGGTGGATCAAAGTGGAGAGATAAGAAGAACATCTAAATTTCCATTTTTCCATATCATGGAGCAAATAAAGTTTTTATTCCTTTTCCTTTATTTCTTTCATTATTGTTGACATGTATAGGAATTCTAAGATGTTAAACATGTTCATAAAGTTCTAAACTCAGATTATGAATTATTCTAAATTTATTTTGTGACTTTATTCATTGTTGAATTCAATACATTTTTAGAAGTTTGTGATAATTGTTCATACATAAACTTGAAAACAAATCAAGAGAGTGAGTCAAAGTAATCAATGTTAGATTATACAATTAGAATTGGCAATTTAATAGACCCACAATTATCAAATTAATAATCAATTGAAGAGAGATCTTCATTATGAAATTGATTATCTAATAGATTGCTTCAGATCTAATTAAAGACGTTAATAAGAGTTTTGTGAATCTAGAGGTTGTAAATCTAGAAATTTCAAATTTAATTAGGGTTAATTGATTAGAGAGTAATCAATATCTTATGAAAGCTAGGATCAAACACATAAATTGATTTAACAAAACTAAGGGAATGAAATAGAGAAAGAATAGTTCTTAAATATTCAATCTTGATCAATCTCAATTTTTGTTATAGCAGCTCACTTATTATTTGATTATTTACCTTTTATTTATTTGTTTCAATTTTGTAATTTAAATTTAATTCAAATCAATTTTGTGTTATCTTAAGACAAAGTTAGGTTCAAATTGTTAGCTATTGCATAATTCTTATGGGACCGATAACATCTTATACTACAAGATACAATCTGTATACTTGCAGGTATTGAAAGTTTTATTATTAGTTATAAAACTTTCTTAACATTACTGAAGAAAGTATGTGATATAGTAATTTACACCGAATAAAATATTGATTTGAAGTTTTAAAAAGTTTAAGGTTTTTAAATCTGAGTTGAAATTAAGCATTGGTAATTCTGAAGCACTTTAATGAGATAGATGTGGTTACTTTTGAAATAAGAGGAATAGTGACATGTATATGGAAGCTCAATTAGTATCGATGATGCATTATGAAATTTTTTGGGGTGGCCATCCTAATCATGAATTTAAGGCATCAGATAATATACAGGAATAAAAATTTTGCATGGGGAACTAGCCTCAAAACATCCCTTATGGGAATACTTATAATCTAGGGTAGAGAAAATAGCTAGATTTTACATGGAATGATCAAGCTTGACCTAGATTTCTGCAACAAGAATAGTAAGAAGAGGATCGATGTCATGTAGTGATCCATATCAAATATATTGCTAAAACTGAGACTGACATAAAAAAAATAAACAACTACTTGCCTTTCTCAATAGCACAAGAATTTTTACTGGATTACTTATTAAGCTTGTTTCTAAAGAGCAAATACATGTTTTATCTAGATACAGTAAGGAAAATTTGAGAGAATAAGTGAATGTATCAACTTTAAAGAGTGGAGACGAGCTAGAGATTGGAGAGATGAAAGATAAAACTTATTATTCTCGAAGAGAAAGAGGAAGATAACAAAGAGGAGCCAAAGAAAATAGTTATGGAGGAATTATCAGTAGTTATCTTAAATACAGGGGACTCCTACTACCCATAAAACAAATCGCTATGGTCAATCAAAGATCTAGGTAGTTTTATTTTTCCTTGTTATATTGACAATTTGTTACTAAAAGGACATTAACATATTTACTTATTCTTATTAGTTTGATATGATATGTCCTTACTATATTGTAACATGTGGCCTATTTTTAAGCTAATAAGCCTCTATTTGGGAAGACAAATGGAAGTAAGTAACTGATTATATATTTAGGTTGAAGAAGGGATTATTAAGAAGTTCCCCTAAAAGACTCATAAAAAAGAACTAGTTGGGTGGCAGTGGCAACCCATAAATAGTTTTTCTAAAAAATTTAGTTTACATGATTTTTATTAGGAGTTTAGTTTGTTTTCATAGTTTTAGTCTTATAGTTCTAATTTTATTACTTGGGTTAAGATTTGATGAATTTCACATACTTTAAGGCAACATAAACCTTATATATTAGAGTAAAGAAGATTTTACTGGTAGTAGATGGATGTCAGTGACATTAGATAAGGTTGGAAATCTATTAATATCAGGGGAGTATTAGTTAACCTTTTCTCCTCCAATTACTTTTCATATTTTTTTATCAATATTGTATGCTGTCTCTAGGGATGACAATGGGTAGGGTTCGGTTCGGGTATTACTCTATCCATATTCGTATCCATTTTTTATGACTAAACTCGTATCCATATCTATATCTATCGGTTTTTATGATTTACTATCCATATCTAAATCTATTGGATTGTTCGGATTTATAGATATCCATCGGGTTGTATAGCACATAAAAATATAACTTCTAAATATCAAACATAAAAAGCAGATTTATGCGAACGCTCTAAATCAAAATTACTTTAATAATAATAAGTCAAGATTTTGATTTGTATGTCTTAAAAAACCATAAAATTGGAATAATAAAAATCATGATGTCTAGTGCAAAGACAACATATATTTTTCACAATCAAGAACTGGACCAAAGACTGAAATATCCATAGCTTCAAATTGTCTTTACGTGAACTCCACAACATTCAAAACTCCATTTCCATATCATTTGCATTATTATCATCCTATAAGAAAATAAAATATGATAAAAAAGATGAGGACTGAGGAGTAAAGTGGAAATTTTAAAGTTGTTTTTTCTCAAAAAATATTAATATTTTATTATATTTAACCATAAATATTCAAAAAAATAAAAATAAAGTTAATAAAAAACGATTAGGGTATAGGTGTCCATCGGTTCGGGTTATCACTAGACCCATATCCAAATCTATATCCACATCTATTTTTCAGCATCCATTTAAAATTCATTTTTGAGCCTCCATAATCATTTTTTTGGGTTGGGTAGTGCTTATATTAATCAGGTTGAAAACCTATTGCCATCTCTAGCTGTGTCTATTGGGGATAATGTACATCTTTGTTTACAAAAGAGGTATTGTGATTTTACTGTGAATTTGATTGTTTATGAAGCATATTTTAGTTCTTATTTATTGATACTTTTTATGGAAATTTTTAATAAGTCAATTATTTTCTTGAAACATCTTTATTTATTATGAATCATTGAGTTAGGCTAGAATATGAGAGAAAGAAGGCATGGTTAGATGGATTCTTATTTTGCTATGTTATGAATAGTTATTTTGACAGTCTATTTGGATGAAAGTTCTTAGTATTGATTTACATAAATTGTAATGTTTTGAGCCTATAATCAATTATCATTATTATATCGTGCTCTATTTTTCTTTGTTGTGTGTTTATCATACATAGTTACTTTTATTATTTAGGTTAAGACCAATACTTAAACTAGGGGTATTAAGGTGAAAATGGCATTTAGATTAAACCCTTGTTTGAGCCTTTTCTTTACTTTTATCCAACATCAAATTTGAGCCTTAGCTTTTTCATTGAATTATTTTAACCACATTCAAAGCCAATATATCATTTTTTATCTTAGCCGCCGGACGTTTATTTCTTTCATCCTAAAGGAAATTATAATTTACTTGATTGCATAAGAATCTGATTATATAAAGGAGTGTCAATAATAAGGTTCTATAATTGATTTGACTAAAGGTGCAAACTTATGTATTCAGGACTATATCTTCTCATACGTTAATTATCATCTTTTTTAATATTCGGCTTATAATCTGGGCATGAAATTGTTAATCGACTATTGTAATGAGACGATGCATTCTAAGCGAGAATTTTTTATGGGGTTTTGATGGAGCTTGTTGAATTCAATAGTTGTTCCTTGATTCTGCTTTACATGTTTGATAAGTTAAAAGGAAATTCAAAGAAATAAGAATAGTATTTAGAATGTGGAGAGTTCTTTGATCGGGGAGTTTAGCAGCCATCTTGTCAGAATATTTGGTTCCTGCATCCGCATAATTCAAAAGAAATAAACTCAAGACCTGACAATTATGGCTCACCGTATGGTCTGACAATTCCAAGGTAGTCTCTAGATAAAGTCACTGCAAATGAAGGTGGTCTCGCATGATTGCAGAAACAAAAGGTCTACTGGCAGTCTATAGACATCTGCAATGAAACTGACATTTATTTTAACTAGTTGGGGAGGGGAATTTGTTATTCTGAGACGTTATTTTTTAAGCTATTATCCAATAATGTGGTTGATTTGCTATTCTGAGGCGTAGGGCTTCTAGCTATTGCCCAATATCTGGTTGAGGTGGGTAAAAGCAATATCGCATTATTTCCACAAACGGCATTACCTTATTTCATGCTATTGTTGTTTATTCACGTACATATTACCAGTTCTGTGATTTCCTACTGCGATACGCAATAAAACATTTTGGACAACCAAAATTTCCTTTATAGGTGAGATGACAGTTTTAGGATGTTATATGTATTGCAAATTTCAGAATATCATGCTACGCCTGGAATTTATGAAGATTTTGAAAAAATGCATCAGCTTCATGCAGTTTTAAAGAAAAGAGTTGCTTAACTGGCTGCATAGGAATTAGTAATTAGTTTTTCCTCGGAAAGCCAAATTCTTAGTTCGAAATACAGTAACATGTTTAGGTAAAAGTATGGATAATCGACATATTAATCTATCATAAATCATGTTTGATGCCTACCTTCTAAGATTAGAAGGATCATTAATGGCAAATTTAGCGTTGCACAAAATAGATTGTTGTATAAGAACCACGTTCGAAGAGATTCTGGCACTTGGATAACCATAAAGACGAGGGATTCTTTTAAGCAAGCTTCGGCTTGTCGGAAGTTAGATAATTATGATGTCCAGATTATCAATTTGATTGAGCTAAGATTATATCAAGAATTTGGATGTCCGGCAAAGCAGGATCTATGAACTTGCAGCCAAAAGGATCCATCGCGCTTCTCATCAGCAGATTCTACACCCACAAGATTTTTCTTTTTTTGAAAATTGAAGAAATTTTCATTAACAATAGTGAAACTATTTGCAACATTACAATGAGGTTCTCATTATGGAATTCCAAAAAAAAAAATCTGCAATGTCAAAGCCACAAAACTAGTTGCTATGAACCCAAGAACCTAGATTATAAAAATCACTTGCATTCATACTGTCAAATAACTTGTGAGCGACTTCGTAATTCATTTGCTATCACTAGGCCATGAATCTCATTAATGATTAATTCAGCAAGTTGATAAGGCCTTGTTTGCTCCATTAATTCATTTGAATATCAAGCTGTCTTTCCTCTGAGGGCTAGATGTGCTGATGATCCATTAGAGTGCATTAGTCCAGTCGTGTATGTTGCCATACTGTGCAAGCTTATGAAGAAGTGGACTCCAAACTGTTTTGGAGTAGATGCAACTAAAGAATAAGTGATTCCTATCCTCGGCTAGTGTCTTATATAATTCACATACTGGGTTAAAAGTCCCATGCCACCTATCTTTGGTAGTTAATCTGTTCTTAATTACTAACCAAGTAAACATGGAAGCTTTAGGACAGATGCATTGCTGCCAGAGAAAAGCATACCAGGGAATAGCTGGAGGAAACATCTGGAATATGTTGTAGCGTGACTTGTTGGTAAAAGAATCATTGGAGTGAAGTTTCCACGCCATTGTATCTTCATTGCTTCTGTTTTGGAGGTTAGGAAAGAGTTGATTAAGGGCGTGAAATCCTCCATATTGTCCATTCCATTGCCCTTCGGATATCCGCAAAGCAACTCTGGCACTATGAGGGATGCGTCGTCTAAAGTGCTTTAGATCATTTCTTTGTATTAATGGACTATAGTCAATCCAATTTTCATACCAAACTCATATGGAATTACCATTGCCCAGCTGATAATAAATATACGGACAAATAATATCTCTCATTTTCAGCATGTGTTGAAGGATCCAAGATCCACTCTTAGTGATCGGTAACTGCCAGAAGCTTTGGGAAGGAAGATATATTTCATGTACCCACTTAGTCCAAACTGAATTTTTATCCGTTAGTAATCTCTAGATTTTTTTGCAATGAAGAACCTTTTGCATAGGAGTTGTAGAGAGTATGCCTAGGCCTCCTTGTCGTTTGGTAGCTGTCACCTCTCCCCAATTCACTTTTGCTTTCTTAGCATTATCCATAAAACCAGACCAAAGGAATTCTTTGATCACTTTCTTAGGAAGTATTAAGTTGTTGATCCAATGTATGTGTAAGCTAGTAAGAACTGAGATAATAAGCATGACCCTTACGGCCATAGAGAGAAACCGATTCGACCAACCTAGAATTTTTTATTTATATCGTTCCAAGACAGGAAGACAGTAAGAGTAGGTGAGTTTTGCATAAGAGAGGGGGAACATCCAAGTAATTAAAAGGTGGTGTGCTTAACTCCATTCCCAAAAAACTAGCAAGTTCAAGAGAGTTTTGCACATCCGAGGAGCAATATAAGCTGCTTTTTAGGAGATTTATATCCAGCCCTGACCAGCTCGAGAAGCGGGATAGGATGTCTTTAAGATATTTATGGAAACTCTGGCAGCTCCAAACATTAGCATGAGATCATCAGCAAACATCAGGTTTGTGAGTTCAAGAGCTTCGCATTTATGCTGATAGCAGAAATGATCATTGTGTGAAGTCAGCTTTCCAGTGATTCAGGACAACCCATCCATAACCAAAACAAAAAGATATGAGGCGAGGGGATCAGCTTGCATTATCCCCCTCTCACATTTCAGTGGTTTAGTTGGACTACCATTAACAATGGTGCTTACTGGTGAGGTTTGAAGACATAACATGATCCACTTTGTAAATTGGATTGGAAATTGCATGGCTTCAAGGCAAGCTTGTATAAATGTCCAAGTGATTGAGTCAAATGCCTTGTAGAAATCGATTTTCTAGATGTAACTCTTTAGTTTTTTCCCAGATTGATACTCTTTTAGTAGTTCTTGCATAAGCATTATATTGTCTCCAATGGAACATGAAAGCACCTTGAATGTAGGCGATTCAATCTTTCAAAACTTGTTTCAATCTTTGAGCTAAAAGCTTGGCAATGACCTTCTATATGGTATTGCAACATGATATAGGTCTATAATCCGAAAGTGAGGAAGGTGTTAACTTCTTTGGTACTAAGCATATGAAGGTGTGATTGATTTCTCACAGCATCTTACCTGAACACAGTATCCAAAATAGCTTGTGATTTTGATGAATGCCAGGGAGATTTTCTGAGCTCTATCCATTGCATCACGTGGCTATTGATTTTTGATGCCTCAAGCCACTTCCTGGGCATTGATTGATCATAATCATTATGATTAGGGTAAATAGTATTTCACTTCAATCCAACTACAGCCCGTTTCTTTCTTCACTTTTCTCTCCCTCATGAACTTTCTCACTTCACTAGCATCTCTCCATTGGTCGTGGCAAGCAAAAATATTGGACAGCATAACATACACGTAATCATCTTCGCCATCCAACACAATCACCTTGGCAGCTGCGATCTTTGCAACCTTCAAATTCATACAAAGTCCACAAGCCCCAAGCAATGCCCTCCAAATCACTCCTGACGACCAAAAGGGCAGTTCCCTTATCATCTTTGCTGCCGACCACACCTTCCCTCTTTGTCCCATCAATCGAATCACTGAACAGCAATGCTCAACAGTTGGCTGAATCCCATAATCCTTGATCATCATCTCGAAATATTGGACTGCCTTTTTCAATGACCAATTGTCATTTGGGCAAGCAGCTATCACATTCACAAAAGTGACCCAGTCCGGTTTTAGATTCTTCACCATTTTCATTTCTTCAAAAAGTTGGATTCCCTTATCTGTATAGCCATTCTGAACATAGCCCAAAATCATTGCATTCCATGTCACTAAGTTCCTCTTCGGCAATGTTAGAAACACTGATTCAGCATGCTCCACTTGCCCGCATTTAGAGTACATGTCCACGAGAGCAGTTCCAACTACAACTGACAGATTGAGCCCCAACTTCATCGTGAAAGTATGAATCAACATTCCCCAGTTCAAAGCTGCAAGCCCCGCAATACCACTCAAAAGAATTGAGAACGTGTACTCATCCAGTTCTACCCCACATGATTGCATCTTAGTGAAAAAGTCCAATGCTTCTCTTGCTCGATTCCTATTAACATAAGCAGTTATGATTGAATTCCAAGAAGAAGAATTTGCGTTTTTCATATTTGATAACAAAGCAATAGCATCATTTATATTGCCAAACTGGGCGGTGCCGTTGATCAGCTCATTGTACGATATTGTATCTGGTTCAGGCATCTGATGAAAGAAACTGTACGCTAATTCTAGCTTATTGTTTCTAGCACAAGCTGCTATAACTGAATTCCAGGAAATAAGGTCCTTCTCCACCATTTCATCGAAAACCCAAGTTGCCTTCTCACACGATCCGCATTTTCCATACATGTCAATCAGGCAATTAGAGACAACAATTCCCCGGCTGATACCATGTTTCAGAATCCTGCAGTGAATCAAGGTTCCGAGTTCCAATAGACTCAGTTGTCCACAAGCAGACAAAGCAATCGTAAAGGAGTAAGCATCTGGACTAACACCAGATTTATCAAGCTGAAGAAACGAGGCCAATGCTTTACTAAACTGCCCAGAATACAGAAACATGGAAATCAGCGTATTCCAAGTAACTACATTTGGATGAAGAATTTCAACAAACAGTTTCTGAGCATTGTCCATCGAACAAGTTTCATGATACAACTTCATCAAAGCAGATGAGACGTAAAGATTGCAGCCAAACCCAGATTTCAAGATATAGCCGTGAAGCTGTTGGCAGTAACAATCGGAGACGAGGTGCATAGAGGCTCGAATCAGGCGAGCCAGAGTGTATCCATTCGGTTTGGCAACTGAGTTAAGCAACTCTGATACGCTGTAGAATGCCAGCTTTGAAGAGGGGCAACCTTGGGCTGGAGGTGAAATGAGACTGAGCCATGGATCGGGGTTTTCAATTGGGATGTTCTCAATATTATCGTCAGCGTACGTGCGAACGTGATAATGTCTTGATAGGAACACGAAGGGATGATTCTGAATGAAGAGAGATTCATGTAAGCCCTCCAAGAGGGACCTTCGCATAGCTTTGTCAGGGTCAGTGGTGCACGCACATTTTGTTGTTTGATTTCACAAGAAAATGCGCGCCACACTCGCACTCTAAAGGAAGTCCAATTACTGCCGTTATCTTTTTTGTTTTTTTTAAGTATTGGACTGAATGGTAGAAAGGATCAAAGTTGCGAATACTGTACCAGTTTTGGTATCATATTAGGTTTTAGCATAGTACTGTATAGTTAATATCGAGTACTATTTTGGGTGATTCTTTAATTTGTAAAATAATTTTTGAAATTTTTAAAATTTGCAAAATAATTTATTAGTATATTGTACAGTTGTACTGTATACTTTATAAGTTTACATCAATTCTGTTTCTAAAAATCATAATAATAAATAATAATCACAATTAATATGAAACAACAATAATTTTTAAATATTTCACATATAAATAATAACCATAGTTAATATAAAAAAAGACATTCATCATCATACAAATGTAAAATTAAGAATAATACAAAATATTTAAAATATTACAATAATACAATTTCATCATTTTAATAAATATTAATTACATCAAAACATCCAATAAAAAAGAACAATAAATATCCTTAATTATTACAATTTACAAAAAGAGTTAATGACGGGGAAACAATTAAGTAGAAGTTAAACCTGAAACAAAAATATTAACAATTACATTATATATATAGAATTTAGCATAAACTCAAATATAAGTAAATTTAAAAGAAGAGGAAAAATAAAAACCTGTAACGAAATTCAATCGTCAACGGAAGGATATTTGCTATAACTGCACTAACCCCAGTTATCATTTGGTACAAAATCTTCATCATTGAGAGGAGCTTCATTATCATTATCATTCAAATTTAATGTACCAAATGACACGTGAATGCTTTCTCACCCATGATTATCTTCCAAGTCATTGACATCTACCAAATTTGATTTTTTAGAAACTCAATCCGCCAAAAGATCAATATTATAGAAAATTATAAGAAATTATATCGAAGTTAATAATGATAATAACATACCTTTCCGAAATCTTTAAATTGTAACAAATAAAAATTAAGTCATTCAACCTCTTATGCTCCAATCTATTCCTTTTCTAGAAGTGGATAAATTCAAATATGTTCCAGTTTCGTTCACATCCTATTGTACTCACACATTAACTTAAAATCTTAATTGCAAACCTTTTCAATTTTGGAACACCATTTTTGAATTGACCCCACCAAAAAACTGTAAGTCATAAGATAACAAAAGTAGCATTATAAATAAAATAAAGTAATAATTAATTTTCAAAAAATAAGAAAAAGGAAATAACCAATACTTAGAGAATCTTTTCTTTTTTGTCGAATAGCAATCAGCATTCTAAAATTCCAATAAGATAACTTATAAAGCTCCATTTATGAGTTTAAGAGATCTTACATTGCATCAATGTTAACAGTTGTTGTAATAGTTAAAAGCATTCCTGTATTAACTTCAGTTGCTTAGTAAGATCCAGTCTAAAATAGACACTAGGATGCCTCATTTACAAATAATGGAGAAGAAAGTTGTCTTTCTTTTTTTCTCATTAATGAATGAAAGATATGGTGTGTATAAAGAAGGCCTATGTTTCATATTGACCTTGATTGTTTCCGCCGCTCTTTCCATGACATAAAAAATATAACCCATTGTTGGCTTTTCTTCACTATTAGCCAAACGAAACATCCTCACCAAAAGCTTACAAACTCGGATAACAAATTGGCATTGAAACCAAAATTCTCTATCTTTTAGTATAATATTACAAACCTCCACTTCGGCATTAGACCTAACATGCTGAGATGCAATCCACTTATCACTTATAAATATTTGTCTTAACTCTTTCTTCATCGAAACAAAAGACTGAGTGATAAGAATTTTTTTGCAAATCTTGTCATAACGAGACGACACAAGTTCCTGCCATTGGTAAATTCATTTCTCATCAAATTCAATACTCATGCACGATTATAAATGAACTTTGTCACCTTTTTAGCTTTTTGCATAGTCTTATCAATAACAGGAAAATACCTAGGATCTTCTATATTCTCCAACATTAGGTCAATGCAATGTGCAACACAAGGAGTCCAAAAAAAGTGAATTATACATATTCTGTGACCTTTTTCCTACCGCTTTATAAGCGGAATCAGTGTCAGTAATAACCTGAACAGTGTTTTCTGGCCTTATTTCATTCACAACTTCATCAAATATCGCAAACAAAGTTTCAGTATTTCTAATAAGGCCAAATGTACCAATAGATTTCAAAAACACAGAGCCATTTGTAGAATAAACCAAGAAATTTATAATAGGCTCTTGTCTCCTATTTATCCAACCATCACACGTGATTGAACATCCGTAAGTACCCCAATTCACTCTTCTTTCATCCAAATAACTTTTAATTTCAGAAACAACACAACTCAAAAGTTTACGTCTTAAGTCATCAATCAAAGGACCTTTGTATCCCGAGCCATAAGAGGCTATTGCATCCATCAAAGGTTGATAATAATAAGATTGAGAAGCATTGAATGGAGAACCTGTATCATACCACCATCTAACTACTACCATATCGATATTGTGAGTCGTATCACATGATTGCATTGCACTACAAATTGAAGGTTGGGCTCTAAGAGTTGTTCGTGGTGCAAAGAAACTAGTCACCTACCTTCATCTCTTCCTAACATCAGGTTCAGGTACTTATTGAGTCTAAGATGAAACACTACCAGTACCACTACCACCACTACCACTATCACCTTCAACATTTCTATAATCACCACGGAAACTAAAAAACGAACTTCCACTGCCAATTTTAAAATTCAAAGTTTCCCTTCTGTCTCTCTTATGTTGATATTTATCAAGCAATGTTTTAATCTGCTACATCACATCATGAATTATTTTTTTACAGGGTTCCACATCTCCTTTAACCGCAGTGATCGCAGCTCGTCGTTCAATTTGAAAATCGATCATTGGAAACTGGTAAAAAATAATTTAAATTCCAAGATTGCAGTATAAGCTAAACCTCGGGTCGTCTCACTTTTTGGAACTGTAGGGAAATTGGTTTAAAAAGCTAACCTAAGTTAAACAAATGCAATTAAAGCTAAAAGAGGGGTTTTTGGATTTATGCTTGAAATTGAAAAAATTAACTAAATTGAGTAATTTGTAAGAAAATATCTTTTTGGTATTTTTGAAATTGAAATGAACGGAAACTTTGATTGAAATTCTAATTGATAAAAGTCCTCTTGAAAATGCGCTCGGCTATCACAGTTCAAAATAATTTCCAGGGATAATTCCACTAAGTTTTGAAAAATCAACCTTAAGGGACCCCTTAAGTCCAAGGAATTAATCAAACGACCATTTAATTAAAGCCTTGTTAAAAACCTTAGTAAGTGAAATTGGATATGCTCATGCAATTGGTCACAAGATCAAACTCAATCAATTATACCAAACACAATCAGGCAGATAAAAATTGATTTAAACAATCACTAATGACATATATGATGCCTCATATATTTAAGCACAAAAGTTCTACATAATCCATATACAAATCACAAAATATTATCAACACATGATTAAAACCCTAATCATGCTAATCTAATCATATCACAGTAATCTACAACCACAGTCTTACAATAATAAAATTAAACTTTTAGACAATAATTGAAAAACTCCCCTTTGAAGCCCACGGTGAACTCAAGCCACTGCTACATCTCCAAGAGGTTGGGAAAACCTAGCCACGCATGACTCTGGCGATATCCATCACTGCAGGTGTAACTCCGGGGAAATACATGACTCCAGCGATTGACGGTATGAGTTGATAACAATCGGTGAGGAAAACAAATAAGGAATAGTAATTGGTGGTCCCCGAATGATGTCTGTGTGGAGGAGGTTGTGTGTTTCTGGTGGAGTATGTGTGTTGATGATGGTGGTAGGAAGAAGATGATGACGACGAAGGCTTGCGATGTAGAGTTTTGTGGACGAAGGTGCGGCTGTGTGATGATGGACGGCTATGTTTCCGGATCCTCCCTAATGACCTAACTTGGTAAGTATTTAAGGAGAACGAAGCGGGCCGGGTCGGAATAGTGGAGAATTTTCCATTTTTGGTCCGGATATCCGACATACGTCGCGACATCTAAATTAATTCTTCGTCGCGACGTCTGTGTTGGCTGGTTCGTCGAGACGTCTGAATGATATAAATCGCGATGTTGAAATTAATTATTCGTCACGACGTGTAACTCTGTTCTGCTAGACTCATCGCGACGTATGTGTAAACTCACGAGCTGTTGACTTCTTGGATGGCTCTTTTGTGTTCCTACAATTAAATCACAATTTGCAGCATCAATTGTCCTTCGGAAAATCATAATGCAATTAACATCAATTTAAGACAATTTTACTAACAAATTA
>JANZLX010000005.1:15271301-15283199 GCA_025531955.1 Erythroxylum orinocense
CTATTTAAGCAAAACCATCGTGAATGCCTAACTTAAAAGGGGAAAAGTTTGAATTAAATTAATGTTAGTGGAGTTAAGGCCATGTTTGGCTCCACATCTTCAATTCTTAAAACCCTAGTCCAATTTCTACACAAATCATCTCCCAATTTTCAATGGCTCAATTTAATAAATCCTACCATCATGTATCTAAATTTTCAGTGCTATTGGACAGTAATTTCTACTATCGGTAAACAATCAGTCTGTCACTTAGCATTTTTCCTAATCCAAAAAAGTACCCCGAAAATTTCAAAAAAATTTCTAAAATTCACTAACAAAATTGAAAACTCAAAAACCCTCTCCAATCAAATTTTCCAAACACAAAATCATATCTTTCACAAAAATCACATTTATGACCAAATATACCCCGGGAAATGTCATGAATGCATGTACAGTCATGTGCATGTGCAAGAATTACTATTCATGTGCATATATAGGCCATAATATGCATGAACATGTCGAGACAAGTTTAAATACTCATAACCCATTCCAAATTACCGTTTTACCCTTCCCATCGGTGATGGGATGTTACATGAAGTATGATTAACACTTTATTACATTTTATATGTTAATTGTGTTATAAAATTTAATTAATCTTCGCTTTCAAAAAATCAAACAAAAGTTTTAATTTTTATTTTGTTGTGGACCAGATTGAATCTCGACCTATTTTTTCAACATATTCAACATTTTTTCAAACATTAGAATTGCTAAGAATTTATTTTCAAAACACTAATGTCGACTTGAAAGAATTAGGGCACGAATTCATAGGTTGGAACTTTAAAAACTTCGAGCGCTTTTATCATAAATATTAAGCCTTGCAAAAGCAAATGACTTCTGTATAAACAAAAAAGAAGTATATTAATTCTATCTACTTATAATATATAACATGATATTAGTTTAAAAATAAAAAATAAATAAAGAAAAATATATTAAGGACTATTAAATAAAAACATTTAAACTAAATTCACAATTTAATTGAAGAACAAGTCATTTAAATTTGAAAGAAAATTCAAATAAGGCTAAATTTAAAAGTTAGTATAAAAATCATTTAAAGTAAATTTAAATAAGTCTAAATTGAATAATGAATAAAATCATTTCATCAAAAGTGATACAATGTTATCATTACTATTTTTTTTGTTAACATTGAAGCTTATGGAAACTATAAATACAAAATAATTTTGGAAGATTAAATGTTGAACAATTTCAAAGAATATGTTTTGCCAATAGTAAAAGTTAAACAATTAGATTTCAATTAGTATTAAGAAGCTTAAAGTTTAACTGATATTATAACATTTTTGGTTGTCATGATCTTGTGGTCTTGCCAGCTACAGCTACTCCTTTGACATAGGTAGACAACATTGGTTAGCTTTTATACTGCAATTAACCAGCTGACTCACAGCTGTATTTGGAGAACTTTGATATGTTGCTAAATCAAGATGGATATTCCCACGGATAGTTTACCTTCAAATATTAATTCAACTATTTATTTTACCTTCAAATACTGATACTAATTGAGCTGCAATGTTATACTACAAATTGGAGGCAGGCTTTACACATTGTTCAAGGCAAATAGGAGGCCTCTGAAACAGTAGGAGATGGCTTTGTCCATCCTAGAAAGCATCACCTTGAAACGCAATTTTCCCAATAAAAAATCAAAGAGGAAGCAAGGTGCACAAGATAAGGTTCATGTTTTTCCAGAGTACTTGATATTTTCATAATTCAAGCTCAAGCCTTCAAAACAAAGCTTCATTTCCAACACTACAAAACATCCTAAACAAAACTATAAATGGCAATTTTCAAAGTCAAAGCATTTTAAAAGTGCCATCTCAGCCTGTAGGGCATAAAATTCTTCAGTCAAAATGGGCGAGTTGGTTGCCTTATTGGAACTTGCACAGGGGCTAGTTGAAGGACCTTTTATCAATCTGAATGAATTTAATGGTACAATAAAATGAACTTATTTAAATATCCTGTCCAAGAAATATTGTTCTTAATACGATTGATCAATTAATTATGGAGAATGTTTGGGGAATAAAATTTGTCTTTAAAAAATTTGGTATTATTTTTGGTAGTGCACTTATTGTAAATATCAACAACATATATTGAAGAATGATTAAAGTCTAAGTCATTTTTATTTAGAGATTTTATATTTTTATACTTGATATATAGGAAAAACATATAAATCATTAAATGTGATGTATATTTACATTAAATTAGTTAATTATAAAAAATAAAATTTATTTATTTTTGCAATATTAACTAAAATGTTAAAGATAATAATAAAATAAGATGAATTTTAATTTATCTTTAAAATAGTTTATTGTTAATATTTTAATTAACATATTGACGTAGCAAAATATATTAATAAATTTTTATAATTTGTATGTCATATTAAATATTTAAAAATAAAAACTTTAAATATTAAATTTTCTAATACTCACAATTCAAAACACTGCCTAAAATATAAGCCATCGTCAAGTCACCACCCAAGATACAAGCCACCACCCAAAATACAACCTGTGCCTAAAAGACCTTATGTTATATTGCTAACTTCAGGTCACCTGACTAGCTTCCATTTCACTAAGCTACCTCTCCTCAACTTTCTTTCCTGAATCTTTAACCTGATTTCTTCTTAGATATGGTTTTGCTTACACTTCTTTCCTGAATCTTTAACTTAAGTTATTCTTAGATATGGTTTTGTTTACACTTCTTTTTTTTTTCCTTTTCTTCTAAGAACAATTTGGTCTTCATCCACTTTTTTCCCTTTCCTTTCCTTCCCGCTTACTCCACTTTCACAATTTGGAAACTAACATTTTGAACAAGCCAACTTTAACCCTCTGTCTTTTGCCAAACTGAGTCTTTTGCTTTTTAGAAATGTCAGTAGCTCCTTTGTCCTCCACTAACTTTCCTCTTTTGCCCTCAAAAGATATAGAAGGCTCCTCTCTTCCTCCTCAGGTTGCTCTTGTAGTTTTTCAACAAGTTAGGAAAAGTTGGAAACAAGTAATAGGGGAGGGGTAGGATTGTACTTTGCACTAATGCCCTTTGAAAAAAGAAGATGGTAGATTGTTGGTTTCCCCTGAGCTAGAATTTCTTTAGGCTGGTGTAAAAATTGGGAAGCTTCATTGATTGACCTCCTTTGGGATAAGAGGCTTGCATTTCCAATTATTAAAAAATGGGCACAAAATATGTAGAAAAATAGAGGTTTACTTGAACTGCTTATTGCAGAAGAAAACATGTTGTTATTTACCTTCTCATCTAAAGATGCAGCTATGAAAGTGGTGGAGGAGGGTCCCTAGCATATCTATAAACAACCCTTATTTTTACAGTTGTGGCAACAAGGATCCAAGTTGATCCCATTAAACACCAAGATGTTCCTTTATGGGTACATTTGCACAATGTCCTACTTGAATATTAAACTACCAAAAGCTTTACATGATAGCAAGCTACCTTGGAATTCCTCTTTTTATGGATTAAAATATTGCACAAAGGAAAAGAGTTGGATATGCAAGGCTGTGTATAAACATGGAGTCATTACAAAATATGTTAGAAAGTATATATCGGTTATGAGATTGGGAGACCATGGATCTTTATTTGGAGACAGTGTCTATGTTACCTACCAATGGAAGCCATCATTGAAATCTCAAGGCAAAAGGTGGGTACTTATGGGTAAGAAGTTCCTAAGAGGAGATTATGGGTTTGGGTGAACATGCAGGACATGAGTGCACTAAAAACAAGAATCAAATCAAGAGATTGTGCAAAAGGCCGACATAGAATTAGCAAGTAATGCACAGGTGGTAACTTCTCTCTTTGCTGAACTCAAGTTTCAAATGGATACTCCAGCTAAGAATGGGGAAAATAAAGAGGAATTAGGAGAATTAAACTCCCCTACCAAACTGAACCGTAGTGGATCACTTGAAACCTCCTCCTCTTTTATAATGGGGGATGATCTGGGAACTTCTTTTGAGATTTTGGTTACAAGGAGAGCAAGTAGGAGCAGAAGGAAAAGCTCCAAATCAACTACTTCTTCTTAATGATTTGCTTTATATGGAATGTTAGAGCTATTAACTGCCATAAGAAGCTTTTAGCTTTATGGGATTTTGTCTATTAAGAAAAGCCATGTTTAATTGCTTTTTTGCAAACTAAGATTATAGTAGACAATATTATGAAGCTGAATAAATTGGATAGTAGTTGGAAATTCATTACTAATCACCAGAAGCATACTTTGGGAAGAATAATTATTGGTTTTAATCCAGAAATCATGGAGGTAGATATCTTGGCAGTGGAAACGCAGGTGATGCACATAAAATGGCATTTTAAAGTAAAGGATGTGTCTAGTTTCTCATATGTCATATATGGCTTTAATTATGCTTTCCAAAGGAAGTAGTTATGGAAGAGTTTGATGGATTTCTAGAATAGAGTCGTTGGCCCCTAGATTATCAGTGGAGATTTTAATTATATTATATATGGATTCGAAGTTGAAGGGAATGCTCTTCTAAGAAACTTCACATCCGATTTCAAGGATTGTATAAAGACAATATGGCTAACTAATCTTAAATATCAAGTTTACACATTTAATTTGAGTAATAAATAAGCTAAGGAAAGGTCTATGAGGAAAAAGTTAGATCAGGTGCTACTTAATCAGAGTTGGTTACTTTAGTTTCCTATGAGTTTAGCCTCCTTTTTAGATCCTCACTTCTTTAACCACTCTCCTATTAAGGTAGAGGGTATGTTTTTCAAACATAATGTTAAATTAATTTCCTTTCAGATTTAACAATTTTTTGGCAAACATGGAAGGTTTTCAAGAGGTTGTTCAGACAGGAATGTTGAAGGCAACGTATGGTACTAAACAGTTTATATATGTTCAGAGGCTCAAAGCAATCAAGGATGAATTGAAAAAACTAAATGCTTCAAGGGAAAGCTCCACTGCTAAAGCTATTAAAAGATCTAAGAGTGATCTTTCTATAATTCAAGGGCAACTTTCAATTAACCTTGGGGATCCTCAACTTTTGTTACTGTAGAAAGAGAAATTGACCAACTATCTCTCAGCTATTCAGAATCACGAAAGTCTGATAAAATAAAGAGTAATGGTTAAATGGCTACAGGAAGCTGATAAATGCTCTAATTTCTTCTTCAACTCATTAGTGGGGAGAATGACTAACAATAGAATTTCTTTCATCCAAGCTAAAGATGGCAGGCTACTCAAGCATCAGGATCAAATCTTTTAAGAGGCAGGGAAATACTTTAGTAGATTTTATGGTTAATCTAATAGGATTTCAGTTACCTAGCACTTGTTAAACTCTTTCATTTTGAAGAAGCTATCTCAAGAAAAGACTCTTAATTTAGTCAAGCCTATCCAAGATGCAGAGATTGAAGAAGTTATCTCCCAAATGAATCCTAATAAAGCTCCAGGTCCTAATAGCCTAAATGGGGTTTTCTTTTGGAAAGTTTAGGGTGAGATTGCAAGGATGGTTAAACAAGTTATGAGTGAATTCTTCTCTATTACTGTATTGTTAAAGGAGATTAATAAAACCTTCCTAAAGTGATTAATAAAATTATAGCAAATAGGCTTGAGGCAGTTTTGGGGACGTTGGTTAGTAATAACCAAAATGCAATCATGCAAGGAAGGATGATAGGGGAAAACATATCCATTGTTTAGGAGCTTATTAAAGGGAACAAAAGGAGTAATTCTCTACCAAACTGTGCTTTTAAATTGACATCAAGAAGGCTTTTGATTGTATGGAATGGAGGTTTATTCTTATGGTGATGAAGATGACGGGATTCCTTTCTATATTCATTAAATTGATAAAGGCATGTATAACCATCTCTTCTTATTTAGTGCTAGTGAATGGTGTACAATTAGATTATTCAAAGAAGCGAGAGGTCTTTGACAAATGATCCTATGTCTCCCTATTTGTTCATCCTTTGTATGGAGGTTCTAATATTGAAGCATATTGTGGCAATGGAAAAGGGATACAAGTTTCATAACAAATGCAAGAAGGTATCTCTAATCAATTTTTGTTTTCCTGATGATTTGTTACTCTTTTGCAAGGCACATCCACCTTCTATTAAGATTTTGATATCCTCTTTAAAGCAATATGGAGAAACGTCAGGTTTACAAATCAACCTAGCAAAAAGTCACTTTTTTCTATGTAATAGTGCAGATGAATTATAAGCTAAGATAGCTGTAATATCTTTGATGGAAAGGAAACAATATCCTTTGTGTTATCTAGGAGTACGTTTCAAAACAAGAAGGATTAATTTCTCCAAATGTTACCCTCTGGTGGAAAGAATACAATAGAGATTAAACCTTTGGACAAATAGATTCTTATCATTTGAGGGAAGATTTCAACTAATTAAATCGGTGCTGAATTCTTTGGAAGCTTATTGGTTTGTTGGTATTTTTCTAGTAAAAGGAGTAATAAAGGCAACTAAAACTTTGTTTAGGCGGTTCTTATGGGGAAAGCATAACTCTGAAGGAAGGTTAATAAAAGATAGATGGTATGGGTTTGCAAGTCCAAGAAGGAGAGGGGCCTAGGGATAATCCCTATTGCCACTACCAACAAGGTATTGATGCCAAAAAAGATCTGGCATTGTATGTGTAATAAAGATTCATTGTGGACCAATTGCTCACACATATATATACTAAAGAAAAATCATTATGGTCCATTTCCCCCAAAGGCTCTCAATCTTTTCTCATAAACAATTTGATAACGCTCAAAGAAATTCTGGAGCTAGATGTGTAATGTAGAGTGGGTAATGGAAAAGAAGCACACTTTTAGTTTGATAATTGGATGGATCATGGTCCATTAATTTGATTTCCTAGAGCAGTCCAACGTTGGAGTCATCTTTCACTTAATGCTAAAGTTTGTTTAGTAATTACTAAAAACACGTGGATATATTTTCTAGACCAGGTGATTCATGTTGTCCCTAATTATTCCCTAAGTTATAGGACTGAGGACAAATACTCTTAGTTAAACCAACCCCCTAACTCCTTTTCTAACAAAGCATGTAGGGAATGGCTAACACGAGGACAACCAAACTTTGTTGATTGGCACCTTATAGTTTGGCATAAGTCCTTAAGACCCAACTCCTCATGCTTACTATTGTTGGCAATATTGAACAAAATGGCCACCATGCACAGATTACGTTTTCTAAATTTAGACAACATATGTGTCCTATGCAGGAATGAAATTGACACTAGAGACCACCTTTTTTTTAATGCCCTTTTATAGAGAGCATATGGAAAACTAAAGAGAAGTGTCATTGGAGACGGGATGGGATATTGCTTATTGTCATATTAGCAAATTTAAGAGGTACGAAGACAAATCCAAAAGGGGATAGAGCAATATACATAATTTCACTCGCTTATAGTATTGAGGGGATATGGAAAGAGAAGAATTTGAGAATCTTCAAAGGCAAAATGCATTCAAATCAAGAAGTGATGAATTCTCTAATCCTGAGGATTAGGGAATTGATTTTTCTCTCAAAAGAACTACCTAATTGTAGTGAGCATGTTGTTAGAGGATGGAATCTAGGCTAACCCTAAAACATGCAGTACCAAAATGTAAAAGGAAAAGGGATTAAGCGATTACATGTTGAAAGATGTACTCCCAAAGCTACTATGTGTAAGTTGCTCTATTAGATAACTGGAAGCATCATCTCATTGACTATGAACTAAAGGCTGTATAAGAGAGATTGAAGAGATGAAATTCAAGCAATTAACACATATGCAAACTCCAACTATGTGCTGAATATAAGGATCGTGAATAAGAAGATGCATACCTTTAGACAAAGACTCCACACCCAAGCCATTCTGCCTGCGAGGGATAAAAGGAATCCCTCAATGATTTTTACCCTAAATAGGAAGATCAAAGATTGGAAGAAGAAGAAGAAGAAGAAGAAGAAGAAGAAGAAGAAGAAGAAGAAGCATGTTTGCTAAGACAGGAATCCTTACCTTGGTCGACCATCACGGTGATGAAGACAATACTAAATGCCCTAATTTGAACATTCTATAGTCCCTTTTAATGGGAGATTTTTTCTTTACCATCTATAGGGCACTATGATTGTAACAGCCCCTATACAGAACCTACAACCATCCACATATAAGACAACCAATTTCCTATACATACATTCACGACATGCATTTTAGTTCAATGCTATATATATACACATTACAAAACTCCTTGATGCTTAACATTATCATTTAACAGTAGTAAAACATTTTTACATTTACATAGTAATCCAAAAGAAAATATACAATTTCCTTTAACTATTACATGTACAATCATATTTAACTAAAAATGCATTCCAAAAGTACTTTCTTTTCTATTTATTGGCCTTGGTCCCTACAGATGTTCCCTGTACCTCACTCCTATGACTTGGGCCTATATGAATTAACGCCTGTGCTAAGCTTGAAAGCTTAGTAGGAAATACTTAGTTTGGATTACCACTCACAACAGTCATCCGCCATGCACATGCATTCATGAACATCGCACAAATATAAATAAGGATGGCATAATTAATCAAATAAATAATGCAAACATGCTTCAATTTTTTTTCATATACCATAACATTCACCTTCAAAACTCAAACATTGATATTCAAACATCAATGATACAAATTATCAATACAAATGCAAATGCTCATTCATATACCGATTATTTATATTGTCATACTGTATTTCTTATATATGTCTCTTTACTTTATTTTTTGTATTAGGCCTGCACATTTTCTGTGGTTGCAAATAATGGGTGTTATGGATACCCGAAGGTATCAAACTGTGGATACTAGAAGGTATCAAACTGTGGACACTGGTGGTGTCAAATTATAGCAATTGCACTATGACCCTATAAGCATGCCCATCTATCCACCACCAAGACAATAGAGCTGGCATTGTAACATTTCCTTTAACCATTTGCCAATTTCACAATTCATATATTGACAAGTCATATGATATACATTTCAAGTCATAAAATCTATATCTGTTTTCATACATGAAAGTTATAACTTATTACCATTAGAAGGGTGTCAAAATCTCACTTGTATAATCACAATATATATATATATATATATATGAGCAACAAATATACATACCAATCATTTATGTAAAAGTAAGTTTTCTTTGGAATGCAGTATGCCCAATCTTAAATTCCATTGTTCAATAACCCAATTCACACATGTTAAGTCCTATTTCATTTATTTTTAGGTGTTTGAAAGATTTCATATACATTCAAAAATATTCAGACAAGATTCGGTAAAAATTGGAAACAAAAACAATGTCACGGTTGTGATAGACACTCTCTCCATTCATACCACTACTTGTTCCTTAATATGCGTATAGAAAAAGTCAGAACTAGGTTTTGAGGTCTTCTAGACATTTTTTTTCTCTATGTCTATAGTTTCTATAGAACTAACAATCAGATCATTTGGACTTCTAAATCATGAGATATAAGCAAAATATCACAAGCTGCTTCAAAATAGGGGCAGCATCAGGTCACCTTTTTCAATCTCAATTTCAAAGGTCATAGAGCCAGAATTAAGTTAGAGTCCCTTCTATAGATATTTATTTCTATGTCTTAGGTTTTATAAGCAACTGAAATCACACAATTTGGAGGTTTGTAGGCTGAGTTATGAGTTAAACAATGTAACTGACTCAAACTAACCCTAGACAGAATTCCACTACACAATACTCTCTTATCATATACAACCAAGTTCATGCAAAGTAACATCAAAATAACACCAAAGCAACATCCCAGCAACCATTCCACATCCAACTAAATCCTTATATCCATTCAATCATACACAAATACAGAAACCAACTAAGTGAAGTCCCAAACCTTAAAATTGGCAAAGTAGTTCTTCTAATGCTTTTCCTTCCTTTCCTCTTTGGCTTTTCTTGAATCACGAAGTGAAAAATGATGGGATGAAGAAGGTGAAATGGAGAGGAGAAAAACATGGAGTTAAGTCATCAAAGTTTCGTCCATCTTCCCTCTCTATATGCCTTTTCATGAATTTTCTAGTCTTAAATACATGTTTAAATCCCATTGGACCATATGTCATAATCCTATTGGATCATGTGTTACAATCCCATTGGACCACGTGTTACAATTATATTGGACCAAGTGTTAAAATTATATTGGACTATGTGTTACAATTTTATTGGACCATGTGTTCTATTGGACCATGTGTTGAAATTCTATTGGACCATGTGTTACAATTCTATTGGACACACATGCTTTAATCTTATTGGTCCATAAGTTGACTTTAGAACAATTGCATATTGGTCCTTCTTCTTCCTTTAATTCCCACATTGACCTATAATCTTATCAATTTATTTCATTGCCCTATGTCTTAAGTTTCTAATGGCATCAATTTCATGCAATTTGATTAATTATATTAGGAGTTATACCTCAAAAATTAAGTTATTCGAAAACAAGGATAGTAGCCAGAACTCAACTTCAAAGCAGAATTCAAAACTCTTAGACGCACAATAAAATTTTGGTTCCTACATAAAATTTTTAGATCTATGTCTCTAAATTAATTTTGAATTGGAATTATCTAATTTAGAGGTCTACAGACTAAGATATCACCAAATTATAGAGGAATGTTCATGCCGAAACGAACAAATTACCCGTTAACCCATGTCTTTTACATTAAGTACCGTAATGTCTTTTACTAAGATACACTTAATTCATTATGTTCACTTCTTAATATATCCTAGACATGTTATAATACTTCCTGGGTATTTATTGAGGCATTAGAATGATAGTTAACTTTTTTACCTTTAACTATCCTTACTACGTTGTCATTTTTAAAAAACTTTTAGCTTGTATCAGTGAGTATCATGACGTCATATCTGGTTTGGTCCATGGGTTCTTACTAACGTTATCGTTTAGCTTCTCCTGGATGTAAGAGAAGCTCCTTGATCTTGTGTATTTACATTATTTCAAATAAATTTATTTTAATTTTAAAAAAACTTGAGTGGTGGTGGAGTTTCTGTTAGGTGCAGCGGGTGTATTTTGTGAAAAGAAAAAATAAAATGAATAAAATGGACACAGAATATTTAATGTGGTTCACCCTTAACTTTGGGCTACGTCCATGGATAAAACTCAAAATATTTCTTCCACTATTATAAATAGTAGTTATACAGAGATAAAACCAAAATAGTGGCTCACAAGGTGTTTTCCAACCTAAAAATACTAACTTCATTATTTTGTCACTCACCAACCCTTTAGGAATAAATTTCCCAACGTCAGAGCAAAAACAACGCTCTGGTTTCTCTATATTTTTCTGTCTGTTTTGTTATGTTTATTTCTGAAGCAGGGAGTGCCTTATATAGGCACTCCGCCGCCTGAAGACAGCTACCTTGTAGCTGTCTTTTTTCCTTCTTGTCGACAAAGACTGCATGTTGTTCTATTCAACAAATACTGCATGGCTCTTCAATGTTGTAGGCGTCAACTTTGGTAGAAGATGAAAACAACACCTACCACCTACCATGCCCACCAAATTGGAATGATGGAGTCCCTCCGTGTAAGAGGGACCCATCTCCAACAAATCTCCCCCTCCCGATTACATGGAGGGCTCTATCAAACCTGCTACTGATCGACAGTACTCGAACTTCCCTTTTGGTAGAATCTTAGTTAACATGTCCGATCTATTTTCATCAGTATGGATCTTTTCTAACTGTAATTGTTTCGTCTCCATCACATCTCTGATCTAGTGATATCTCACATCAATATGTTTTGATCGTGAGTGAAACGAGGCATTCTTACCAAGGTGAATAGCGCTCTGACTGTCACAGAACAGTTGATATTGTTCTTGCTTGATACCAAGTTCATTAAAGAACTTCTTCATCCATAGCAACTC
>JANZLX010000005.1:15346151-15366005 GCA_025531955.1 Erythroxylum orinocense
TCTATATCGAACAACCACCAGGGTACATGAAAATCGGAGAAGAAAAGAAGGTACTGAAATTGAAGAAGGCGCTTTACGGATTAAAGCAAGCACCACGGGCATGGAATACTCGTATCGATACTTATTTCAAAGAGAACGGGTTCAAACAATGTCCCTACGAGCATGCCCTTTACATAAAGAAGAGTGGAGGTAACGTGTTATTTGTTGCTCTTTACGTTGATGACCTCATTTTTATGGGAAACAATGATGCGATAATAGATGAGTTCAAGGACACAATGACACGAGAATTTGAGATGACAGATTTGGGCTTGATGAAGTTTTTTCTTGGTTTGGAGGTTAGACAAGGAGAGACGGGTATTTTTGTGTCACAGGAAACATATGCAAAGGAGATTTTGAAGAAGTTCAAGATGGCAGATTGCAACCCGGTTTCGACACCAATGGAACCAGGTGCAAAACTTTCAAAGTTTGATGGAGGAGAACGAGTCGACGCAAGTAAATATCGGAGTTTGGTAGGAAGTCTTCGCTATCTCACATGCACAAGACCGGACCTTTCGTTAAGTGTCGGCATTGTAAGTCGGTTCATGGAGGAGCCGGTTTATGCACATTGGAAGGCATTGAAGCAAGATATGTTAAAGGGACGGAGTCACTCGGGTTATTTTACTCGAAAGCGGAAGAATTCAAGCTAAAGGGCTATACAGACAACGATTAGTGCGATGATATTGATGATCGAAAGAGTACATCGGGATACGTGTTTTTTTAATGGGCAACACAACATTTACTTGGCTTTCAAAGAAGCAACCGATCGTGACACTCTCGACATGTGAAGCTGAATATGTGGCAACGTCTTGGCGCGTTTGTCATGCGATATGGCTCAGAAATTTGTTGGGCAAGTTGGAGCAACAACTCGGTGCAACTGAGATACAAATTGACAATAAATTGACAATCAAGTTGGCAAAGAATCCGATGAATCATGAGAGAAGCAAACACATCGATGTTCGATTTCACTTTATCCGAGATCACGTGAAGGAAGTGTGGAATTAGTGCACGTGGCAAGTCGGGACCAAGTTGCTGATATCTTCACAAAACTGCTACCGATGGTACTTCTTGAAAATTGTAAGAAGTTGCTCGGCATGAAGGATGGTAGAAATATTTAAGTTTACGAGGTAGTTTTGTTGAATAAACTTAAATGTGAAGTTCAAGGGTACTTTCTAGTGGTTCAAAGTCAGAGAACGTTTGAAGTTTTTCTAGAAAGAGTTACAGTGGTTTCAATAATCAAGGGTCAAAATTTATGGTGATATTTAGTATTCTGTTTTTGAGTTGTTTAGTTTTCCTGGTTTTAAATGTTATACGAAGTTCAAGAGTCAAAAGTAGCTTATAAATAGGTTTGTATTATGTTGTAAACAACAAGAGAAAATAAAGAAAACAGAGAAAGGTTTAAGAGAAAATTTTTTTGTCTTTGTCATGGAACGCTTCTTTGCTAAAAATTAAATGAATTCGCTAGCATTTTACCCAACATACTGGCTAATTCCCCACCAATTACAACTGGATATTTGTAACAACTCTTCAACAGGTCCCGTAAACCTCAACTGCTCTGTATGATCCATCTCAACTTTCTCAATCTAGGTAACAATAAGTTCCATGGACCATCGCGGAAAGCTTGTCTTCCAACACAAGTTTGGTCATACTCTGTTGAAGAGTAATTCGAAAGTTGATTAATCCTTTTTAAGCATGTTTTCAATCACTATGACATCATCAACACACTTGGCCTGAAAATCTTGATAATAAGCCAGTTCTTGCCATAAACTACCCAGTTCAGCAAAGTAATCTGAAGCAGTAAGCTCACCTTACTTTGTGCCATGAATTTTGTTCCACAGTTCAAAGTTCCAAGCATCATTTCCCATACGAGAATAAGTGTTTTTTTGTGGCTTTCCATATCTTCTCCACAGTATCAAGTAGTAAATATTGTCTGGAAATCTTAGGATGCATGAAATTAAGAAGCCAAGACATAACCAATGAATTATCAAAGTCCTACTGACTAAAGGTAGAATCAATAACAAGTGGTGGTTTCTTATTCCCATCAATATAACCTTGTAGCCTTCTCGCCTTAATAGACAACAAACATGATCTTGACTAGGCTAAATAAGTGCTATTGCCATCTAGTTTAATAGGACTAATCAACAAATAGGGACTATCATTAAGTGGATAGTATTCTCTACCTCCTTAGAAGCTTCCTTAGTGTCTGACATAATTCCATGACAAAAGTGAAGAAGGAACCACCAAAAAATGACTCCGAAAAAATGATAGAATATATTCACGAGGTCCAGAAAAAATAGCAATGTCGAAAATGACCAGAAAGTAGTTGGTCGGAATCAGAAAGGGCCGGCGAATAGGGCTGCCAAAAAATGAAGTCGGACGGTGGTTGAAGTTGATGTAACGCGTTACACGCGCCGACGAGTGGAGGAATCTGCAAAAGTAACTCTCCTCTCAATCCCTATGTGTGATTGTAAGATATTGTTTCTATGTAATGTCTTGTACAATTTTGAACAATTTGCGACACAGTGTACTCCCAAGCATAGAAACTTTTGCATCCTCCCGATTCCTAAAGAGATACTGTATCTCCACATGAAAATTGAAGTTCATAAACTTGGGGCAGTCTAATCGTGCCTCATCACAATGAAATCTCTCAGTTGAATCGTCCCTCATCACAATGAAATCTCTCGATTGACAACAGTGAACACAACTTTTGCTTACTTTTATACAATCTATATATGTGTAATTACATTATACTAAAGATATAAAGTCAGCAATCTGTCAAATTAGTCATGAACATCAAGGCTCTTAGTTAGGACATTTTTGTTTTGTTAGTTGTCCATTAGCTAAATAGGAGCTCTATACTGTTGTAATAACCACCAATCTAAATGCCTCCTACATAAAAA
The DNA here is from genome assembly GCA_025531955.1 of Erythroxylum orinocense. NCBI lineage: Eukaryota > Viridiplantae > Streptophyta > Magnoliopsida > Malpighiales > Erythroxylaceae > Erythroxylum > Erythroxylum orinocense. The sequence goes on from JANZLX010000005.1 coordinate 15,349,088, forward strand.
TTGTGTCTACTAACCAACAATATAATATAACCCTTATTGAGGATATTGCATGTTCCTGATGATTTTGAAGAATAATTTTCTGATCACCTAAGCTTATACAGGAGCTCTTCATGACTAGAATCTTTTGATTAATCATAAATATCACTAAGATAAATGCTTTTGGTTCTTCCTTTTCTACCATGCCCCTAAGCATAAAGCTTTGAGATGCCTCTTTTCAGCATTAAACAGTTCATGAGAACCTACGAGCATAACATATTCCTTAAGAATATGCGTCCTTAAAGAAGAAAAAAGTTCTTGAAAGGATAATTAACAGTGTTAATCAGTAACATACCCGTGTAAAATCCATGTTCAGCATTTCAGTAGGCTAACATACTAAAAGATGGTGGTTCACTCTGGTCTATGTACTCACTCATTGCAAGCTGATTTCATCAGCCAAGAGGGTTTAATTAGTGTGATTCTCATCTGGACAAACCTTCTATTATGGTCACACAGGGAAATTCATCGATTGATCTGAGCTTTTGAAGGATTACTTTCTCTTGCTTGATATCTGTATCACTGACAGTCAAGATAAAAACAATATACAGAACAGATCCATAGATGAAAAAACTATGGATCCTAACAACTGAGCTACAAATGAATCATCTTCAAATTTTCTATCCCTACACACAGATCACTATGAAATATAAAGAAGAAAAGGAACATTGTGGCTCAAATATGAACAACTTAGGTCTGGTGAATATAGGCATAATTACAGGATCCATATACAGTTGCTCACACACACATCCACAAATTGTATCCAAAATTTCAATAAGGATTGCAGCTGGCCATCAAGGAGACAAACTGATCATGATGGTGAAAAAAAATTAGAGACTGCATTATGCTAGAGATTCATTCCTAGACTCAGTAATCATATTAATAAAAACACAAGTATAGATAAGTGCCCTCTTACAAATGCTTTCCTGTTAATGACATTTAGACAGCCACTACACACTGAAAACTAACTAGTTTTTGCAATTACCAGCTGTCTGATTGTTATTCAGAATGATTTCCAACCTTTGTAATAAAATTTGGGAGATATTCTAAAATCAATTAAAAATACATGCTGTAGAGTTTAAGAATACTCTTCACCAAATATGGTAATCACTGTTCTATCATTTTCCTTCACTGATGCAAATTAGTCTCCAATAATAATATGTTTAAACGAATTGTCCATAGTAGAATTTCTGTCTGCACTTTTTAACTCCAAAAGTAACAAATTCAATGGACAATCAGTCGTAGTTCTTTATGAATATAATATTTGAAATACTGCCTATTAGAAGCAAGTTGTTACTCTGAAAGCAAAGTCAAGATGGAACAACCATGATTGCTTAAATCTATCTGTTGTCCTGTCTCTTAAAGTAACATAGAAGTTGTGATTCCTGGATGCATGAATCATACATTTTGCATGTTATTATAATGCATAGGCAATTATGTCAAGGATACATTCCTGATCAGGGTTCTCCATAAAATTTGAGTGCAGGGAGTTCCCAACACTGTCCACAATGGCTGAGATGGTCATAGATGATTCAATGCATAAAACTGCCATAATAGCATCCTGTCTGGTTACTTCATTTCTGAACATAAGTCTTGCATGAGCTGCAATATTGAGGGAGTTAAATTTCTATAGAATATGAGTAATGATTGAAAAATGCTAGAATATACCTTGAGCTAGGCGTATTAAACTTTCAAGCATGCGCACAGTTGTTCTTGCTGCACAAAGAAATGTAGTGAAAATATACTAGACCAATAAATGCATGAGCTCGGAAGATAACAGCTTATAAACCTGCATTATGTGTAGCAGATTTTCTTTGCAGTTGATAATAACTTGAGATAACCTTTTCTGCATCCTTTGTAAGGATTGGTCTGAAGTACCCTTTTACAAAATAAATATACCTGCAAGATGTTATCAAAGAAGCCGACTTATGCCTTATCACATTAATCTTGCGGCAGAGTGCAAGGTTAAGGATAGATTACAAATTTAGAAATGGTTTCAAATTTGGACTTTAAGGATGCCCTGCAGCAGAAAATGCACATATAGTCTGCAAATTATATAGTACATACTGGAAATTTGAAAATCCAGGTACACAACTCTTCTGTAGATTGGTTAAATCTATGACAGAAAATAGGATGCAATGATTTTACTGGAGAACTCAACCAATATTCTTGGCCACATAACAACTAGAGCCATGTAATTCACTAAGACAAAGGTAACCCCCAGAACTTTTGGTAACTAGATATACTCTGCTGCATTTTGTTCCCCAACAAAAGACCATATATTTGGAACCATAACAAAGATAGCATGCAGCTGGACTAGCCATTTTTGGAATACAAAAGCACGTCATTCAGGTGATCTAAAACTGGAAAGCATGAATCGTGTTAATAGTCTAGAGGTACTGTGGAGCCTCTAAAGGTAAAATTTCAGGTGAAAAGTGGGAAAGATGCTTTGTTCAAAGTTTGAATCAGAAAATATTCTTTAGTCTCAATGATGCATTTGTTTTGGGATCTTGAAGGATTATGATTTTCTCCCTCTTGTTTCCCTCTTGACAGTAAAAAGTACAAAGAGAACTCAAGCAATCAAATTAAGATGATACGTGAAAACAGTCATCCACTCCATTCTTCCTTCTTTCATCTGCCTCAAATACCCACACTAAAACTAGAAAATTAAATCATCGTGATCTTAACTATAATAGTCACAAAAGATATAAAAGCAATAATGACCAGAAAAATCAATAAGCATCACATATTTGTGCATAAACGTTTCAATTGCTTCCTAATTTAGTCTTGTGTCTGAGAAAAAACACACCTACGAAGCATTGACAATGTCCACATGTCAGTCAAATCTTCATTATGATTGTTCTTTCCTGATTCTGCCTGCAAATTGTTTTCACGAACACCGGTAATGTAATCTATGAATTGAAAGATTGCTTTCCCTGTGACACTAGATAGTGCTTTAAAAGCACAGTACCTCAGCAAGAATGTGAGATGACACAACAGCATCCCATTCTGGATTCTTTGTATCTAGAAGCACAAGGACTATATCAAATCTGCTCAACAATGGACCAGAGAGGGCAGTGTTGACAGAGAGAGCTAGATTGGGTTAAGAGGCATAGCACTGTGTACATAAGAATGGGACAACCATAGTTTCAGTCCTTCAACTTAATGTTGTTTCTTCTTTCAGTCCTTGAACTATTAAACCTTCTAAGATAATCCGTGATTAGTCACTTTATGTTAGGACTTTCATCAATGTGCTCAATGGAAACGCCAGTGGCATCAATGAAATCCAAACTGGACACAACACTTGGAATGATGTGTCTGTCCAACTTTGACGCAATGTAGGATATTCGCTGAGATATGTGAATAAAAATCGTAACATAGAGTGACTAGTAAAGTTCAAAGACCATTAGAAAATTTGCTGATCAAAGGACTGAAATAGGAAACAATACATTAAGTTGAAGCACCAAAAATATGTTTATCCCATATGAAAATAGTATGATTATGCACATGTCCAGAAAACAAACTTTTTGTTTTTTTTAAATCGTAAAATGTATAGTTAGACAAATAAAAATTTAAAAAGATGCACTACATTTGTAATCCAAATGATGTCAATATCAAATGGAACAAGGAGAAACATGCCATTGTCAAATAAAAAGGCAAATCAATTTACTAATATGAACTGATGAACTTTCTAAGAAACAGGATACTTTGATCAGGATCATACTGGCCCTTGGGATTTGTAGCACCAAAGACAATTGTCTTGGTACTGAGAGTTGTAACAAGACCAGCCTTGGGGAGAAATGGGCATTATTTCAGTAAATAAGATAGAACCAAGCACCGAATTGGAGAGAAAGCAAATTATACAAGAAAAATACTTAAAATAAGAAACTAAAACATCTAACGTAGCAATGATGCATAAATTATTATAAAAGTTAAGAATGAGTGTTGCTTATATATAACTATAAATTTTCAATAGGGCGTGATAGGATCCTAATATATTAGACAAACTTTGAAAAGACAAGCTTCAAACAATGTAAATGAAAAATTAAATGACTGCACATATGGCACAATATGATGTATAAGGGGTAGGTTCAACATAGAGAACAGGGAAGGTAATGGAGTAGGATTAACAGCAATAGAACCAATAATAAAGGAAATAGATCTATAAGTTAAAGTAACATAGGAAGAAGAAGAGCGCTTCTAAAAAGTAGAGAAAAGATTAGAATTACTGCCATATGATCTTAGATACTAAAATCAATGATCCATTATGAAGAAGAGGAGAGAAGATATGTCAGTTTGTTACTTGAGTTAGCAATAGCAATGATAGAGTGAGATGTACTTTTTTAACGCTTCTTGGTACTAAGTGAATTTAGCAAATTTATCCACATAAACAATGATTTTCTCAACGGATGACCTAGCTGTAGTATTAGTAGCTGCAATATGAGCTGAATGAGATTTTTAAGTTTTGTTTTACAGCTTTCAATAAGTTCGTTTGGTATGGCCCAATTCACGAAAATACTGACAGATAACTCCTCTCCAATCTTGATTCCTATTGTCCTAGTTGCCTGTCCCTCCTCTACTATTGTTCCTATGAATTGACTTCCCAACATCAAATCCATTATTCTGACTAAGAAGAGCACCAAGAATTTAAATATTAGCATTTGTACAAAGTATCCGAGTAAAGAACTTGTACAAGGAAGAGACCTTAGCACTAGAGAAAATCTGAGAGAAATTTTAAACTGAGAGTTAAGACCAGCCAAAAAGCTCATTACTGCCATCTGCTCCTATTGAGTTTGCTAAACTTTGACAACAAGACCAAAGGGTAACAAGAAGTTCAATCATTCATCGGTCTTTTTGGAATTCATACAATATGCTTGAAGAGCATTATGTTTCAGCACAATTATATTAGAAACGTTCCCTTTTCTAGTATACAAAAATTTTAAATATTCCATCAATTCATTGGCATACTCATAGTGATTAATCAAGCTAACTACTTTAGTGTTAATAGAATTCTTGATTTGCAAGAATAATTTGGCATCTCACAACCATTCCTTGTAAGTGTTGTCTACTGGTGGATTGTCAATAAGGTGATAGTCGTTAGAATCATTTTTCAAATAAATCAGAACAAGTTTACACCAATCTAAATAATTTATATCAATCAACTTATGTTTTGTGATTTTAGACGTCACATGAATTACATCAGTCACAACCCAATTCTTTTGCTCATCAGCCATAAAACATTCAAAACAGAAAACCAAAAACTTTAAAATAATTTTCTCTATTTTAGAGTAAAAGAAAAGTGACATGGTAAAAGACCCTTTATTATTGTTACAGTAACCGTAATATTAGTTTAAGTAAGGCACCACAAAATTTTGCCACCCAAATAGACCCAATGAATTAAAAACCTTATTTTAGGTTGTCCGGTTTCCAAGTCGAAAGCACAAGTCAAGTAGTCAATAATAGGTGACCAAGATGAGCTCTATGGGAGGATCAACTTAGGGCAACGGAGAAAAGCCCAAGGCCAAGGGTGTGATTGACAACGATCGATGGTGAGGCTTTAAAGGAGGACTATGTGAAGATGGTTGCTTGCAACAGTGAAATTCCTGACCAGTGACTAAATATGGTAAGGTGATGAATTGAGCAACTTTTAGAGACTACAACAAGTAGGTAACTTGTCAAGCACTAGCACATCGGCAAGGGCATGAAAACTTCTAACAATGTGAGACTCACATGTAGAGCTTCTAGTGGCCGAACATTAAGGAGACGTCAATTGACAAGCAACGCTCCTACTAATTAAACAAGTCGATATCAACTGCTGGTAGGAAAGCTAATATATTTATCTCATACTAGATCAGATATTTCCTTCGTTATCAGTATGGTAAATCAGTTTATGCATACTCCCTATGAAGAACACTTGGAAGCAATGTACACAATCTTAAGGGTTAATGAAGAGTGATCAATGAAGAGTTGAAGCTTACATTGATGCAGACTGGGCAGGATTTGTTTGCAATAAAGGGTCTACTTACAAGTATTGCACCTTTTTGTGAGGAAATCTAGTAATCTGGAAAAGTAAAACAAAGTGTGGTGGCCAAGAGGACTGCAGAGGTAGAATGCAAGGGAATTTGTGAAACAATCTTAAGTAACGAAGAACTTAAGAGATCAATGGGGCATCCAATGAAGTTGTTTTGGTGATAATAAATCAACAATTAGTATTAATAATAATCTAGTTCAGCATGATCAAACAAAATATGAGGAAATTGATAGGCATTTTATAAGGAAACTTGAAAGTGGACTCATTTGCATACGATATGTATCTACAACACAAGTAGTAAATGTCTTTATCAAAGACTACTAAGGCAAAATTTAAGTTCTTTGTAGACAAGTTGGGGCATTATTAACATCTAGGCACCAATTTGAGAGAGTGTATTTATATTCTAGGGATAATTAGCTGATTTAAGGGCCGATTACCTTTCTTTTAAAGAAGGCTAGAAATTAGTAACTGAAATAATGAGATTTAATTGCTTAGAGAATAAATGAATCCTCCTTGATTTAAGGAGGTAATTAAGATTGTACTTTCTTATATAATCCCCATGCTATCCATAGAAAGATTAAAGAAGAATTGTTTTTCCCTCTAATTTTCTTCAAATAGTAAATTGAGCACAAAATTTTAATGTAGACCTTAAATGTGACCTTTCCTTTGGTGATAATTAGCCATTAGGAATTAAGAAACTTCAAGCTTAAATGCCAAGGCAAAAAAGTAATGAGCAAGCTAGGAACAATGGTTGGAATTCATTAGCCATATATTAAATTATATAAAAATCAACAAAAGAAGAAGTAACCTTGGCAACACTTATAGTCTGCTGCTCCATGGCCTCATGTATTGTTGCTCGATCATGTTCCCTCATACTACCAAACCAAGGATCAATTAGTTTGTTAATCAAGCAAAGCGAAGTACGTTGGTAAATATCTAAAAGTTGCATTCTAGAGATAATGACTTCATATACAAGATCTTGGACAATGATAAATGGGAAAAGCTATATGCTTTGGATTGAAGAAATCATATCACAGATTGTATAGATAGGATAGGGTATTCCGGAGTCTAATTATAGGGATTACATTCCCTAATTAGTTAAGGCTTATTTGTATGTATATATGTGTATGTGTTTGTGTGTGTGTGTGTATGTTTATGTGTGTGACCCTACTATGTCAAATCATTAAGAACATATCAAATACATTTTTTACATAGTATCAAAGCCTGGTCTAGCTCTTTGAGGGTTTAGTTTTCATTTTACCCTATGAGTAGAAGTTTTCATCTTTAGCCTTAATTCTAGCTAGGGAGTAGAACATCGCAATTGTTTAGGACACCTGTTCAAAGTCATTTTCTATTCTCATCGTCGACAACCCTTGACTCGCTAGCAACTAATTGGCCTCTCCCCCAAGACTGATCACTATAAACCCCACAAGTGAGCTGCACACGATGCCTAGAGATTATATCATTTGTCCCACATATAGGCACATGGAAATGCGTGCAATAGAGCTATGTTGTCCAGTCACCTTTCCAAGTGTCTCTCCTTCACCTCTCTTGGGTGTTTGCTTTCTTCATCGCCATCAATTGCCAAGATAGTTTCCCACTGTTTTGCCACTAAACCCTTTGTTATTGAGTTTCAATCTTTGCTTCTTTGTGTTGCAAAACATGTTGGTGCTATTGCCACTCTGGGTATCTTATGTTGAAATTGTTAGTGGAGTTATTAAAAGCTACTAGTTTCTTAAGCATTTTGACCCAAAAACTTAACAAGAAAGTTTGAACTTCTTTTCTTTTCCTCTTGGTTTTGATTAGTTTATATAAGGAGTTGCTTGCTTTAAATATCATTTTTTTAGTTTACTTAAGAGTGGCTTAATTGCATCTCTGGTTGTCTTGAAAAACTTAATTATGTACCTTAATTGGTTTGACTATTTTATTTTTATGGATTGTTAGCTAAAGGCTCTTAAATTAATGATTTTGATGATAACAATCAATAATAGTTAGTTACATTTCAAAATTCTAATTGGATTACCTCATTTATTCAAAAAGATAACGATATAAAAAGAGGTTATATAATTTAGTTATTATTTGTTTCAATGAAGAACATCTAACAATTCCTATTTTATAGGAACCAACCTAACGAACTCATTCAAATCATCATAAATAGTTCCACAAAATCTAGAATGGATAACTTACTATCTTTTCTGTACGATCAAAGGATTCTTCTATTCACCAGATTTGATAATTGATATCAAGACGGCTAAAAAATTATCCAAACAACCAAATATTTGAAGATTCTATCAAAGATAGTGAGGAAAATGTCTTCATAGATTCAAAGTCGATTAAGTCAGTCCATGATAAAATTGAAGCAATGGCTAATTGAAGGGAATTCTTATTTAAGGGAGAGCTACTGCATTCGAATATACGCCAGACTTCCAGAAATACATCAGTAGCATCAATACTTATTCTTGAAAAGTTACATTTTATACCCTTTGTGCTTTAGAAAGTGAAAACACTCTTATCAAGAGAGAGATCAGTATTCATCGAAGCTCATATTGACCAAATCCTATTTTTATTTGTTGAGAGCTTGTAAAGACTTGTTAAATACTGCTAGTGTGGAAGGTTGAAGAACCTTGAAAAAGATGTACTTGTGAGCTTGGAGAGACTCGTCAAATTACTACTTAGAGATTTTTAATGAAACACTCAAGTTGGATACTTGGGGACTAGACATAGGCTTTGCTATAAGCCGAGCCAATGTAAATTAGCTGTGTCATTCTTTCTCTTTTCTTTAACGGCTTCTTTTTGTAAAAAGTGGAGAAAGAACAAAAGGGGAAAGAGACAAAAGTTAGGTTAAAGGGAGATATTAGGGAAGCAATTAAATTCCATTGCCAATTCAATGCCCAAAATTGAATCTAAACAATAAGCATGAGATATCTATAGAATTTAAGTACCCAGCTGAAAAACAATTTAGTTGATAGAGAATCTACATAATTGGAGTCTTAATAAGGAAACAACTTTTAAACATAAATTAACAAGTCAATGGTTTCAAATCATTTTGCCTCTCTCAACTAAGATGACCTACAAATCCCATTTCGTGGCCTCAAGATCCAGTTCAAAGCTTATCCTTCAAAAGGCAACATCAATAGCAGGATAGTAATAGAAAAGGAAAAGGGTAGGAGTGACGAAAATCATTATTTTGTCAATTGAGTAATTGAAATAAACTTGATTAATTTTTTTTAAGAGCACTAAAATATAAATAAAAAATTAAAAGAGGAAAGATATATTATGAATGTTTATCAATACAAGAATGTTCAATAAATTATTCCACGTGAAACAAAGATTATTTCTCTAGCTCCAAGGCATGTCTATCCTCACCAAGTAGGCCCCCATGTAAAGAATGGAAGCTCAGGTGGAGCACAAGATTTAGAGGAGGCTTTTTGGATTTAAAAGTGTTGTAGAGAGGCTCTAATACCATGAACAGAAACTGAAATTCTTCTCTTCTTCCTCCATCTACTGAATACACTAATATATACAGAGTCAGTTGTCCTTTTTTAGGAAACAAACTAATTCCTACACATTAGCCATTGACTAAGAAAATTATAATCAGCCTAAATATGTGAAAAATTACAATAAGCCTAAATTAGTGAATCAGAATCATAGCTATTAATCAGCTATTTACAACTATATTAAATCTTTTAGAAGATCAAATATTGTTAATTCTAACACAAAAATATGTTTGTTTCCTCTAATGAGTTTCATTAGGCAGAGTACTTTTTTATGTTTGTACTTTTCATTGATAGATTTAACCGTGTCAAAATATTTTTTAATGATATTTAAATGAAATCCACTTCTACTTTACAACGTCTTTCTTTTCCCAAGCGATAAAAATCAAAGCACATAAAGAACATGTATTTGAGCAGTAAAACAAATTGCAACCATGATGAGGATGACTTCGAGCAGTATTCAGAAAATCACAATATTGGCAAGTAAACCATCAACATTAGCAAGTCAAGAAGAGGACCTATCAAATTCATCAATACAACAAAGCCCGCCATCAGCTAGCACAAGTGCTCCAGCTTCCAACATCCATTCTCCTACAAATAATCATTGCTTGGGTAAGTATAACTTTTGTACAAAATAACAGATTAAGAAAGTCCATTAACAATAATAGACATTTCATTTGATGATATACGAAAGTGAGTTTTAGACTACGAATGGCAATGGACTAGGCCAGGCATGAGTCATATACCCTATAAGGCCAAAACCTAAGCTCAAATTTAATTTACAGACCTGAACCCAACACAAAACTCTATCGAGTTTGAGGATGCGAGCCCGATTTTGGTCCCTAACCAAAAGCCCAAGCCCATATACTAAAAGAGGTATAAGAAGTCAATTTCAATTCGAATCATGCTAAATTCAGGTTGAGTACTACTAAACATGAAATAATTTTTGGTATAAGGACCTAACCTAAGCCCAAACCCAAAGGTGAACCTAAACTTGAGCAAGGTCAGCATAGGCTTAAACATTTTTGCCAAACTTGTTCTAGACAACACAAATCTTTTACTTGAATCAACTAGAGATATAAATGAACAATCCATAAACATGAAAATTGAAGAAAGAACGTTTAGAACTCGACAAGAGTTCTTGTTTTGTTCTTATAAATAATGAAAGCTATTAGTGCAACCAAGTGTTTCACTATTTATTGAAAATGTTGGGCTTTATATCCTGTAATTTAAATGACTGTTTAACAGTATAAATCTCATTTCAAACTTCAGAATCTTAATCCATCAACTATTTATAATTTCTTCAATCAAAGATCATAATGCAAATGGTTCATTAACTATCAAACCAAGCAAAATTGAATGGGTTTCTCTAAGCTTTAAACTTTTTCGTAAGTTCTTCGTTACAACTATAAAGGTCATATCAATAAAATTTTCAACAATAGGCATAAACATATGTAAGCACCTTTTTACAGATGTTCTATTATCTCAATGAGAAAATGATACCATAACAAACTGTAGATAAGATCCTTTTTCTATAATATTCAAGGAAAAATGCATCCCTTCACAACTACCATTTTTTAAATTGACAATGAGCTTTCTATCTTTTCACATTATTCATTTCTTCATATCTAGTTTTACATATTTTCATAGTCATACCTTCTTATATTAAACTTATTTTTAGTTAATATGTATTTTATAATAATTTTTTTGTATTATTTAAGTCAAAAAGGTCAAATTCTTCATGATAAATATTAAATCAGATATATAATAGGTCTCATAACTATGGTTACATAAACGTACAATGTCCATATGCATGTATACTGCAAGTGTTGATAGTTGTACTTGTGATTTTAGGTCTAGTTTTTAGGAGTCAATTATGTACAGTCTTGTAATTAGATATTAGTTATTATTTTCTATTTAGCTCAGGGTATTTATGTATAGTACAGATCAAGGATTAGAAAAATTCTTCTTTTCCTTTCAAAGTATAGCATACATGTTTATATACACATATTCTGTTTTCCTAAATTATAGACAATAAAATCTATAAATTAGATACTTACTAAAGTACTCCTTACATTATAGACTATTAAATATGTACACAAAATCTGACAAATTTTTTCACACTCTCTCTTAAGTTGGTGAACATGGATTATCATTCCCAACTTGTCAAGAATATTTTGAAATGTTTGAGTGCTTAGCCCCTTTGAAAGAATATCTGCAAGTTGACTCCCAATTGGAACATAAGGTGTGCAAATTATTCGTTAATAAAGGGCGTATCAATCTCAACATGTTTTGTTTGATCATGTTGCACAGGATTATGTGCAATACGAATTACTGGCTTGTTATCACAATATAACTTCACTGGGCCATTCCATTTTATATTCACATCAGCGAGTAAAATTTTCAACCACAACAACTCACAAATACCAAAAGCCATTGATCTAAATTATGCTTCTGCATTTGATCTAGCCATAACATTTTGTTTCTCACATCTCCATGTTACAAGATTGTCACCCAAGAACATATATATCCTAAAGTTGACCTTCTAACAATTGGTGAACTTGCATAATTAGCATCATTATACACTTCAATGGAAAGTACATTATTTCTCATGAAGAGAATCCCTTTTCATAGACATCCCTTCAAATAATCTAGAACTCGATAAGCTACTTGCAAATGGACTTCCTTGGGATCAAGCACAAATTGACTTAAAAACACTAACTGCATATGCTATATTTGGCCTTGTATGTGACACATAAATTAGCTTTCCAACCAAGCATTGATACATTTCCCGATCAACAGTGGGCTCTTCTTTAGCTTCCCTAAGTTTATGATTAGGTTCTACAAGAGTAGGGGTTAGTTTACAAGCTAATCTCCCAGTTAATTTTTAAAGATCAAAAACATATTTTTGCTGTGAGATAAATATCCCTTGCTGAGAATGAGCCACTTCAATTCTAAGCAAATATTTCAACCTTACTAACTCCTTTAAATTCCCTAATTAAACAATCCTTCAGTGATTCTCTCATTTTCATCATTGCCCGTCACAATTATATCATCAACATAAATTAACAAAATTGTAAATCCCCTTAACTTTGAATGCTTAATAAATAGTGTATGATCACCATGACTAGCTATAACTCATAGCACACATCACATTAACAAATCTACTAAACCATGCCCTTAGGTGATTGCTTCAGACCATAAATTGTTTTCTTTAACTTGCAAACTTTACTACCACCACGTCCCCACCAAATCCAAGGTAGATATCCATGTAAATTTCCTCTTCTAGGTCTCCATAAAGAAACGCATTCTTTACATCAAATTTCTGCAATTCTCAACCAAAGTTAGGTTCCAAGGAAAAAATAACTCTCATAGTGTTCATTTTTGCAACAGTAATCAACTCCATATGTTTGAGTGTATCCCTTAGCTACTAATCTTGCTTTATACCTCTCTAAAGATCCATCATCCCTATATTTCAAGGTGAAAACCCATTTACATCCCACTGGTTTACTCCCTTTTTGTCATTCTACCAACACCCAAGTGTTATTTTTCTCTAATGCATCGATTTCCACTTCCATGGCTTTCCTCTATTCTTCATTACATAAAGCCTCAAATAAGGTATTGGGTATGGGGATAGTATTTAGGCTAGTAAGAAAAGTTCTATAGGAATGTGAAAATCTATAGAAGGATACTTTGTTAGATATAGGCTATAAAGGTCTCTTAGTACACCATACGGTTCTTTTCCTCAAGGCAACGGGTAAATCACTATCATTATGTGAAGTTTGTGGTTCACTAGGCACTTCAAGTTGAGAGGGTTCAGATATCTCATATACCTCATGGATTGGTTGATTCGGATTTGATTGTTGGACTATTATTGAATCAGGAACATTAGCTAGCTTTCTTGAATAAACCATTCTAAATCACCTACCATTAGTAATAATATCTGTAGCACTTTTATCATGCATCATGAACTTTGTGTTGGACTCTATGTTGGATTCTAATGGTCTTATCCTAGTGGTATCCAAAAGAAGATCATTGTTTCTTTTTGACACCCCAATTTGTTGGGGTGCATATTCATGAATAATGCCTTACTTTTGAAACTATGATGACAAAGTATGATTAAAATAATCTCTTGCATTGTCAAATTGAAATCGCTTGATTTTCGCACTAATTGCTTTTGCATAATTAAATGAAAACTTGGGACAATGTTACATTAGATTTGTTTTTCAACCAAAAAAAAATCCATGTAACACGAGTGTAATCATCAATAAAGTATATAAATCATTTAGAACCAATTATGTTAGGAATAGAGGCAAGTAGATAAAAAAGAGTAGAAACTCTTTTATTGATAATTGGAAAAGAAGCACGAGTGTTTTTTGCTTACTCACACATCACAATGCAAACTCCCTACATCTATTCCATTCAACAAAGGAAACATGATTTCAAAGTTGTGAAAGATGGATGCCTCCAATGAAAATTATGAGACAAGATGCCATTCCATTTTGAAGATGATAATAAGGGTAAAGATACGTTACTATTGCTGTTAGGGAATTCATTTAGAGTATCCAAGTACTATAGCTCATCCTTCTCTTTAGCAAGTCCAATCCTTTTCCCCTAACCTAGGTCCTAAAATTCACAAAAGGAAGGGTGAAAAATTGCTCGTCAGTTTATGACTTTAGTTAATTTCTTTACAGAGACAAGGTTTGTAGATAACTTGGAAATATGAAGAACACTTTTTAATCAGCGTGATGGTGTAAGTTGTATATCTCCCATACTAGCTACAGTGACAAGAGACCCATTAGCAACAGTAATCTTCCTATTACTAAAACAAGGGGTGTAGGTCTAAAATTGAGTGGATGAATGGGTCATTTGGTCGATAGCACCAAAACCTATAATCCACATATTACAAAAGGATTTTTTTTGAGGCATTAAATCCAATTGAAGAAGAATTACCTGAAAATACAAATGAACACAAAGGAAAGTTACCTGAGAGAGACGATAAACTTGTATTTGGCGATTTGTCAAGCTTTTAGCTTGTTAATATCTTCACTGCCGAAACATCCTAATTCTTGTAATCCTTCTTGATTGGTTTGAGTTACCCGGGCTGAACTGAAATGTTCTTGCTCATTCCCTTTATTGCCCCATTTTGATGGTTTAGCACGTAATTTCCAGCAATGTTCCTTAGTATGTCGTGGTTTCTTACAATTTGTGCACCAAAGGCCCTCCTTACTTTCTCTATTATGCTCACCTCTGGGCAACTCAGCTCTCCTAAATTTTGGAATTGTGTTTAGTGCAGTGGTATTTAGTGTTGAATTTTCCATGGTTTGTGGTTCAAGCTTTACAGTCCGTCTACTCTCTTCGGCTCTCAAAAGAGAAATTACCTCATTCAGCAATAGAACTTCTTCCTCCCCCAAGATCTGCACCCTTATCTAATCAAATTTAGGATTCAGGCCTGTAAAAAAATCATAAACCCTATCCTTTTCAATGAAATCTTTTATTTTAGTACTACACTGTAACTCAATTGTCCTGTAGTGATCCAATTCTTGCCACAAAGTTTGTAACAAATTTGCATATTCTGTGACAGTTTTCCCTCCTTGCTTTGCTGTTCTAGCTTTAACCTTTATTTTGTACACTTGGGCAGCATCCTTAGCCTTGGAATAAGTTTGTCCAATAGCATCCCATATGGCATGCACTGTTGGAAAAAACATGCAAGCATCACTAATATCGAGTGTCATGGAACTCCATAGCCAAGACATTATGAGAGAATCCTCATTCCAAGCATCAAAACTTGGTTCTCCTTGCTTAGGACCAGTTTCAAATAGGAGATTTATTTTTCCTTTTCCCTTAAGGATTGTTTTGACGAGTTGGAACCACTTCAAATAGTTTTTTCCATCTAAACAATATGCTGCTAGAATATTTTGGAATTCACACCTTTTGGTTGAACTGCTTATGTATGAGGATTTGAACTTCCTTT
This sequence comes from Erythroxylum orinocense, assembly GCA_025531955.1. Taxonomy (NCBI): domain Eukaryota; kingdom Viridiplantae; phylum Streptophyta; class Magnoliopsida; order Malpighiales; family Erythroxylaceae; genus Erythroxylum; species Erythroxylum orinocense. Next base: position 15,364,620 of record JANZLX010000005.1, read on the forward strand.
GAAAGGATGGTTTGGGTTTTCTGTGACCTCAAACATGACTTATATGGTTAAAATCATAAGAAAATGAAACAAAAGGATGAAAAGATGCAGCAATAAATACTGCACAATGATCTGTAATTGCACCAATGAAGGCTGCACGATATGCAATTGTAGTAATGAAGGCTACAAAATTGCAGTGAAGGTAGGTAATGCTCTGATACCATATTACAGATTAGAGTTTAGGAAAATTGTTCTGATCCTTTCAAAGTACATAATACATGGTTATATACACATGTTTATATTCTGCTTTCCTTAATTATCTCCTAAATTATAGACAATAAAATCAATAAATTAGACACTTCCTAAGGTAGTCCCTAAATTATAGACTATTAAATATGAATATATAATTTAATAAATTTTTCCACAATGTAATTATGTGTATCTTAAATTCATATAATTAAGTAATTAATGCATGGCATAACATGACAGTCCTATTTTACTCAGAATTTTCCCTGTTCTGGAAAATTCATGGTATTACAATCATACTGCTAACCTTAGTTACAGCCTGTATCTTTGCATATTTCAGTCAAACCAATTTTTCTTTTGAAGTCCAATAGTTCTATGGACATGTGCAGTGGAAAGAGGGAAGAATCTCCTAAGTCTACGATTGAACATGCCACTTTTATTTTATTGACAATCATTCTCTTTAAATCAGTCCAGTTAAACTAGATGGAACAAATTATCTTGCTCATGCTTGTTTTTTATTTAGGCTAGGGGGTTGCAACGTTATATCAATAATGGAGAAATAAAACCAGACGAAACTGATTCTGGATGCAACAAATGGGACTCAAAAAACTCTCATTATGTCATGGTTATCAACTCAATGCAACAACAACTTGCATGAGGATATCTTCTCCCAAACACAACTCAAAAATTTGGGATGTAGCTTCCCAGACTTACTCCCAATCAAGTAATGAAACCATATATATGAGTTGCAAAAAAAAGTTCATGAAACCAAACTTAGTGGCTTATGGCAAGAATTTGACTAAGCATCTTTTACAACTGGTGCAACAAAGTTTTATAAATTAATTTAAATGGAACATGTGTGTGGCTTCATAGCAAGATTGAATGACATATTTGATCAGATTAGAATAGAAGTTCTTAGGCTTGATTCTTTTCCCTCCTTGCAACAAACATATAGTTATGCGTAATACAACGAAAACCTAGATATCTTGTCATTACTATAGTCTTTCATGTTTTCCAGAACACCGTCAATAGCATTACCAACATTTATTTGTCAAAAAGTTTGTCAAATATACTAGGAGTATGTCTGTTGGGAAATATTCAGCTGAATATTTCCTAAGATATTATTGACTCCTAAAAGGCAATAGTATCAGATCAGATAAC
>JANZLX010000005.1:15367304-15383082 GCA_025531955.1 Erythroxylum orinocense
AATAATCCCATTGCAATTTACTGCACATAAATGGTAGACTATATCATTTTAAATATTTGAAACAGAAAAATGGTAAAGGTAATAATTACCCTGATCAGTATTTTGCTCTTCCAGATTAATCCGAGTCTCAATAGGACGAAGCAATGGAGCTGGAGCAACTCGACAAAGACCCACGTTTAAGCCCAAGAATAATATGGAAGAGGCGGTCAAAGTTACTCGAATCCAAGCCAGATGATCATCGTCGGAGGTTTTTCCTGACTGCGATATCATTCCAAATCAATTAGAAAAGGACGCTATTATCATTCCATGCTTCAATTGATCTTGGGAAACTACAGGCCGTGAAAAAACTTAAAACCCAAAAGCATAGATGAATGGAAAGAAAACACAGATGAATGGAAATACTGAGTGGCGACTGGCGATGCTTCGTGGTAACGGGTCGAGGTCGACGTCAGCTGGAAAATAATGAGAAGCGACAGGCAATATTCAAATGCTTCGTGGTGACGACAAAAATCGATGGGACAGAAGAAGGAATTTGAGAAGTTCTTCCTTATTTAAGGCAACTAAATATGTTTTTGAATAAGTGATAAAAAATTATGAGCCATATTCCGATGAGCCATCTCCAGCCGTAATATTTATTTATTAGGACACGTACGGACACATGTCCGACACGTGTCCACTACGTGCCCGTGCTTCATTGCCTATGACTCAAAAGAAGGAAGAGTAAGGCCTAACCAAACATCATCGCAATGGGAGGAAGAGTAGGGTAGTGGGCAAGGGAACATTACTAAACCCCTTAAAATTTCTATACGTTAAGTTTTTGCTACAAATGTTGGCCCACATGTACAATACGTCCCTTCTAACAAATTTTTCTACCATATTGAGGACTTCGATACAACAGAAAGCACCTAGATTTTTAGCTGCCAAGTTCATCTCATTCCCCTATATAGGAATCATTACAACAATCACAAAGAATTTTGATTAGACATTCATGAAAAAATTATCACTAAGCATGCCTTTTATCGCATGGAAAGATGTTCTTCAAGAGCAAAGATAGATGTAAGTGTCGTATGAAAAGTGGAGGCAGATAAATTAAGAGAAATAATAGCATCATAATCTTGTTCATATGGACGGAAATTACTATTATGTGCCCATGCTTGAGAACGAGTCCAAGGACAATTCTCAAGAAAGTTAATCTCAAGGACAAGGTCTGTCGAGATTAGGCTAAATTACGCTACTCCTAATTAGCTAATTTTTATGAGAACTTCTTCCTTCCTTTATTGCATAACGTAATAATATTATATAGGCAAAGAAACACAAAAGTTCCACCTAAACTTGGACTTCTAGACAGACTCCTATTAAAGTTGTTTTAGGACTCTTAGAAAGACTCCTATTCAAGTTGTTTTTATTAACATAACTATAACAGAAACTAGAGCAAAAATAATAGGGAAATAATAGACTTTTACTAAAACTCCTCTAATAGACTCCTAATAAAACACTCATACTCCTCTAATAGACTCCGAATAAAACACTCATCCATATCAATTACCTCCATCCTTAACAGCTGTGACAGTTAGTCCGGCACTAGTGCTTCCCAATCCAGTAGTGATAACAGACCGGTTGCTCAACTTTGCAGCAAATTTTAAGAACTGAGACTTCCCTGTGCCTGAAAATTGTATAATGTTTATGCACAACAATATATTCCATATCATACCATATTTGTAGTTAAATTCATGAAGTTTATAGATTTCTATGCAAGATTAAGCAATTTTTCTTCATCAATAATACCGAATTCTAGAATTTGAGACGATAATCAATTATATCCCATGTGAACTTTAGATCATGGATTATACCCTTATCTGAATGTGTGTGATATCCAAGCAACATAGTTGTGAAGACTCATCTAGTTTAGTCAATGGAGTGAGAAACAATAATCCATTAAAAGTAGAAGATCAAAGAAGGCATGCCTTCCATTATGTATATGATGGGTTATCATACTCATGCTATAGATGGTCATCTTTACTTTCTTTACTTTTTCATAACTTGATACTCCAATATATCTTCTAAATATTGCTAGACTCTTTCCTTTTTCACCTTTCCTTTCCCGACTCTTTTACCAAGCAACTTCTCTTTTGCATTTTTAGTAGGAGGAATGGAAGTTAAGAAGCTTCTCCACATATGTTCTAAATGGTTACTTATCTTAATCCTTTTCAGTATCAAAACATGGTGTAGTTCAATAAATGTTCATGCCTCACATATGCAATTCAATAGATTTTCCTATTTATACTTAGTACAAGGGATGGAGAACCTACGAAAATTCTAAGAATAAAACATCAAGTGTAGCACTACTCGTGCATATCCTTTACTTAAAGCGTCTACTGATGTTCTACTTTTAGTGTTCTCATATCCATTTAGATGATCCATAAAGATCACAAAGCTGGCTCATTCTAAAAGTATATTTGCCCCCATATGTTAATTATGATACTTCTTTTCGTTATTTCTCACAAATATAATCAAGTATACAATTCTATTAAATAGTTCCAACTTTCTACTTCAAGCTTTATGTTGATTGCCATTCAAACATAGCATAAATATGTTTGGCTTTAATTTAAGGATCATAAGGTAGGACAGAAAATCACCTGGATCACCAACAAGTAGTAAATGGGACTCTCCTCGAATCTTTGTACCAGAAGCATCAACATGTTGCACACCTCCAATAAGTGTTAATGCAACTAAGACCAAAGAGGCATGTTATTGTAACCAAGGAAGATCTTATGGCCAATGCAACTAATTAGATGGAAGCACACAAAGCAAAAGATACTTGACATTCAGACTTCTTTAGCAAACGTCCTATGATTACAAAGTTCACTAATTTTTCAAAAGTAGTAAACAATTTGTAACAACAGCATACCAGCAAGCTTCATTGTAAAAAGTCCAAAAACTTGTGGGCAAATACCTCGTAGAATGGCGTTCCTACCTGTTTCCAGACAAAAAGTATTCCATATTTGTAAGAGGAACTATATTGAATATGAAGCAATTACATATAGATGAAACAAATATTAAACATGTATTCCTCAAAAATCTTTTTACCTTTTAGAGGAGTATCCTTAAAGTCTAACCAGAACTGCTTGAATTTTTTTATAATATCATCAGGGATGTTGATCTCTGACTTGAGCTCATTGGTTCTCCTAATGACAAAGGGAACACATTTTAAGAGCGGTGTAGAGAAGAAGATATGACAAAGGACAATGATTTGAGAAAACAATCAAACTATGATGGTGGTTGGCTAGAGATGAATAATGACCAAAGAGTTAGTAATGAAATAACTACGGAAGGAACATGTTTAAGAAAGAAATAGAGAACAAGGTTAATAGATCTTGACTACCCTATGACTTTCAAATTTTTGAAAGACAAAACATCTCTTTAAATTTGGCCTTAAACTTCAATTTCCCAATCTTGAATGAGCCCTTCTGTTTTGACTCTATTATATGTAAAAACTATATTGTTTTAAATATCTCTTCATGCTAATGGAAGCCAGAATAAGACCACAACGACCTGGAGCCAAATTGAAACTCAAAAGGGATCCTAGTAAAAATCAAAACCCTAAAGAAGCAAATGCATCAACAAAGGGTTAATAATTTTTCAACTAATATTCAAGGAAGAAGTCAAACTATTACATCTCAAGGAAATGAGCATTCACACTAGTGCTAATGATTTAATAGAGATTTATTTGCCAAATTCAGCAAAAGATAGAAATTTTTAGATCTAATCTATAACAGACTATTTCACATACCTGAGATGATTAGCTATTAATGTAGGATCAAGATTGCAGCGAACATCTTTTAAATCAGGAGACCACTTTGCAGTCAAGATCCCTGTAACAATGACATCATCTGTGCCAATAGCACATTCCATTTTCGCTAATGGCTAACACTTCAAAACAAGAAACCAATAGCCAAAATAATAAACCCAAATAACCAAGAAAAGATAAGGTTCATAAACATAGCACCTCCAGCTTTAATAATGTCAACTAGATCATCCTTTAAAATGACTGAAATTGAGCGAGGAATGACCCCGACACCCAAAACTTGAGTGCTTTCTTGAATTTTAATTTCTTGATAGTCATGGCGCATCACACTGTCTTCTAAACATTCAAAACTAGTGCCTCCGCAAGTTTTAGAACCCTAAAATTTTACATGTGAAAGTATAATTAGCATCAACATATACCCAAAAGGGACAACATCCATGGAAAAGAAAACAACCCCCTTCTGTATTAGAAATATCAATCTTAAACTCAAATGGACCAAGAACAAAAACTAATTCAATTTAACACCAAAGATATCCATCCAAAAATGTGAACTGTAAATTGAAATATATTGCAGTAAGTCATTGAAAATTGATATGAACAAGAAAATTCTTTGTATTTCTAATATCTATATAGGTACTACTTTGCATGCAGATATCTACATAAGGCATCTAAATTAGGAAATTATCACCAGGAGAATATAGCTATTAATTTTGTTATATTTACAACCTTGATTAAAGCCTAAACTCCTATATTTATAGCAACTTCAGAATAGTCTAAAGGAATATTCTATCCCAAATATTCTAAAAGAATGTTTCCTAATCCAACACTGCCCCTTAAGCTGGCTTATAGATGTCTTCTATTGCCAACTTGTTTGTTAGAATGTCAAATTGTTTTTCAGTAGACTATTGGTGAGTGTATCAATCAGTTGTTGAGAGGTAGGAACACAAGAAACACAGATTAGCCAACTTTCAAGATTTTTCTTGATAAAGTGCCTATGAATTTTAATATGTTTAGTTAGATCTTGAAGCAACGAATTATGAGCAATTGAAATGTTAGCTTTCTTATCACAATAAACTCTCATAGGAAGTGATATAGGAAACTTTAAATCGTTATTAATTTCTTAATCCACATAGCGTCACAAATCCCATATGCAAAGGATCTAAATTCTATTTCAAAACTACTTCATGCCACAACATTTTTCCTTTTATTTCTCCAAGTAATTAGATTTCCTCCAACAATCGTGCAATATCCAAATGTTGATCGCCTATCTATCACTACTGTGGAAATACGAGCAAGATTAGTGGGCTGTTATCCCACGATTTTAGGAATGAGCAAGATTTGTGGAAGTCCATAATTTAAGGAATTAGTCAAATTAGAATAAAAGTTGTGATTGATTCACGGCCAGCTGTTAAGATTGTTTCCTTGATTTAGGTAATCTGTTTTAATCTTGTGATTGGGGCTAATATTTATTTAGGCTATATATATGCCTTTGATAGCTGTAATTGTAAGTCAAGTCATGGAATAAATCAGAAAGCATTCCAAATTCTTCATGGTATTAGAGCACTCCATCTAAACCATTTTGCATGTACCAGAAGGTGCTTCTCAACAAAGCTCTACTCTTGCTCATACTACTGCTTCTTCAACTCTCTAGTTTTACCGAGTTCATTAATTGGTTTGTCACAAATTATTAATTTATCCTTTGTGTGGTTGTTAGGTTTTTGGTTTGCGTGATTGTCATAAAACTCTAATACTGTGTCGACACTACTTTTGTTCCAACTTGATTTGTTTCTCCTTGCCATTGTTTGTGACTATTAGTTCTTCTTATTACTAAACTTTTCATTTGGGGCTGTCATAAAATTTCTCAGCTTACCACATGGCTTCGTTTTAATTAGGCTTAGAGTTGTTTAGTAGATTGGATATTGTTGGTTGCTTACACTTGCTTTCTTCATAAATTTTCCCATCTGTCTGGGTTTACGATCCTTGATGGTTCAGCTCTTTTTGTTTACAATTTTCAATATTTTGTTTAATCTGCTTTAATTGTTCAATATTGAATTTTAGCATTCTGCAGGATCGTAATTGCTAGTAGTGGTTAAGATTTTGGACCAAAAAATTTTTAATTTGCTTGCAGTCATGTGAACTTGTAATTTTCAAACCCTCTTTTTTCTGAGGTGCCTTGTTTTAAATTTATTAATAATCCTTGTTTTGAAATTTATTAATAATCCTTGTTTTCTCTCTCGAGTTATATTAGAGTTATTTAGGGACTTGTGTGACTTGTTTTCTTCAGCTTGTGTTAGGCATTGGGATAGGAATGGTAACTTTGATGACCAATGATACAGCAAAAGCTAGTCCTTTGATGAGTTTTGGGTCTAAGAGAAAAGATGTTGACAAATTACAAATAGGATTTTGGAACATCGAGATCCATACAAAGAAGTCCTTGGAATTAGTAAAAATTTTAGACAAATATAAGATTTATGTAGCGTACATTCAAGAGACAATGGATGGAGGCTAACACAAAAAAGATTAATGAGTTCAAACTTTAATACTCAAGGTGTTCAAGACGACAAAATGAGAAAGGTATCTTGATTGTTAAAAAATTTATAAATCATGTTGTAGGGGTAAAGAGGACTAAGGATATGATTATGTCAATAAAGATTGTGGTGAAAGATGCTCTCAATATGGTGTGAGCATATGCATCTCGGGTAAGTTTGGCCAAACAACTTTAACACCAATTATGGGAAGAGCTGTATGAGGTGATTTAGTAGATTCTCCCTAAAGAGAAAGTTATTCTAGGAGGAGACTTTAATGATCATATACGGGTAATCTTTAATGGGTATCCATGAACACATGGAGATTTCAGGTATAGGAATAGGAATGATAGTGACACTGCTTTGTTGAATATTGCGATGGCATTTGAGTTAATGATAGCGAATTCTTTTTTCAAGAAAAATGAGGAGCTCCTAAATTTTAGAGACTGGAACTTTCGAATTTTACTTTGCTTGCATGTTAATTGAAGATATGCAAAGAATGGCCATTTTTTTCGATTTACCAGATAATACAAAGAGAGTTAAATATATAAAGTTTATGTATGAGTATGAAAAAAATAAAAAAACATTAAGCATAGTTTCTATCTATGCATTACTATGTTTAATTTATTGTTTTTATTATTTGTGCACTTATGTTGACATGGTATGTTTTAAGACATTATGAACTTGATTAGCTTATTTTATTATATTATGTTATCTTGTTAGTAATTTATTACGTGATATATTATTTATTTCTTTATATTTAGACATTTAAGTGTCTTCTTTATTTAGAATATAATTTTACTTGTTGATTTGTAGGTATGGATGATAATGTTATGCAAATTATGCAACTTCTGTAAATTAAGCAATTTTTGGACAATGAGAATGAGTTTTGAGATTCGGTGGCTTGTGTAGCGAATTATATGGGTGTGTATTTTTTAACCACATATACAAAGAATCATGCATGACTTCATATCAAACAGGAGAACTATGGATGAATGAATTATTGAATGGTTATGAAAAATGATGTTTTAATACATTTAGGATGAATCAAAATACATTTCGTCGATTATGTATAGTTTTGGAAAACAATTATGGTTTGACACCTTCGAATAAGATATCTATTTTGGAGAAAGAAAGTTTATTCGTGTATGTCCTAAGTAAAGGTTCCCCTAATAGAGATACTCAAGAGTGCTTTCAACATTCAGTTGAAACTATGAGTAGAATTTTTAAAGAAATTTTGACTACCATGGATGAATTTTCAAGGGATATACTTGTACTAACAGATCTCGAATTCAAGAAGATTCCATAACAAATTGCCAATGATGCTAGATATATGGCACATTTTAAGGTAATTGAATATGTTCTTCCTCTCCTTCATTACATTTTTCATTGACAAATGTTGTTTTATTATCTTATGATCATTGTTTTATATTAGAACTGCACTGGAGCTATTGACGATACACATATAGCGGTAGTTGTTGTAGAGGAGGATCAAATGAGATATAAAGGATGGAAAGGAATAACGACTACAAATATATTGGCAACATGTGACTTTAACTTACTATTTACGTATGTTTTAGCAACTTGGAAGGAATCAACATATGATTCTCGTATTTTCTTTGATACAATCAGCAATTCAAGACTTAAATTTCCAAAACTATCGATAGATAATTTTAAGATTTAAAGGATTTGTTATTTATGATTTAGATTTTTTATGATATCATCTATACTAATTATATTTTCTCTATAAAGTCTCAGGTAAAATATTACTTACTTGAAAAAGACTATCCGAAAAGAAAAGGATAATTGACACCTTACTTAAAGACAAGGCATCATCAATCGGAATTTCGTGGTGCAAATCTAAGAAGATCTCGAGAAGTTTTTAATCAAGCTCCTTTATCATTGAGAATTTGTATTGAAAAGACTTTTAGTATTCTTAAGGCTCGACGGAAGATATTAGATAAAATGCCTAAGTATTCATTGATGAATCAAAATAGAATAATTTGTGCACTTTTGCAGTGTATAACGATATTAAAAGAAGTATAATTGATGACCCGACTTTAAACATCATCGATCAAGATCCTAAATTTATACCTCTAAATATATTTCAAAATTTTAAAGTTAACTCTATGCAAGAAAGCGTTGAAGAATAGAGAATTCAGGAGATGACAACTATTCGTGATAATATTACTTCTAGTTTAATGACAATTAGATGTGGTTTTAAATTGTTCTAAACCTTTTCTTTAAATAATGATGTTCATTTCTTTTGCTTTATTTGAATTGTATTGTTAAACTTTATTTGGATTGTTATATTTTATGCTTAGATGTATCATCATCATAATCATCATGATGATTATGATGATGATGATGATGATTATTATTATTATTATTATTAGGGTTAATTACCAAAAAAAGCTTCAACTTTTGTCATAATTATAGCCTGAGCTTTAAAAAATAGCAATAAAATGGCCAAACTTTCAATTTTTTTCAATTCTAACCCAAACTTCAAAAAGTGGCAATAAAATGCTCAAAGTTTCAATTTTCTTCAACTCTAGCCCGATGTTATCTATTTTTCTCCCGATGTCCTCAACCTTTTATTTTCTATTTATTCTTCTGATGTCTCAAACTACTCTTACAGTACAGTGTACTACAACAGTAAGCTCTTCGTTTTTAGTTCGTTCTCCTAATGCTCTTAGTATGAGAGTATCGAGGTTATATAATATGAAAATTGGAGGGCGAAAGCGTCAAGAGAACTAACTGAAAACGAAGAAAAAAAACTGAAATCCAAGCGTAAGGTTATCAAGATTGTGTAATCTGATTTAGGTCATTTTTAAACAGCGATGTCATTTTAATTATGTGAGCAAACGATGTCATTTCATTAATCTTTATTTGTTATGTTAATTTTGGCTGACGTGTATTAATAGTTAAGGTTTTTGAAACACGTGACAAGACACATCAACAAACTTAACAGAAACACTAGCGTCAAGCTAAAATTAAAAAATTTTGAAAATTTGAACATTTTATTACTATTTTTTAAAGTTTAGGTTAGAATTAAAAAAATTAAAAATTTAGGCATTTTATTGCTATTTTTTAAAGTTCAGGCTATAATTAAAAATTTGAAAAAAGTTTGGGCTTTTTTGGTAATTAACCTTATTATATGGTTTATGTTTTTTATTAAAATTATAAACTTAATTTTTGTAAAATTAAATATCTAAATTTTAAATTCTTATAAGAATATTCAACAAAAGACTAAGATATATAATATTCATGTCCTTAATAATTTTTTTAAAAATTATATCCTCATAAATCATTTTATACATCAACAGCTAATACTAAACAGCTAATTTTATCAAATATCTTTAATAAACAGCTGATGTGATCCACTGATCAAATCAGCTGATATAATCAGCCATTAGCTAACCGCTAATAAAATCAGCTAACAACTCATACAATCCGCTATTTGCCAAACAAAGCCTAAGTGAGACAAAGTTTTGGCCCATCAAACAAGTGCATAATCATAAGCTAAACGTAGCAAAGATTAAAATGCTCCGGTGAATATATAAACTTATTAAAAAAGATAAAGTCAAGAATGTAAGGTGGTCAATATTAATAAAAATTTAAGAGAGACGAGGCTTAAGTAGTCTGGACATGTTAAAAGCAAACACCCTGATGTTCTAGTGAGAAGATGTGAGAAAATAGCATTTAAATACTATAAGAAAAAAAAAAGCCTAAGAACTTGGAGAAAATGATCAAGAATGATATAACTATGCTAGAACTTACGGACAATATGGCCCATAATAGAGAACTTTGCAATACTACGATACAGATAAAGGATCTCTCACACAAAGATCTTTCTCATTCTCTTAAGTCTTTTAAAGATTTTCCTTCTAAGTCTTTCATTTTATTTAACTTTAATATTTGGATTACATAGTACTTCACTTCTAGTTATTTAGCCTAAGCAATTTTTTACTTCGTCTAATTACTTTCTTGCAATAGCTGGTTTAATTTATTCTTGTTTTTTTATGGTTTGTGTATTTATTTACTTATTTTATTTTTATTTTTAATCTTTAACATGTTCTATAGATACTGTATTATGTAGTCCATTACATATTTTTATACTTTTATTTATATCTATTTATTTATATTTTATATTATCAATATTTTGCATTATAGGTTGGTATATCAGAAACAATCTCTTTATTAGGTAAGGGTAAGGTTATGTACTATTGGACCTCCCCAGACTCCGCGTTTCAGTGGGACTCACTGGATATTGTTGTTGTTGTTTACATGTTTGCCAATTTATTATTATATGATACACATAAAGGGCAATAAAAGAAAGCATAAAAAATAGTACCTTTGCACAACTATCCATAATCATATACCAACAATATACTTTTTTTCAAGTATTTATAGTAGCAATATTGTAAAAGTTGTGTGCTTATATTTTTCGTTTTCCTATTGTCAACCTATGATATAAAGTCAAGGCCATACAATTTGTAAGACATTCTTGCATCATTTGCAATGGAATAAGACTTGTTGCCTACTAGCTACAAGCTATTTGGCCATGTGTAAATCTTGCAAAGCTTGATTGTTAATACAAATGAATTTTAAAAATAAGCATATGCAAAAAACATATAGTAGTCATTACTAACTTAAATGACTTGGAACATTTGTCTCCTTCCTCATCTTTAAAGATTGTTGCCCTTTTAAGCCATTGCGATATGAACTAGACCTCATTTGCTCAGGAAATACTAATCATGTCTTGTAGCAACATTCTTACCTACAAATTTCACTAACTCACGCACTTGGCATGCTTACAAACCAAATCTAAACATAAAGACCATTAACAATAATTAAAGTTTAACACAAGTAATTGCGATTAAACATAAAGATGATTTTTTGGGCATGATTTTTGATTCCTTACCCCAAATTGTTGTAGTTCTTCTAGTGATGAACATAATCAAAATCGTATAAAAGAATTCCTAGATATAAAAGAAATCAAACAAATGCATAATCCATATAAAAAGAAAGAAACTTCAACTTCTATAGATCATTAAAACAACGTATGTCTCGCTTAACATGTAATGACATAACTATTACCGCCCTTTTCTCCAAGAAACAAATAGAATCAAAACTAGAACCCCCTCATTTCAAGAATTTCCTCCAGTTTCTCAATAGGCAAACACCATAACAACCAAATAGCCAAGAACAAAAACACTTATACATAATTAAAGAGAAGAGAGAACAACATATTGTTGCAAACAACAATACCAAAGATCATTGATTATGAGAAAGATTCAACACACAAGTGAGAAAATCTTGAGAAAACTCCAAATAAAACACAAAGTGTCATGGAGAAGACAAAAGGAAAAGAAGGAAAGAGAATTTATTTTGGAAGTCAGACCATTAGTGCCAAATGGGCACCATATGGCACTGGTAAGTCCCAACAAAGTAAAAAAAAAAAAAAGAAATTTTAAAGCACATCACCATTAATGTGGTACTTAATTGGGATGGTTAAAGATTCTATCAGTTGGGAAATTAGTCAGATGACTTTGAAATGTTAAGCTACTTGAATACTACTAAACGTTAGGATCTAAATTAAATTTTAGTAGAACAATTAGAGTTTAAAACATACCTTCAACCTTAATATTATTCCAAAATTACTTTGATGTGTAATAATACATATAATTGGAATTGATATCCTCCTCCATAGAATTTACTAACCATGTCATAACTATGAAGTTTCCTGCATCCCAAATTGAATAGGCAAGATCATCCAAGTCTAATTCTTTATCACCAGTTAAATACCCATCTTTCCTCTACGTTGGACGTACATGAATACAGATTAAGACTAGTGCAAAAAAAATGTCTCCATTTAACCTAATAGTAGTAATTAGAACTAAATGTGAATTTGAAGACAAGCCATGAGGATTATTTTTCTTATTGACAGAATCCTTAATATTAGGAGAGGTTGATGGATAAACAAGGGGGTGTATCATTTGATATAATTTCAAACATTAAGTAATGAAGGGGGGAAAAAAAGGAAACTCCTAGGATTCCTTGTTAGAAAAAATAGGTTGGTTGTGATATCATGAAAACCGATATGAATAAGAAGTTCTTTGTATTGCTAATATTTGTATACGTATTCTATTTTGCATAAGTATAGCTACATAAGGCATCTAAATTAAGAAATTATCACTGGAAAATTATAGCCATAAATCTTCCTATATTTATAGCCTTTATTAAAGCCTATAACTCCTATATTTATAGCCTTGAATAAATCTAGAACATTCTAAAGAAATATTTCATCAAGAATGATCTACAAGAATATTTCCTAATGCAACTCTTATCTATGAATGTGGTGGTGATTTAAGAAAAAATACATAAAATATGATAACATCCTATAATTAAGAAGTGCACTTTAAACTTTCCTACAAACCGTAGGAATGTATCAAACTTGACAGAAAAATAAGACTACATTGGAAAGATTACAAACCTGAGAAGGGCAAAATAATGGCAATGTTATGGAGTTATTGCTTTCTAGCTCAGGATGAATTGGGAACCTAGACAATTACATTTTGAGGTCAATTACCATAATAGAATATGCATTTACAAGTATATCAAAATTGGTAAAATTGACAACCATGCAAGAGAAGATTTTAACTTTTCGATCCGAAAAAGATATCACCAGGATAACAATCCTTCAATTTGAGTTCACCAAGCTAGCAAACATTTTACAAATCATGATTGACAATGAAGGTGAACAAGAACATAGACATTGAACATCAAAGTTCCACTCAACATTTGGGTCTTGATCTACTTTGGTCTAAGCCTATATTTCAAGTTGTTAATCCAGGGCATGCTTTTCGTTGATGCCAAAAATGGCTCAACAAAAAGCACTAATGAAAAAAGATTCTGGTGAGTAATTCTTCAATTATGAAGCTATTTGGAGCTATCTCCAAATGTTATTAAGTAATCCCATTTTTCACATTAGTTGGGAAAAAGTCAAGCTTGTCGCAACTCACATGCTTAACATAAGTAGTAAGATATTATTGATAACACAGGATTTCCATTCACAAACTTGACTTGTTGATGGCAATGAAGTGGCAATAACATTATTTTGCATAATTTTATGAGAAGTCTAGCCAAATTAGTCTTGTAATATCTACAAATAGAACTTTTGAAATAACTGGGATTATGAAAGGTGAGATCTATATAGCCTCAATATCCTGACTCTAGATACTTTAACGTGTAATCATCAAATTCCATGATTAATCAAAGCTTGACTCATCAAAAGGTATCAAGCACAAATATTTCTAGAGTTAGTTAGAGAAATAATTTATATAGCTTTAGGCAACCAATCTCCTTGTAGAATGCCCAAAGACATTATAATTTGATGAATAGCTGACTCTTGCTACAATCCAAAGGGAAAAGAATAGCCTTATCATAAGCAAATCAAACAAAGAAAGTTAATTCACTCGAAATTCAGAAAATAAACCTACTCGTGCTTGCATTTACGACACCGATACATCCTGTCCCCTTCAAACATCTTTACTGCTCCAGACCTGATAACAGTCCCCTTGAGAGTAAGGAGAATCCCCCAATGCTTCACTCGAATGTGTCCAATACTTGGAAAAGACTCTGTGTTGGAAGAAAAAATGAAAATGTAAAATTAAAAGGAAAAAAAAGGAAGGATTACCAACAAAATAGTAGAAGCTGCAAAACCTGGGCACTCAAGAGGAGATCCACTGACATTAATCCGAATATGAATGAACTTTTTCTCGTATCCCTTCTCATCAAAATTCAAATTCTTCAGCACGATTTTCTACATGCCCACACACAGCACTCACGTCAGTTGATGACCTTGATAAAACTTACCATCGAGCATCCATGAGCAAGAACAAATATTATCCTAAATCAATTACAGAATGGAAATATTCCACAAATGCCTCAAGTAATGGATACACGTCATTAGAACTAATGTTTAGACGACACATTCAAATCCAAGCCTCGACCCACATCATATTCTTCCAGATTATACGCATTTTAAAAAGCAAAAAAAAAAACAAGTTTGTTACATGAGCCCAGAGGGCAGCTAGGTCGAAATGGCGCAGATACTCGGTGGGCTGAGAGGAGATGAGACGGGCGAGACGGGGAAGCTCGTCCATTAGCTCTGCAAAACTGAAAAAGGCGAAAAAAAGCATTAACCAGAGGAAAAAGAAGATAAAAGAGGAATAGATAAAGAGAAGGAAGTACTCGACGTAAAGGGGGAAATGAAGCTTAGAGTCAGTAGAGACGACGATGGAATGGAGCTGTCGAGAGTGGTGGCATATGAGGTACTCTGCCATGGCTTTCACTTCCTCGTTTTTTCCTCTGCAGTCCATTTTCAGGAATCGTATGATTGCTAAAGAGAAGCCGGTGATTTCTCTGCACTGGTTGCGGATCTCTTTAGGCGGGAAAGAATGGGTTTCATTCATTATCGACCCCTTTCATTTGCCTTTTATATTTTATTCATTATTATCCACGAAACCTGTCAGGCACAAAGTTATAAATATCGTATTGAGCTCAGTACTAGAATGAGTATTGGAACAAAACTGTATCAGTACAGATTAATACTAGGTGCCGTTTTTTAAAAAAATTTAAAATTATGAAATAGTCCTTAAAATTTTTAAAAATTACAAAATAGTTTATATTGGTATATTATACAGTTATACTGTATATTTTACTAGTTTACTATTTACATCAACCATGTTTTCAAAAATCTTAATAATGAATAATAATGACAATTAATATGAAATAACAATAATTATTAAATATTTTACATATAAATAATAACCATAATTAATATAAACAAAGGCAATCATCATCGTATCATTATAAAATTAATAATAATACAAAGAATTTAAAATATTACAATAATACAATTTTATCATTTTAATAAATAATATTACATCAAAAGATTCAAAACATCCGATAAAAAGAACAATAACTATTACAAAAAGAGTTAATGACGAAGAAACAATCAAGTAGCAGTTAAACCTGAAACAAAAACATTACAGTTACATTACATATACAGAATTTAACATAAACATCAAATACAATTAAAATTCAAAGAAGAGAATGAAAAAAAACCTGGAATTCAATCGTCAATGGGTGAAAATCTGCTAGAACTGCACTAACCCCAGTGATCATTTGGTACAAAATCCTCATCATTGAAATGAGCTTCATTATCATTATCATTCAAATTTAATGCACCAAATGACATCTCAATGCTTTCTCATCCAAGATTATCTTACAAATCTAAATCACTCACATCAACCAAATTGGGTTCTTCAAAAACTCAATTCGCCAAAACGTCAATATTATCAATAGCAATTGGATCATTTGAACAACTTGTGCTACTAAGACTCCTAGTAAACAATTAAATTTAATTATTAGAAAATTATAA
>JANZLX010000005.1:15430303-15445205 GCA_025531955.1 Erythroxylum orinocense
TCTTAAAAATCTTAAATGCTTCCAAAGATTCAGATTTCTCACGGATGAGCTCCACATGACCATACCTGGAAAAATCACCAGTGAAAGTGATGAAATATTTATAACCACCCATGGTAGGTGGGATAAATGGTCCACATATATAAGTATGAATCAACTCTAACAATTCTGAACTCCTGTCTATTTTGTTTTTTCTAACCTTGGCGATCAACTTCCCCTTAATACAGTAACCACAGGCAGTGAAATCTGAAAAATCAAGATCCTGTAGTACACCATCCTTTACTAACCTCTCCATTCTGCCTATAGAAATATGGCTTAAACGTTTATGCCACAACATAGAAGATCTCAAATCCAACCTCATACGTTTGGAACCAAAAACAACATTAAGAGAAGAGGAAGAAGCAACAATAACACAATCATTCAACTCAAGTTTGTATAAACTTTCACATAAATTTCCATTGCCCACCAAAAGAGAGTCACGATACAAAGTCAATTTTTCAGTTCCAAAACGAAGACTATGACCTAGTCTATCCAAAATAGAAACAGAAATCAAATTCCTCCTAAGAGATGGTAAAGATGCCTTGTATTTAACTGCAGTTCAGCTGTCCCAAAAAATTTAACTTTGACTTTGGTATCGTCTCCCATGTATACATGTTGCTCAGATCTAGTCGCTCTTCTTCAATTTGTCAATTTCTGCAAAGAATTCGTAACATGAATTGTTGCTCCAGTATCTAACCACTAAGTATTTAAGGGAACATCAATAACATTTGACTCTAAACAAACCATCACATGACAATTACCTTTCTTTTCTAAATGAGCTTTGAGTTTTCGACAATCAACTTTCTTGTGCCCAAAACCCTTGCAAAAGTTACATTTTCCTTTAAAGAGCTCGTTCTTCTGACTAACAAAAGATGTACTTACCTGTCCATTTCCTTTAGCACCAACGGCTTTCTTCTTGGCAACCTTCTGATCACCTGAGCTATTCGAAGTGAATTTTCTCTTTTGATGATAGCCATGGTTCGTTATCATAGAGATGCTTCTTGCCCTTCCCTTTTTTATATCATCTTCTTCTTTGGCAAGAATAGCAATCATCTCCTCAACAGTCCATTGCTCTGTTTGAGCATTGTAACTTGATCTAATTGAGTCAAATTGAGAGGGAAGAGTCCCCATTACAAACCATACCATGTAGTCCTCACCAAGGTCCATATCCATAACCTTAAGCTTATGGTAGCAACCCTTGAGCTTGTCGATGTGGGCCCTAATATCACTTACACTGTCATAAACGGTGTGATGAAGCATGTTCAAGTACTCATTCTTCTCATTCTTTGAGAACTTTATGTACTTCTTTTTAATAGCATCAAGAAAATCCTTTGCATTGTCGACCTCGGGAATACTGTCACGAATGGATTCATCCATGTGATATATCATAATCATCAAACAATATCTATTAGAGTACTCCCACTCTTTATAAGATTTCCTTTCCTTCTCAGAAGCATCATCAGTGGGTTTCCGTGGTGGATCAATTTTCAAGGCTAAGTCCATTAGCATGATGGTCAAATTCATCAAGAGAGATTCAACCCACTGCTTGTGGTTCGTTCCATTCAACGTCAGGATAGCAGCTCAAAGTTAAATGAGAACCAAGAGCAATAACTATGATATGCATGTTAAAACATAATCATGCAATTCGTACTCTTATTCTCAAAATCAACTATAACATTTATGCTAGAGTTCCTTAAATAAATATAGAACTCATTCACAGGTAAGAACAATTTATTAAAATATCACAACCAAAATCATCAATATACTATCGAAAGGATAGAAAAATTGTGTGGTTCATAATATTTTAATAAAATTTCTTTACCATATTAAGCATCCTACGAAGCAGTAATTATCGACAAGACAATTAATTACCCGTATGGATCTTAACGTCATTTTAGAGGAAAAATACAAATTTCAAATATACGATAATATTTTAAAAAAACAATTTCCTCATCATGAATAGTTTCATATGCTCAATTTTACAACAGGTAAAAATAAGCATTAACTATTGTTAACAAAAATTGTTTATGCCATAACAAGATTAAAACAATTAAAATTGTAAATAAAATTACTAATTAATCTTATGCATAAACATATGGAAAAATTATAAATAAATTTTGGAGCAAGACACAAGAAAAATAGTCCAGAAAAATCTATTTTTTTAATAATAAAAATAATAAAATAATATTAAATCCGGATCGGATCGGGCACTCGGGCCGGGCGCGTGGCGCGACACGCTCGCCCACCGGTCAGATCGGCGTCAGGCAGGTCTGGCTCGCGGGCGACCCGCCCGTGCCCAAGTGCGGGACGACGCCGTATGCGTCATCGACCCGCTGACCCGCCAGTCCGACCCGGCTGTAACTCTCACCTCCGACCTCCATTTCCGACGATCTTTGAGGCGTTTTCTTCCATTTTTCACGATCTATTGATTTCTCATATCCATTTCAGCCAAAGGTGCTCCAAAGAATAAAAGCAACAAAACCCATTTCGGCCATAGATAAAACTCGAAAAACACACCCCAAAACCGTGATTCTTTCTCCAAAACAGAGGTAAAACACAATAGCAACAGCCAAGCAACTCTTCTGGACCACTAATACATCATTTCGAGGTTGTTTCAACAAAAAATGATTTCATTCGAAAATCCTTTAAACAACCGAAAATGGAACCCTAAAATCAAATGACCTGGTGCTTTGATACCAATTGCTAAGATTAAATGCATCATTAAACACATCCAATAACCAAGATCCATTTTATTTAGAGCATCACAAGATTAAAGAAACATACCTCCAACATTTGGCATTTGCACCATTTCCATTCTCCAACAAAACTTGTCAAAGAGAAAAACAATACAAACCTTTGCAAGAGAGCTTATGGTAGAAAACCCTTCCTTGTTCTCACCCAATACAGATACAATGTATCTCTTAAGAAAACAACCACACCCTTATGTCATGTATATGGCATGTTCTACTCTAAGGTGTAGAAAATGGGCTAATTGTCTCATTATTAATGGGATGACATGGACTATAGTTTAATGGGCCAACATATAGTAATTAAGGTACTACCATGTGCCTCAAATGCAATTAGCAAATTAACCATCTCATTATGGTTATTAAATATACATTAGGCAATTCAATTTGTGGTTAGACATATGGAATTAAACTGTGATTATATTAGTCCACTAATAATGTATTGTTTCTAACATGCTTGCCTAAGGATGAAGGGTACTTAGGCATTAGTCCTATCATAATCACAAACAAAGTCTTGATGATAGAAAGGAAAACTTATGGAGTGTCAATCCAAAGACTAGCGCTTCTTGAAAAATGGTATATATTCTTAAGTTGAAGGATTAGGTTAGAATAGAAATCAAGTACAACCTCAGAGATGGTAGCCCAACCATCTTCTGGTTTGTCAGTCAAAGCAACATAAGACCATTAAATAGCATTAGTCAGCTTTCTAATCTTAGAGATATAATTCAAAGGAATGCTACTATCAAATAGGATTTAAGAGAAAATCTTTGAAATATTTCTAGAAGAGCACAATCTAAGCTTTTGGACCACATCTCAAGCCACTTCCCCAACTGTTATATGGATAAAATCATTTGGTTAAAACATACATCAAGAAAATTCACAAATAGCTCATGTAAGCAACTACTTAGATCTTAATGCTCAAAGGTTAAGTAGAACAAAATTATGTGGTTTAAACCGTCACTTCCAAAGGTTTCTTTTATCCTTTGGCTAGTCATTAAGTTAAGGTTAAATACCTTAGATAGGTTAAAAGGAATTTTCAATGTATTTAGATGTTGTAATCTTTAAAAGCAATGGGATGAATCCATCAACCACCTATTTTTCCAGTGCCCATTCTCCTCAACTATCTAGCAAAAGATATAACAACGTTATAACCTCTCTAATTATTCGATGAATTGGTTAGAAGTTATTGAATGGATCATTCAAAGAAGACATACATGTAAAGGAGACTTCTTATTATACAAAATAGCATTGGGGAATATTATGTCTACTATATGAAGAGAAAGGGACCTTATAATTCTCTGTAAAAGAAATCTAAAGTCATATCCTAATCCATGAATTAATATTCTTGATTATGGAGTAGCTTATCATTTATATAATCCATCTTATCTGCAACAATGATCTAGCTAAAAATTGGAAAATTTCCAGACCCTGAATAAAGGAATGTTATGCTTTAATGGTAGTAATAGAAAGCAGGGAATGCTCTATACTATTTTTTATTTTGAATAATAGTCTAACACTAAACTACTACCTGCCTATCTAAAGGTCCTGACATAATATGATGTTGAATGGAAGATATTAAGAAATCATGATATATATGGTACTTGGCAGCTATGAGCTATGAATTTTCTTGCCTAAATGCTATAGAAGATATTAAGAAATCATGATATATATGGTACTTGGCAGCTATGAGCTATGAATTTTCTTGCCTAAATGCTATATACCCATTTATAAATGTGGGAATTAGTAAGAAATGGAACTTTTTTTATTCATAAAATAGTTATCCCTTCATGTATCTCTAAACTAAAAGGAAATATGTCTTATGCTTTAGGTAGTTATAATTTTAGTTTGTAACTCTGAGCTTTTCATTAATGAAAATTTTCTTTATTTTTTCATTCTCTTTCACTGTAGAGCTCCATTCTTTTTCAATTTTTTACATGATAATGCTAGTTATGGCTGAAGGGAGTGAGTAATGAATGATTTCTTTGTTTTAAATTAAATCAAATCATATAAATTTCTAATTAAACCAATCAAGTCAGACAAATTCCATGAAGTAATTGGGAATACAAAATAAACTCTAAAATAGTACAAAGGAGCATGTCTCATTTCTACAAAGTAGTTTATTTATAAAAAAAAACAATTGCTTGTCAGCTTTATTTTGATAAGAAGAAAAAGTATTCAATATGATTAGATAACTATTAGACAAGCAATTTAAGTTTCAATATTTTCTAAAATACAGATTGTTTTAATATATGAGTAATGAAAATAGCAACTATATTCCCTTGTAAAATGATATAGTTTGCCATAATGTGTTTCAAAAAATAGTAATTTTTGTTGTATTTTCTTGTCTCCCAAATCACATCGCAACTAAATGAAACCACCATAAACAAGATAACATAGTTTCTTTGATTGACAAGTGCAACTATTCCCACCATAATAACATCTTTTTTTTTGTTAAATCAGTAATAAGATTAAAAGAAAGAAAAAGGTTATTTACATGGCAAGGGAGAGTTTAGAAACTCACCTGAAAGCTATCAAAGGCTAAAGAAACAAAGCTACTAAGAGTTCCTCGAAAAATGCTCCTCAGATGGCAAAAACAGCAACACTGGATACAAAGGTCCAAGAGGAGAAATAACCGAAGCAAACTACAGCTAATGAAGCAGTCTGAACAAGCAAACACCCAAGCAGTTGTGCAAAGGAGGTCAATGAGCTTCAGAAGTCCTAACATCTATTTTCGTAACTCTGTAAGTCTTGTTGCTTCTACTTTTGTGGAAAAATCCATGGAGCTTTGAATCACATTATTGACCAAGCATTTTGGCTGCAACAAGCCCTCCTGCCAATGCAGCTCCAAATAAGGTGTGCAATCGCACGCAATAATACTTGGCCATGAATATCTTCCCTTTATCCTGCGATGTTTTTGAAAATTGCATAAGACATGAATAGGACAAGATTTGGGTCTATTATGAGAACAAATACGAAGACGTGGTCAAATATTGTTGTAATCAACTGGATTGATTTTTGTGTTATTCTAGTTGCATTATAATGTAGGCTTGTAAGTAGGATTCAATTTGTATCTTACTTGTATAAATAAAAATCCTACCACTTTCGTTCTCATCTCTTGTTATATTTTGCTAATATTTAACGTTAATCAGAAAAGAGAATTGGGTGTATGCAAATAGAAGATATACTAACTAGTTGTTAAAAAATTACAAAATTAAGAAATATGATTGATATTAAGCTACTGGAATATCAAGTTTTAGGTCCAGATTTCAATTAAGAATAATGAAATTTCATATTTTTTTAGGGTTTGATTGTAAATTTAGACTTAGAATTTTAGTTGACATTTAGGTTAAGTTTGCTAAAATTTATTGAGAACCACAGAGTATAGGGTAGAAATCTAATAATCACTCCCAAGATCTAAAAATCACTTTTAAAAGAAAGCATCACACCTTCTAGTTAAAAACTCAAGTTTGTAGAAAAATTCAAGATTGCTTGTCATTAAAGGGTTGAATATTCACATATTTACATAGAAATTTTTAAAACCCTTAGTCTAGTAGGAAAGGGTTCCTAACAAATTTAAATCATATTATAATAAAATTATATAAGTCTAAACAATTAGAATAACATATTTAACTTACTACTACTTTTTATCTAATAAAGAATCTTAACATAATCCAAATTTCAGCCCTTATCTTTGATGTCAACTAAATTCTCAATCCTTATTCCACCAAATTAAAAATTACGGTTAACTAATCTTTCCTTTTTTATTTCTTTTATAGACTTTATGTTTTTTTGCATTAATTCTCCTCGGTTTATCTAAGGTCGTCCTCAATGTAGAATGTGATAAATACCAATCATATAAGTCTGAATTCCTTAACATAGAACATGATAAATACTCATCATATAAGTCTAAGTTCAACTTCTGAAATTTAGATTCTAAAATCCAAGTATTGTAAAAAAAAAAATGGTGTTCTTTTCTACTTAACAAGAAATTGTTGATATCCTTTATCTTTTGTGACTACAATTTGTTCGTCAAAAACATCTTTTATTAACCTTAGAGCAATCGGTAAAGTTGCTCCTTTGTGACCATAAGGTCATAGGTTCAAGTCACAGGAATAGTCTCTTTGTAAAACTACAAAAGAAAGGTTGCGTACATTATTCCCAGGCTCCCACAAAGCAGAGAGCCTTGTACATTGGGTACGTTGTTATGAACATCTTTTATCATGTCTTTAAGACGGGGAAAGATTGAAATTTTCACAGCTGCAGTAGGAGATTGTGTATCATCATATTCATGATAAATAGTTACGTCCACAATATTAAAAGTAGGACTAATTTTCATGTCACTTGGTAATTCCAAAACATAAGCATTAACACTTATCTTCTTAATGATAAGATATAAAACTCCGTAAATGAAGATTTCTTATATTTTCCTTTCGGAAACTACTTTGGATGAATCATTACCATCACCATATTCCCTTCATTAGATTCCACTAATTGACGATGTTGATCAGCATGTCCTTTATAAGACAAGTTGCTAGTTATTATGTGTTGTTGTATCTCATCAAATATATAAAACCTTCAGCTTCAACACTAATTTGTATTGTTTGGGGTAAAGGAACCAAATAAATAGGTTTCCTTGTTTGAACTCCCAATACTATCTCAAAAGGAATATTACCAGTTAATCTATTTATAGAACTATTATATGCAAATTCAAATATAAGAAGAATTAGATCTCAATTTTTTACATTGTCTCCAACCAAACATCTTAACAAGTCCCCCAAGCTTCTATTCACCACATCAGTTTGTCCATCAATTTGGGGATGGAAAGAACTTAAAAATTAGAGCTTATTGTTTAATGTTTTCCATATAGTTCTCCAAAAATAACTCATAATCTTCATATCACGATCAGAGAAAATGGTTAAAGGTAATCCATGGAGATGCACAACCTCTTTGAAGAATAGTTTAGCTATGTGGACAAAATCATAAGTCTTGACCAATATATTTGTAACTAGTTCATAAAAAAACCATATGGTTTCTCCACAACATAGGCCAAAAAACATAGGTATTACTGCTTGTAGTGAGAGCACTAACTTGTCATCATTGCTAAATTTTGACTTTGCAAGTGCACCCACAACTTCTCCTTTATTCATATGTTTTGTTAATTTCAAATCTTTATTCAAATCTACTTCTTCTTCATCACCCACTACAATATAATCACAATCAACAATGCCAAGAATAATTTTGAACTAACTAGTTTCAAAATCCTAAGTAATAGCTAGTTAATCTTTTTAGCCCCTTGTTTTGATATATTAGCTTGCTATCCTATTCTTCTAGTCCACTGCCGTGTTGTTTCAACTTGTTGTCCATTAGTTTTGAATTGTTGTTCAGGGGTTTCTGCCTATTGTTTAAGTGTTTCAATCTCTAGCTTAGGCGTTTCATCTTGTTGTTTAAGTGTTACTCATTATTCAATTGTTCCAACTTTAGGGTTTGTTAAAGAATCCACTTAGTTTTGTTCGTCATCTTTAATGCTTTTGTCATCTCCCATTGTCAAATTCTCCATGTCATCAAGTATTTGACTTCCTTCTACAAGTATGAATAAAGATTCTAATTGATTAGTTAAAAGAGAAGTGTCTTCACCACCCATAACAGACACTTCCTCTGAGATAGTGCCTGCTAAATTTGAGGAATCAAAATCAGTATGTGATTTTCAACAAAGATTTGTCCTTGCATTATATGTTATTAATCAATATCAGTTCCTTCATCTTGCTTAACCTTACTACTTTCTCCATGTTTAGCATCGAGTATATGTTATTGGTTTACATATTTTTTTCATGTGGAAGTTTTGACTTGTAGAGAACGTATGTCAACGTTATCTATCCTATCTAAAAATTGTCGAACATGTTTTCTTATAAGAGTTGTTACATATAAGTCAATTTTTGGAGCACCTTGTGAAAGAGGATCATTAATGCCCAATTTTTTTGCAATATTCAGAAGTATTTCATCTTGCTCTAGGTCACTGAACATTCTTCTATACGCTCTTCCATTACGTGATGTTATTGTGAACTAAAGCTTTGATACCAAATTAATGTAAGATAAATAGAGGAAATACTAACTAGTAGCTAAAGATTACAAAATGAAGAAATATGATTGATATTAGGTTACTAAAATATCAAATTTTAGGTCTAAATTTTGATTAGGAATGCTAAAATTTCAGATTTGGTATAATTGAGTTTTTAGGGTTTGATTGCTGAAAATTTAGCTTAGAATTTTAGGGTTTAATATGGCTGAAAGCTAGGTCTAAGATTAAAATTTAGGTTGGGTTTACTATAAGTACTGAGGAACACAAAGAATAGATCATAGAAATCTAGAAATAATTTCTAAGATCTAAACATTACTCTTAAAAGAAATCATCACACCTTCTAGTTGAAAACTCGAGTTTGTAACATAATTTGAAATTGCTTGTCATTGAAGGGCTGAATATACACATATTTATACAGAAGATTTTAGAACTTTTATTCTAGTAGGAAAGGGTTCCTATCAAATTTAAATACTATTATAATAAAATATTTATGTCCTAAACAAGTAGGATAATATATCTAAAATAGAATAGCATACTTTACTTACTACTACTTCCTATCTAATAAGGCATCCTAGCACAATCTAAATTTCAGCCCTTATCTTTGATGTCAACTCAATTCTTAATCTTCATCCCACCAAATTAAAACTTGTAGTTAACTAATTTTTCCTCTTTTATTTCTTTTATAGATTGTAAATTCTTTTGCATCAGGATTCTTCGTCATAATGGCAGAGGCAGCATGCTTTTTGCTCCACATTGGCCACTGGTTTTATTCCAAAAGGTTTATAAACGAGTTTAAAGTTTACCTCATGGTTTTCGAGAACAAAATTGACAACCAGCTTTCCCAGGGGTATGGTCATAGCACATAGAAGCTGCAACAAAACGTGATTGTAAAATGACTATGGAAGAATCATTCACAAGCAAACGTTTCAACTCAACTTAAGAATTAGAAAGGAGCGACTACTTTCATCAATTTAGTAAGGACTTACAACGCAAGTGTAAGGAAGAGCTCTACTTATTCCAAATGCAAACAAGAGCATGTAGAGTGTCACGACCGACAGTTTTACAACAGCAGAACCTCTTTCAGTCCCAAGTCTAACCTGCATAAAGAAAAATAAAAATGGAAAGAGATAGTGGTGCCAACCACAAAACTAGATCAAGGAGAATGGCTGTCAGATGTACAAACCAAGGGGGATACTTTTCCAACAGCCCTGTCTCCTTCTACCTGGGTTGGACAACATATTCATGTTATTTTCATGCTACCAACAAAGTGTGTGTTCATCCTAGAATTCTCATAAAATGAAGTTAGACAAATGAAAGCAAATGGAAAATTGCCTGATGAAAGTGACTGCAAAAGAGAATTAGAGCTGTGGTGAAGCCAACAAGGATTGAAGCAGAAAGAATTGTGCTCGTTAGTGGCAGAGGGCTTAATCCACTGCCAAAACCAACTAGGCTGATGTCAGAAACGCATGAATCTTCAGTAATGCTACAGAAAGCTAAAGTGAAGATTGGAATTCTAATTTGATTATGTCACACTACCATCTGCGGCCCAGCAATAAATAAAAAGCTGTAGTTGCAAATGGGCCAAATGCTGCGAAGCACAAGGGTTCTCCCAATCCTTGGTAACTTAACCGGAATGGTGGACACTAGAATAGAGCAAATGGAAAGTTACGCGAATTGTGTAACAACGAGAATAGTAGCTTGTCGAGAAAATATGAAACTATTTTTCCACCAAACATAATAGAGTTTTAATTTGTTGATCCTGGTGGCAACCCACCGAGCAAAAAAGATGTCAAGATGGGTAATTCATCCTTGAACAATAATTAGGGCAGTATATTCAGTCCTTTGAAACTACTTTAAATCTCTCGTACGCCTCTTTAAGATTATCTGCACCTGATATATGTAGCCACAAATAATGGCACAAGCAAGGAGAAATATAGCCCGCAACTTTCCTGCTGCTAGGGATGTCAATGTTATCCCCGCAAAGCCCAGAGAAAGTGAGAAATAAGCACTGATAAGGGTACCTGAACGGCTTCCCAAAGCCACAGCAGACAACAGCGAATCAAAGTTTACTATGCATACCCATAACATAGGATAGAAATTAATATAAAGGCAATGCTTGAATTGCAAGGCAAAAGACATACCTGCCAACCAAATTTACAACAGATTCTTTTTTGCCCTTATCTGCTCCCGTATCAAAATCATAAACATCATTGCTGCACTTGGAGCACAGAAAGAAAAACAAACAATATAACTTGGTTTCTAATGTATATTTTTATCAGGACCATCCTGAATACTTGAAAAATTCTCATCATATTTCAAAATCTGTGGAAATCACCTTAAGTTGAGCCAGGTTATGATAAGAATTGAAGAAGCCAGGAGAATAATATAGCGCCCACCTGAAAATACACCTGTTTGCAAATATGCAGCAGCACCACCTACCTGTCCGACATTAGAAAGTTTTAAGTATAACCAGAGCTCTCAAAGTCAGCAACATATAAGACTGCTATAACTTCTTTGTTTTCTCCTCCCTGTTCATTATCGTATATAACAACTAACAAGGACTCCTTTTCCAAATAAATAATAATATTCTCTCTGAATTATAGCTAAATCATGCATCAAAATCGTCAAGGAACTCACTGTTAGAGGAATCAAAGCAACAGAGTATATTGGCAATTTGATTGCCCTCCATATCAGGGTCGCTTTATCGACCTCATCCGCTTTCTCCCCTCCATTGGTGTCATAAGAATAATTAATTCTACTGTCAGAAACCACCTGTAAATGCCAGCCCTGTTTCTTAATTTCTGCCCTGCTTATATGATTTGAGTGCAAAAGTGTTGCTGCATTACAACAGAATTGGGACGATCTTTTTAATGTATTCGGAAGCACCATAGAATAGTACCTGATGGAAAAGATCAATGGTTCAGCAATGAAAAACTAATTTTCTGTTCTTTTGTTCTCAGGTTAAGATAAGAGTGGCGAAGAAGATCCCAGTAAAATAACGAGTCATAGCAACAGTTCAAACTTTCGTCTACTTAATATATCACTTTGGTTAAACCAGACATTTGCAGCAGTTCATGGATATCACAGAAGCAACATCGACACTGGTTTAAATTTGGACCAAATATTATTGACGGAGACAGGTAAGGTAATCCTTAAAACTTTTGCTCTGCTAATCTAATTTCAGAAACTAAGCTACACGTATTTCAAATATCCATCTGATCTAACAACTTTCAGCTCCCTTGAACACTCACTGACTAAAATGTAAGTGATACTTCAAGCTCAAGCGAGTAACACTCTGCCTGCATGATGCCAATAAGTCATAAAATATTTTAAAATTTGGATATCTGTAAAAAGAACAAACAATAAAAATAGGCACACAAATCAATTTGTCAGAACCATGACCACAGAGAGGAAATTGAAAAGCATAAATAAAGGAAACGTAAAGCTTGCCTCTGCTTCACATAGAACTCCTCAATTTTCTTCAGACCAGACCCAAAGCCAAATCCAAGGTTACACAGTGTTGCGGCCATGAGTGGTATCTCATGTATTCGCACTTTTACCTAAGAGTAAAATACCAGACAAGAGGAGAAAATGCACCTCTTCAAATGCCGACCTCCTGATCACGTCAAGCAAATAAACTACAAAATTGGACTGTTTTTCAGCACTTGGAGATAGAGAACAAGTAGTTTAAGGTTGCTCAATTACAGCAGAGACAATAAATCCTAATGTTGTTCGATAATCTAGAGGAAGTACCTTAAAGGGTTGGCTTGGCTCAAGCAAAACTGAAAACTCTTAGCTGCAGATATGCAAACCAGGAAACAAGAGATAAGAGGTAACAGCAAATGTGATAACTGTAAACTGTTAAGAATCGGACATAATTTTAACTAGCCTAAGTGAGTATCTGTCTGTTTTCAGTCTTTTTTTTTTCTCTCAAAAAAGTCAGAAAAACGAAAAGATCTATCTAATATAGATGGAAAATTAAGCTTGTCGACGTGTCTGTTAAATGTAAGGAGGTGGCGTAAGAAACTCCATGTCGCGATTATTGGCAGGCCCTTTCTTCAACTGTATGGTCAAGATCCACGTGCGATTTTCACTCTCCTCTATTTAATTGTTCGCCTGTGTCTACTCGTCGGTGTCTAAATATTAGGGTTTTGCATCTTGTACCATATTGGTCGAAGAATGGTACAAAATAAGAGGTCATGTGTATCAAATTTAAATATTGCTTCGTACTAGTCTATTTCAAATTGTACCAACTAGTACGGATGATATTTGTAATATCGGTCATGTATTAACCGGTACTGAAAATTTTTAAAACTTTAGGGGTATATCTGTAAAAAAAACCCAAGTCCCTAAAATGCATGCATTATTCTTCTCTTCTCTAACCTATCTCTCATCTCATCTCCTCACTCACACTCTCATTCACGCAGTAGCTCTCTTCTTTTGCTCTTTACTGTTGTCATCACCATCGTTGCCGCCAACCCAACGACCACCACACCGACGCCCATTGCGTTGCTATTGTCCTCCTCCTCCTCCTATCCCACTCCCACACCTAACTTTTTTCTTTCAACTCTCACTGTCTCTCTTAACCCACCAACTATTGACACCCACCACCATCACCAAATTTTATTTCTCTCTCACACATCGACGCCCACCACCACTGACGCCTCAGCAGCCTTAGTCATTCTCAGATCTCCTCTCCTCTTCCACGCCAAATCTACCCGACGTCCCCAACCCTTAAAATTGTTGTTGAATTTCTGAAATAATTAAGTGTGTGATATGACTTAATGTTTTTTGTGAATTGTTATGAATGAAATTGTTGATGTATTTGTGAATAGAAATGTTGGTGTTTTTGTGAATTGGAAATCACATACTTTAATTTGTGGTTGTGTTGTTATGGACTGCCAACTGCCCGATAGTGGATGTGGATTGCGGTGAGTGGAATCAAATTGTGGAAGTGTGAAAGTGAAAATTGTAAATTGGTTGATTGACGTTGTTAATAGAGATATAGATACAAAATGTAGATGTGGAATGAAACTATGAAAGTGTGGAAGGAACTAGTCTGGAGTGGATTGTGATTCTGTGAATGGAACTTGGAAGTGTGTTGAATTGATTAATTGTTATCAGTTTTGTTAATACTTAATTCAATAGACATATAGATACAAAATCATATTTTATAAATCAGAATATTATAAAGTTAGTGTTTGCTTACCATACCAATTTCCTTTAGCATTATTCTATGCTTAATTATAAATGAAATAATTTTTTAACGAATATATCATATAATTCATTTGACAAAAGTTGAACTTTCACCAATTATAAATGAGGTTTATCTAACTCAACTAACTTAACTATGTCCTTTAAGTATGGCTTGTATGTGTCAGATTCTACATCAATTTTATATTTAAAAAAAAACTCAAAAGCAATGTATACAAATATATAACGTGTGTTACTTTACAAAAAAAAATTGGGGTTCCATAATATAGCTACCTTAATTTTATTAACTAATTGTGTGATTAAGGTATTTATAGAAATTCTAGCTCTAAATTATATTTCATCGAAGTGTGAAAATGGAAAATGTTGAAGATGGAAATTGTTTTATCTTATGTATGTTTTGTGATTGATGTTTATGGAAATTATTTTATGTATGTTTTGTGTGTTAAGTCAAATGACTTTACGTAAATGATTTTGATTAAGAACAAATAATAATGAAAGAAGAAAGTAAGACGAAAGCAGAAACATATGAGAGGGAAGCGCAACGATGAAAACACAGACAAAAGAAGACAGAAGGAAGCACAAAATAAAAAAACAGACGGAAGCGCAAAATAAAATCTCAAACGAAATAAGACAGACGGAAGAAAAGACAGACGAAAGAAGACAGACGGAAGGAAAGACAGACGAAAGAAATTAGACGGAAGCGCAAACAAAAAACATCAGATGGAAAGAAGTGAGACGGAAGAACCGATAATACGACGGTTTTCAATTCAGCTTGAGTTAGTTACAGAACTCAACTGAATAACTGATTCTTTAAAGATCAAGAAGAAGT
>JANZLX010000005.1:15445305-15461363 GCA_025531955.1 Erythroxylum orinocense
CCAATTTACAGCAGCAGGTTAATAAGCTGGTCAAAGATATGAAGAAATTGAAGAAGATGATGAAGAAGATTGTGAAGTATTGTGGCTTATAATCTTTTTGACTTATAACAAATAGGGGGAGAAGTGCCGAGGAAAGAAGACAATGAAAAACAGAAGGAAACAGTGCAGAAGTTAGAATCAGATTTTTCTGTTGTATTTCTGATTTATAAAGCTTTTCATGTTTCTAATCAAAGGATTTGTTATCATCAAAAAGGGGGAGAATATTAAGTCAAAATGACTTTATTTAATAGTTTTATGACAAACAAAAAGACGGAATGAAAATTAGACGGAAGCTTAGTTAAAAAGCAGACGCAGAAAATTAGATGGAAGCTTAGTTAAAAAGCAGACGCAGAAAATCAGACAAAAGCTTAGTTAAAAAGCAGACGCAGAAAATCAGACGAAAGCTTAGTTAAAAAGCAAACGCAGAAAATCAGACGAAAGCTTAGTTAAAAAGTAGACGCAGAAAATCAAAAGGAAGCTTAGTCAAAAAGCAGATGCAGAAAATCAGACGGAAGCTTAGTTAAAAAGCAGACGCAAAAAATCAGACGGAAGCTTAGTTAAAAAGTAGACGCAGAAAAGCAGACGGAAGTTTTGTAAAAAACAGACGAAAGCTTAAGAGAAAAGCAGACGGAAGCTTTATGAAAAGCAGACGAAATAAAAGCAGATGGAAGTATCAGTCTGAGTTAGTTACAGAGCTCAACTGAATAACCGTTTCTTTGAAGATTCAAAAATCAGTTATCAAGAAGCAGTTGAAGACGAAGACTATAAATAAAAGGTCAGAGTCAAAGTTTCGCACACAGATAGTGACATATTGATACAAATATACACAATATACATGAGAGATACACAAGATTATTGTGCGATCATTGCAAGAGCAATATTTTACTGTAACAAGTCGTATATACTTTTCAAGTTAGAAAGTGCTACAGATAGCCTGAAGAGGCTAAGTGTAAAAGAATACTGACTGTAAAGAGACCTGAAGAGGCTCGGTGAAAGAATACTTGTAAAAGATTTGGAGATAGTGAAATCTCAGAAAGTCATCTGAGGACTGGACGTAGCCCACGGTTTGGGGTGAACCAGTATAAAAATTGTTGTGTCAAAATCTCTTTACTTACTCTATTTCATTACTGTGATTACTGATAATTCTGATAAGCAAAGTTTTTAGTAAAACGTTTACAAACAAGTTTTATTCAAAACAAGAAGTTTTTCATTAAAAACGGGTTAACAAAAAGATTAACACAATTCAACCCCCTTCTTGTGTGTTTGTATATTGTTTTATTAACGTGTGATTCACTTCATTTATGAGAACTTAAGAATGAGCAAGATAATCTTCATAAACTTATGTAATGAGATGAAGAGTTTAGGAGGCTTAAGTCAACAAGTAATTTGATTATAGAGGAACTAGTAGCAATTTTCTCAATGACTATAAGCATAAAGAGACAACTAGAGTACAATTTCAAAATATTTTTGTAAAGTCTTATAAGCAGTTAGTTGTCTAGTACAAAAGAGTTACTACTCCACCATCATTACTGATACATCACTTGAGAATCAACATAATTCAAAATCCTTTTCATATATTCATATATTTAATTATTATTTTTAATGTCATTATATTTACTTGATTATTTTAATAATATAATTTTTTAAAGATTGATAGGAGAAATAAATAGTACACATATTAATGCATATGTTCCAATTGATGAATAAATACTGTATAGGGATAAAAGGACTAATCTAACTCAAACTATTATATGTTATTTGACATGTGATTTACATATGCAACAAATGAATGGGAAAGTATTGCAAATTCTAAAAATAGTGATAAATCCAATGAATTAATTTCCTATACCTCTACAAGGTATTACATTATTGTCAATATCATGTTCTTTGTATATTTAGGTAAGATCTATTTATTTGATTTAGGCTACACTTATATACTTAAATTTCTTTTACCATATTGACGTAAGAGGTATCATTTTTTTTAATTATAAAGGAAGAAGAAGTCTTCAAGACTTAACTATATGCATTCTACATGAACAAATATTAGTGGAAGATATTTTAGCATTCTAAAAATAGGATTCCTTATACTTTCGAACATGTTAACTTATGATACGAAGAAAAAACAACTTTTTTATTGCTTGTTGTGTTATATATAATTTTATCAAACTGCATGGATAAAATGATGAATTATTAGATGGTAATGTTAAAAATAAACAGTAAATTGTACAATAACAGCAATTACCTAGTAAAAGTCCTGCTAAAACGTAGGCTTGGAGAGGTCTTGTAATAGGTAGCCTTACGTCAACTTAGTAGAGAGGTTATTTCTCTTGGACCAAAAATAGTAAATTGTGGAAAGTATAAATAAAGATACAAGTTTTCAAGTAGAGTATAAGATTACTCTAGTACAATTTTAAAGTATGTCTTAAAAGCGAGATGAAATTATTAAACAAATATGAAATAATTATATTAATGAAAACTATAATTGATATATGTTTCTTTTTACAAATGATGTTATTATTATGTTTTAAAGCATTATCACATGATTAACATCTGTTATTATTTAATTATAATAAGTTAATATAATTTTGCATTTTGTAAACTCTTATTACATAGAATTGATGTGTAAACTTTTTAAATATATTAAATATTTATACATTCTAATTCTAATAATAATGAGAATTAATTAATTTAAACATATATTTGATAAATTAAAAATAAATTAAATTAAAATGTAATATTAATATTATAATAAATAAAATAGAATAATAAAATCAAACAAATTTTGATTTTCAATTTTTATTAGAGATCTCAGCGGAACAAATTCTTAATTTTTAACAAAATATTCACTATAAATATTTAGTGTTGGTAAAATTTTAATTACATCCAAGCAAATTATAAGCGAAAGGTGCATTAGAATCCCGATTACTAAATTATCAGACACGCACACACGCAAACAAAGGAGAATGGAAGATGGCGATGTGGAGATGACCGGTTCAGAAAGCAATGAAGCAGTAGCGGTTCGTTCTCTGTGTCTATCTTCTGGGTTCTTTTCTCTTCTTCTTTTCGTTATTGGGTCTGTTATTTAGAGAAATGTGTTGTTAGTTGTCATTTAAAAAAAGTTAATGTGTTGTTAGTTGTCATTTTGCATTGTGATTTTACTTTTCAAATTGTTTCAATCTATCCGACATTCTTATTGGGTTTAGAGGGAAAAAGGAAACCCTGATTTTGGTTTCGGTCAATCTGTGGTGGATCAATATGCAGGAGCTTGATGACATGAAGAAGCGGTTAAAGGAGATGGAAGACGAGGCGGCTGCTCTTCGTGAGATGCAAGCCAAGGTTGAGAAGGAGATGGGTTCGGCACAAGGTTTAATCCCCTCACACGCTCTCTGCTGTCCTGTTTTGATTGTTAGGTCTAAATGGGAAGTAAAGATTACTATTTGTCTCAATGCATTCTGTAGTTAAGTCTATTGTTTTAATTTATGGTTTCCTTGTTGATTGGACGTTGGGGAGCTACATCCGGTTGCCAGTGACCATAATCATTTACGTAAAAACTCTTCCGAGGCAACTATATCATTGACTTTTGCTGTTATAGTGAAGTTTTCCCAAAGAATTTGTCTGTTAAAAAGGATCAAAATAGCCAGTAATCCCATGGTTATATTGTCTCAAGAGGAAGCAGTAATTAAGAGTGTAATTCATCTGACGCTACTTTTTTTACTAATCAGTTTGAAATTCAATGACATTATTAGTTGAATTCATACAATGAACTGCTTGATCCTTAATTAAATCCTTTTCTTTGTTTTTTTGCTTACTGTTTCTTGTCCTGGTCAATATGAGTAAGAGCAAACAAATAGTTCGAAACCTACCACTACAATGTTATTCTGCTCTTATAATTTATTTATGTTCTTTAATTTCTGACTAGATCCTGGTGCTGCTTCTGTATCTCAAGCAAGTAGAGAGGAAGTAGATTCTCGATCAGTGTTTGTTGGCAATGTGAGGGCCTTCTCTTTTCACATTATCTTTTTCAGGTTGCATATATTGAACAATATTCAGTTTTTAGATAAATGGTATGCTGATTCTTGATATATTACTCCTTTATTCGTATTGCATGGTTAAGCTGTTATAAAACCAATATTTTATCCGATGCAGTATGTAGCCACTCACTAGTTATTCTGTATCCTCTAGAAGACTGGTATTGTGCTTCCTGTTTATCCGATGCAGTATGTAGCCACTCACTAGTTATTCTGTATCCTCTAGAAGACTGGTATTGTGCTTCCTGTACTTGTAAATGCACGTGGTGAAACATTTTTGCATGTTTTTAACCCATGTACTATGGTAGATTTAATTTCATCTACTGGATTGATTACAGGTCTTGTCAACTAACCCAACGCTTTTGCTGGTAAGATTATGTATTGTTGTCTATATGGGGGCTGTAAGAGTCTAAGTTGACAATCAGTGCCCCTGCAAGAAGTAACATTATGTTCAAATGGTAATTTCAGAGATTTTGTTCTAAGGCCAAAAACGGATTCGTTGCGGCTCCAACAAATGAAGAAAAACATCAAACTCTAAACTAACTTAAGAACCAAAAAAAAAGTGAGAACATTAGGTTTTAGAGTGACACAATTAGATGTTCTCAATTAATTATTAAATTCAATTTTGTGTCTATTACTTCCACTTATAGTGAAATAGATAGACTGCACAAAACAAACGATGTAAGAGACAACACAATTGAAAATTTTGAGCAATGACTATTGTAGCCAAGCTAATTAGTGCTAAAACATAATCAATCAATACAAAGTATTAATGCTATGCCTTTTATGAGGGAATAATTTGGTGAAGATATCCTTTGAACTTCTTCTTAGCCTTGTTTATATGATGCAAAATCAAACTTCTCCAAGGATTTTGGTTCTATTCAATGGTGGGTTGTTCACATGAATGCTTGGACTAATTCTTTAACTGATTTTAGGGTGCGTAACCAGAGTGATATTTTTCAGCCACAAGTTGAACCAAAGAAATATCCTTAATTAGAAGCTGTTGGTGCCGCTTGATAGATTACTAGATAAGGTGTGTCCTTTGTAATGAAGAGCTTAAAGTGTTTCACCAATCTACTATGCTTAATGGTCTTGACGCCCTTTAATTGGGTAGTATCCTCCTATGGAGACTTTTCAATGTTTGCGCTTAGTGTGACAAAAATTGAACCTTTTTGTCAAGCATCACTGCCTTTTATTTGTGTAATGCATCCATTTATGGTAGTACGGGGCCCAACTATATCCTAGTAGTTTCAAGTTGCTTTCTATGTCGTCATTTTGTTTCCTCATTTAATTGATTTTTCGCTTTCCTTGTTCCTTCTTGATTTTCGTTACCTTTTTTAATAAACTTTGACATAGTCCTTTGGTTGATGCTTGTATATGCATAACCTTGGTTGATTGAACTACAAAAAAGACCCCAATTTTTTGCCTTCTGCTGATTTTTTGAGCAAATACTAAAAACCAATTATCTCAGAGATTTTACTGAGCCACTATTTTCAGATCAAGAGGAGGATGGACTTGATCTCAACAGTTTTGATTGAACTATATGGTGAATGTTATTTACCACATTAGAATGCGTTTCACTCAAGAATTTCATATGTACTTCAAAGAGTTAAAATTTGTAGATTCTTGAAATAAACACCCTAAAAGATGAAAGAAGGGGGAAAAAAACCAAACCTATAGAGGTCGTAGTTACAGAACTGTAGGATTGGGAAGCAAGCATTTAAAAAGGCTTGATACTATGCAATGGGTTGTTGGGTTTAGACTGCAAAATGGATGTTAAGGTTTGAGTCTAAAATCCATCATGTTTGAGCAATACAAGCCACAAGTGTGAAGATTGAAAACATATGAAGCAAAAGTTACTTATCTTGCTAATTGATACGTGAGGACTATGGAACATCTTGTAATTAGCATTCAGTATAGTTATGGTTGGATATAAAACTTGCTTTCAAACGTGTTTATCATGTTTGGTGGTTGAAGGGAGGCAAAAATATGTTTTACATGGATGTGCATTGAGATCACCAAGAGAATAAGAAAGTGCTACCTTTTCATTCTGCTTACAACATTTGGCATCATATTACTAAATTATACTTTGTTTATATTTAGCTAAGCTGTTAGCTTTTTGTACCATATTCTGGGCCTAACTCTTACTTTCTTGTTGCCTGTTATGGTCCCGATTGAATGATCTTGTTATGGGTCTTTGTAGAAAGAAGTTGAATGATGGTTCTGAATGTTTCTTCACCTTTCTTCCCTTCTTGTTCAAATTACTCATGCAAATCGTATTTCTATTTATTCAATATATAGGGTACTAGTTTGATAGTTACGATTTACAAGTGCTTCAAGCAAATAACTACTCGTGACTAATTATAAGAGAGAAAATATTATAAATAAATATAGAAAAGTAGGTTGCTTCAATTGGACTGCTTCTCCTACTGAATTGTTGTTGAATGTGTTTGCTTAAACCTCCCATGAGTGTGGTGCTTGTAAACCTTTGGAGATGTAACATTACTCCCCTCTCCGACAATAAGCTTGTCCTCAAGCACAAAGGAAGGATGTGATTACTTCAGAGTGGCAACATCCTCCCAAGAAGCATCAGTTGGAGATAAACCTTGCCAATGAACTAGCACTTGGGAAATACCATGAATTGTACGATGGTCTAGACTAGCTTGTGGCTAAAGTCAGTGGCGGAGAACTTGCCCCCACTAGCTCCAAAAGATTTTACTTATAAAAATTATTATTTTAAATTTTGATGGTATAAAATAAAATAAAATATTGCTATAATTAAAATTTTGCCCCCACTAAAAATAAAATTTTGCCCACACTTAAAAAATTTTCTGGATCTGCCCCTGGCTGAAGTCGTGTCTCATCTTTTGGAAAAAGTGGCAGTATAGGATGAATAGGAACATCCGCTTGACCATGGAAAGGCTTTAAATAAGAAATGTAAAAAACTAGATGCAAACGAGAGTTTGATGGCAGTGGGAGAATGGGTTTTTCTTAAGCTTCGTCCCCACAAACAGCTAACGGTGGCCTGACGTATTAATCAAAAGCTAGCAGCAAGATACTTTGGGCCCTTGCAAATTCTGGAAAAATATGGAGCAGTCTCATATAAGCTTAGACTACC
This sequence comes from Erythroxylum orinocense, assembly GCA_025531955.1. Lineage (NCBI taxonomy): Eukaryota > Viridiplantae > Streptophyta > Magnoliopsida > Malpighiales > Erythroxylaceae > Erythroxylum > Erythroxylum orinocense. Next base: position 15,452,491 of record JANZLX010000005.1, read on the forward strand.
CCTACATTCTAGAGTCCATTCGGTGTTCCATGTGTCTCAAATAAAGAGGGCTGTGGGGAACTACTCTATAGAGATAGATTTGCCTGACGGAATCGAAGTGGAGTTGGATGATGTTGTGGAACCTGAAAATGTCTTAGCTAGCTGAATAATTACTAAGGCAAGGGACTCAACACACCAATGGTTAGTTAAATGGAAGAGCAAGCCGATGGAGAATGCTACATGCGAGGATGAATTTGTTATTCGCAGTCAGTTTCCTCAATGGAGCCTTGAGGACAATGCTGCTCTTCAAGAGGGGAGCAATGTTAGGACCAATGTGGTTGAGGGTGATTTAGGAAGGGGGGAGAATATAAGAGACGTAAATAAGCCTAGGATATGGAGAGTATACACGAGGAGAAAGAAAGATGGGGCAGAGAGGAGTGAGTTAGTTAGTTAGTGGCTAAGTTGGCACAAGTGTTGGGTTGTAACAAAATGGCCTGAGTATGTAGTTTTGAGGCAAAGAGGGAGAGGAGAGAGGGGGGATGAGAAAAGTAAGAAGAGAGATATTGTAGGAAGAAAGAATTTCCTTCTTTCTGAGGAGCATTTCAGCTCTGGAAGGGGTGTCCACTGGAATCACCCTTGTAATAATAGTAGAGTTCCTTTGATCTATTCAATAATATACACTTTCTCTAGTTTATAAAGCTAGAGTTCTATCAAGTGTACTTCCAAGGACCCACGTCTTCACCTCTTTGAATTTTAGCAACAAGATGTTGTAAATCTAGAGTGGTGTTAACCTATTGGTAGATATGATCAAAGATACTTACCAAAGGCATATAAATGGCGAGGAGAGTCTAATCATCCACCTCAGATTGGCGGGATAAGGCATCAACCATAACGTTTTCCCGACCAGCCTTATATTCCACCGTAAAATCATAACCCAAAAGCTTACTTAGCCAACGTTGTTGAGCAAATATTAGTGATCCGTTGTTCCAAAAGATATTTAAGACTAAAATGGTCAGTGAGTATGAGAAACTTACTCTCCATAGGTATGGTTGCGAATGAGATACTGCCTTAGCCAATGTAATCAATTCCTTCTCATAAGTGGGAGGATGACAATGTTGATCAGCAAAGGATTGACTGAAATAAGCAATTGGTCGTCCATTTTGCTGTAATACAGCACCTATACCCGCATCCGAGGCATCGCACTCGATTTTAAACAACATCGAAAAATCTAGTAAGGGGAGAACCGGAGTTGTGGTCATGGCAGATTTTAATTGCTCAAAGGTTGCGGTAGAAGCTAAAGTCCACTTGAAAGAATTCTTCTTGAGCATGGAGGTTAAAGGAGCAACAATTTTTCCATAATCCTTCACAAATTTGCAGTAGTAATTGATCAAGCCTAAGAAACCCCGTAAGCCTCTGGCGGTAGATGGTTGCTACCATTGGAGCATAGCGTAATTTTATTTGTTTCTGCTAAAACCCCCTTTACAAAAATCTTATGGCCCAAATATGAGACGATGGGTTGGGCAATAAAACATTTAGATTGCTTCAAGGAAAACTAGTGTTGGCAAAGTATGGAAAAGACCTCATGTAAGTGAGACAGATGTTCCACCCATGTCTTGTTATAAACAAGGATATCATCGAAGAATACTAGTACAAATTTGTGGAGATAAGGCTGGAAGATGCCATTCATAAAACCCTAAAATGTGGAGGGTGCATTTGTTAGACCGAACAGCATCACCAAGAACTCAAAATGGCCATGATGTGTATGGAATGTTGTCTTCGACACATCATCTAGGTGCATACGAATTTGATGATAGCCTGAATGCAATTCCAACTTTGTGAATAAATGATAGCCATGTAATTCTTCCAATAACCCATCTATAACAGGTATAGGAAATTTGTCTTTGATGGTCTTGGCATTAATTGCACAAAAATCCACTCAAAATCTCCAAGTGGAATCCTCTTTCTGCACTAATAAGACTGGAGAAGAATAGGGGGGCTGACTTGGGCAAATAAGTCCCTTTGCCAACATCTCATCGCATTATCGTTCAATCTCAGTCTTTTGTGAGGACAACCATAAGGACAAACAACAATATGGTATGTGCCACTTATCAAAGTAATTCTATGGTCATAAGAGCGACGAGGAGGTAGGCTAGTTGGCTCTTGAAAACGGTTCTCAAACTCCAAAAGAAGATGCTGACGTGTTAGGTTAATGTTCTCCTTTGAAGACAACACATGGTGAAAGGAGGAAGGGCCTAAACACTTCATACCCTCTAATTGTAGGTCTGAGCAATTGCGAATAAAACGCATGCACTTCTTAAAATCCCAAACAATGGGTCCCAAAGAACCCAACTAGTTGATACCCAACATTGGATCACAAAAGTCAAGAGGAAGCAGATAAAAATCCAAAAGAAACTTATGTTTACCAAGGAAGAAACAAACATTCCTGCAAAGGCCTAGGCTCCCTGAAGATGATCCTTCTTGTCAATGATCAAAGCTAGATTCGTTGTCAAAGAGGAATCAATAAAGTTATGTGTACTGCTTGAATCGACCAAGGCTCGCAGGGGTCTTTTGATATGGGGGATAGTTCTCTCGGTCTGCATAGTTTGAGGGTTAGGATTTCCAGTAATAGCATGAAGTGATATTTATGGCTCTCGGTCACTATCAGGAGGAGATTCCTCTTTCGCCGATGAATCCTCAACTTCGGAGACGAAGACTAATTGTTTACAATGATGGCCTGCGGAGTAAGTCTTATCACAATTATAACAAAGATTCTTTGCACGACGTTCGGCCATTTCAGCCTTGGTTAGTCGTCTGATGGACGAACTGGTACAAGATGATGACACCATCATCGATTTGGGGGTTTGACCCTGTGTACCCCATGATTGTGCAAATGGTTTTCTGATCATCTCCCTACTCGTCGCGTTCATATAACCGCAATAAACTAATGGCTTCAATAAGATCATTTGGTCGTTGTAATTCCACTTCCACTGTAATGGAATCTTGCAACCCATTGATAAAGTTGTCTACTTCTTGCTCTGGTCGAAGAAAAGAATCACGTGCTGTTAACTTCTCAAATTGATGTTAGTAATCTTCTACAAAACCTGTCTAATGAAGTCTAACCAGTTCACCCAATTTGCTGCAATTGCTGGAAGGGCCAAATCACCGAAGACAATAATTCTTAAATTCCTCCCAGTCCAAATCAGGTCAATCATTGTCCAATTTTAAGAACCAATACTAAGCATCGTCTTCCAGATGATGTGCCACCATGCTCATTTTGTCCTCATCAGAGACTTGTTGATGTTTGAAATAACAATGGCAACGACTAATCCAAGACAATGGGTCAGTTGAACCATCATAACGTAGGAAATCTAACTCGTATTGGCTATTTGCACCGAGGCCACCGCCACGTTCCATACATCCATCATGTTGGCGATTGGAGTGAGAATTACGATTGACGCTCCCATCCCCCTGTTCATGTTTTCCACAATGATGGTATGTGACCTCACGCATCATCTCCTGAAGATTTTGGACGTCATGTCGTTGTGCTTCAAAAGATTTGCGAATGCTTTCTTGCTCTTCGCGATTCCATTCTTGCTCTTGCCTTTGTCGCTGTTGGTCTTCATTATATTGAATTAGAAAGGCTTGAAATTGATTTTGAAACGAACGTTCTAGGTCACCCATAGCAAGAGGCTAAGATACCAAGTTGTTATGGTCCCGGTTGAATGATCTTGTTATGGGTCTTTGTAGAAAGAAGTCGGATGATGGTTCTGAATGTTTCTCCACCTTTCTTCCTTTCTTGTTCAAATTACTCATGAAAATTGAGAGCTCATTTGAAAACTCTCCGATCTCTTAGACTGTAAGTTTTGGTGGAAGAGACAAATTGCCTTTGCCAGTTTTCTATTTATTCAATATATAGGGTACTAGTTTGATAGTTACGAATTACAACTGCTTCAAGCAAATAACTGCTCATGACTAATTATAAAAGAGAAAATATTCTAAATAAATATAGAAAAGTAGGCTGCATCAGTTGGATTGCTTCTCCTACTGAATTGTTTCCGAATCTATTTGCTTAAACCTCCCATGAGAGTGGGGCTTGTAAACCTTGAAGATTTAACATTGGCCTATATTGAACCGGACAAAAGAAAAAAATTATTGTAGCTCTTCTATTTGGCAACTTACTCAACACATGTTTTCAAAATTTATTCAGTTGCCAACTATTTGTGCTCATAGTCAACAGTAAAAATTTATCATGCTGCCTACTAGTTGTGCCCATAATCAACAGTGTGAAGATGTGAGAAGATTATATTTAGGAACTATAAAAAAGAGAGATGAAGACTTAAGCAATAATAGGAGAGGTGATAAAAAAGAATATGGCTTTACTAGAACTTACCGAAGACTTGATCCTCACTAGGAAACTTTGGCAAAATAGAATATAGTTAAAAGATATTAAATAAAGAAGTACTTTTCTTTTTTTTTTAGGACTTTTGAATTTGTCCTTCGATTCTTGTGTCTTATATTTAGCATGAACACCTTTCTCTATAATACTTTCTCCTTAGTATCTTTTGTGGTATTTTTTATCTTTAATTTATTATTTATTATTCATTAGGATTTGTATTTTATTTATATTATTATTTCATCATTTATATTTATATTTGTATTATCATATTTATTTTTATTTGAATTTTCTTGTTTTTATTTTATTATATCGATTCCTTTTAATAAAATTATTTGTTTACATTTTTTGCCTTTGCTTTTCTTTAAACAATTTTTTTTTCTTTTTGTGAGTTTATTAGAAATAATCTCTCTATTAGTTATGAGTAAGATTGTGTATTATTGGACCTTTCTAAATCTTGCGTCTTAATAGAATTTTTACTGAGATGTTATTATTGTTGTAGTCAACATTTAAGCTCTTGCTTCCTCCTTGACCTAAGTTGAATTGGGAAAAGAAAAATAGTACTAAGCAACAGCTCCAATTGGCAACCTATTAAAGTTGTGTTCACTAAATGCTTTAGTAACCTCTGGGTACTTCGTCTTTCAAGGACTCTATAACCTTTGTAGTTCTTATGATTTATGAGGTTGGCTTAATAAAAAGTTGGTAAGTGAAGTCGTAAAGGAGTTGGGTTGTGACAGCGTATGATATTCTTTATGAATACGACATTTTACAAATTTCTGAGAACTTAATATGAGATGAAGGGTTTTGTTGGCTTTTGAATATCAGGAACCTATTCTACTTTTGGATTGCCTTTAGATGTTTATTTGATTTGAAGTATTGCTTTTGCAGAGTGTTATTGGCCTCGTCCTAAACCCCTTGAGCTAAATTTGGTTGCAGGTGGACTATTCATGCACGCCTGAGGAAGTGCAGCAGCATTTCCAGTCATGTGGAACAGTAAATAGAGTCACAATTCGCACGGACAAGTATGGCCAACCAAAGGGTTATGCATATGTAGAATTCCTCGAGGCAGAGGCTGTTCAAGAGGCTCTTAATCTGAATGAATCAGAATTACATGGTCGCCAATTGAAGGTAATTTAATTTTTGACTTTACAGTTAAAATCTGACTGCTATTTCTTTTTGCTCTGGCTTCAAAATCTTAGTACTTTTTTGGGGTTTGTCCTTTTTTCTGTTATCCAAGGTAACTGCTAAGCGGACCAATGTACCCGGAATGAAACAGTTTCGCCCTCGCAAATCCAATCCTTACATGGGTTTTCCACCCAGGGGCACATACATGCCACCTTACTTTTATGCTCCTTACGGATATGGGTATATTTCCACAAGTTGCTCCCATATTTATTAACGAACTTGTATACTTCTAGGTGTTCTTCCCTTTTCTTTGCACTTAAAATGAGTAATAGTGGGCCAGTACCATTTTTTTTTTCCTTGTTGCAGTAAGGTTCCACGATACAGAATGCCTATGCGATACAGCCCCTACAATTGAAGGCTGTTTTGATTGGGAGAAGATTAATGAGAGATAGATACAGTCAAAGAAATATTATTGTCTGATTTTTGTTAGTCTGCAAGAGTTGAGCCATTGACTGTATTATGTAACAATGTTGCCCCCATTTGCAGAGCCTCAAATATAGATTTTGTTGCTCAAGCTTACCTTACACCTAAACGTTATTTGCTCAAACATAACCTTTATCAAAAACCACCTGCATATATTACAGGTTTCAACATGTTCTTATATATTGGTGGAATTCGCTGACTTGAACATTGTAACTTTCATGAAGTTCAATTTTTGCAACATTGCCTTGAACGATTTTGTGTTGGTTTCATGCGACATACTTTCAGCCACCTGTAGCAATCAGAAGATTTCCAAAGAAAGTATAATGTCGGGATATTCAAAAAAGCTGAAGCATCAAACTCCAGTTATAGTATGTATAGTCTAGATATGTCACCGATACGTGATAGTGCACCTGAAAAGGTGATTGTTCTCCCGTGGAAACTGCCAATTTTACTTATTGTGGGGAGATCAAGTCATTGCAGTTGCAGAAGTAACTGTGGGTTGTGACAGTGAAAAGGGTTATGAGTTACGGTGTGGGATCAAAACTATACTCCATGATCAAGTACAAGTTGTGATGAAGCGTGATACTATTATATAACTCCACTGGTTCTTGATTGGGAAAGGAGAAGTTTGAAGAATTGTCCTCGCAATTATGGTCCATAGGTGGTCCCTTCTCAGCGCAATGTTGATGGGCATTTAAAAGACACTACTAAAATTAATTCAGAGAAGATGTAAAGTACTTTGTGTTACTCTACTCACAAGTAGTGGCTGTGATTCCATTTCTATATCTAAGCTTCCTCAGACAGTTAAGCTGAATAGTTTAAATCATCAGGTATATATTTTCTACCAAAAGTTTTTAGTACCGTTCTATCTTTTCACTATAAGAAAAGGTTTAAAGTTTTTTTAATGTATAATTTTTTTTGAGTTAAAAATCTTTATCGATGGAAAAAAAATTATGGATTGTTACACTCGATGAAAGATTTTTTAATAAAAAACTTAATAAGGATTTTTTGGTCCATAAAAATAATAGATATTAAAAACTTATAGTCTTAACCAAATATTTGTTTACATGAACAATAACATATATAAAATTTATTTCCTTTATACTAGTATTTATTATGGTATCTAAGTATAGTCTTTTAAAGAAAACCTAAAAAACATAATTAACTAATAAAACTAATTATAACCAATGATAATGAAATCAATCGAGAACACTTGCAAAAGTTCTTTAGACGAATTTTACAGTTCGTATGAACAAATAAATTATAAGATGATAATGTTAAATAGATGTCAACAATGACGATGTTAAAAAGTGGATTCAAGTTGGATGACTTGAGGCGTGAAAAATTACTATCTTTAAGGAAATATTTGCCTTTACTAGTTGCTGTAGGGTTTTGACAAATTTTCTTCTAAGATACATCAAGCCTAATGTTCTCTAAGACAGCAAAATCAATAGAGAACCAAAGATGAACTTCAATTAAGAATGAACACGAGAAAGATGAAGAAGAAAAGATTTGGTTGTGTATTAACCATGAATTAGATGTTAAACCAACCTTATATAGACTTAAAGACACCCATTCATAATGTACATGATTGTTTATGGCACCTCTTGGAAAAACATGTGACCATTCATTTATAATGTAAATGATTGTTCATGGCACTTCTTAGGAAAACATGTGACCATTCATGACAGTTGAATTGAAAAGACATGTCTTTTCATTTATACTTCTTCATTCAATTCCTTGCATTTCAAACTATTTTCCAATAATCTCCCAGTTAGTTTGTAATGTAAGATTAAAGTCATTTCATGCATTTAAGAGGTATCTTTCGATTTGAACCTCTTATTAGTATAAGCACTTCAAAGTTCTAAAAAAATTTAGGTGGCATGGAAGCTTTGAACCTAGATTCTTATGTGTTAGAATCGGAAATATTATACACATGAAACCTTCATTCATCTTAGAAGTTCATTTAATAACTGCACTTTTCATTTAATAACCGCACTTTATAGCCTTGTGCTACCTTCTAGAATTCATGAACATTTACAAGATCTATTCCTTGTTGAAGCGGCACCACTTCCATGTTCATATAGGTGAAGACCGTTAAGAATTTATTCCCTTTTAACTCTTCATTAAGAGTGCTTAACACTCACCCTCCTCTAGTACTAATCATTTGATTCTTTTAGGATCAAACTTAGTACTTAGTCCCTTGCTTATAACTTGTTGTTACCCATTGAACTTTTGACTAGTGATGTGTTAGGAAAAGTTAGGTCTCCATTACAAGCAAATTTAATTCATATGTCTCAATCCTAAACTTGTTGATGTGCTCTTTATCAAATCTCTCGAGAGACCCTTTGTGAATGGATCCACTAGGTTATCACAAGATTTGACATATACGATGGCAATAATACCATATGAAATCAATTGTCTTACATATTCATGTCTAAGGCTTATATGTCTAGATTTTCCATTATGAATTTTACTATATGCTCTAGACATAGTTGCTTGGCTGTCACAATGTAAGGATATGGCCGGCATCGATTGTGGCCACAACTTGATATCCAATAACAAATTTCTCAGCCAGTCCGCTTCCTTACTCGCAGCCCCTAATGCTATAAATTCGGATTCCATTGTTGAATGCGTTATACAAGTTTGTTTCTTTGACGCCCAAGAAACCACACCTCCTCTCAAGGTAAACACCTAACCTATGTTGACTTGTTATCAGTAACACTAGTTATCCAACTAGCATCTGTGTAACCTTCCAACACTGCTGGAAACTTATTATAAAACAATCCGTGGTTTATAGTTTTCTTCAAGTACCTAAGTACTCTCCCAATTGCCTTCCAATGTTCCACACTAGGATTACTAGTGTACCTTGATAATTTACAAACTGCGAAGG
>JANZLX010000005.1:15489070-15503334 GCA_025531955.1 Erythroxylum orinocense
TATTAAAAATGATAGTCAACAAAAAAATTTACACTTAATTTGAAGACCAAAGTTAACCATGTCTATGAATTACAATGGATTACAATGAACAAAGTTAACCATGTCTATGAATAAACATATTATTAATAATAACCCTGTACATCCTGTCGAAGGTGAAAGGAAGGGTTGATAATATATTTTCAAAGTTGGCTTCTCTAGCACGATTCCAAGTAAACAAGCCAGCTTTGTTGTCGGCTTGGCTTGTTTACTTTCACCTTTTTCCTCTTGTGCCGCAAACGTGCTATTAAAATTTTAAAGGAAACGACGTCATCTTACTTTTGGACAGAGTAAGACAGGAAAATCTTCGACTGATGATCTCCTCTCGTTTTTCAGTTTATCTAGAAGAGACCCCCCTTAATTAATAGAAAAGGCAAAAATTCAATCAGAGACACCATATAACTTTTATCCCAGGAGAGGAAACAACTCGTGAACATAGAAAAAGGTGCAGCCTCACGTGGCCGTCTTGGTAAATATCGCCCTAATTGAAGCATGATGTATAACTTAAGACCAGGAATTCATTTGGTATATGATACGTTCATAACGTACGTTGGACCACTTACTGAAGATTGAAACTGGATTGGAAGAGAGGATAGCGAAAATGTGCATACATTTGCACCAACTTCGTGGACAACTGATGCGTGAATGTTCATAATGAATAGAAATCATTCATAATTGGAGGAAAGAGGGAGGTGGTTGACGGGTGTTCGATCAGGAAACCCTACCAAGATTAAATTTATGCTTAGCTTTTGACGAAGAATGTCGCGGATACGACAAAACAAGCCAACCACATACAGCGCTTTGAGGGACTTTAATATCTACATCTATGGCTCATTTTTTGACAGACCATACCTTCGATGCCCACACCTTTTAATGCAGTTCTGACCATTATTTGGCACCTTCTATTGGGACCATTTTATTGGCAGCGAGAACTCACCAGACCTTGGTAGCTATATATTGGGGTTCTTTTCCACTCTTAACTTAGGACAGAGGTCGCAGGTAAATTACCCTTTTAACGCTAACTCAAGTTAGAGGTTGCTTGTGTGACTTGTTCTCCGAGTTATGAGCCTGCTCTGCTTTCCGAGTTATGCATTACAAATTTGGTTGGATTCGTTAGCCACCTGCCGTACGCTTGGCGTCTCAATACTGATAATTGAATCTTTTCCAATCCATTTAATGAGAACTAAGAGCATGTTAGCTTTTAGTGCCTATCAAATTAAAGATTGCAATAAATAAAATTGTCTTATTGAAGTATGGGACGATAAATTATCTATTTCATGATCCGAACAGACATTTAGAATATTATGGTCATCTTAAATTGTAGAACAAGTTTAGTTACTAACAGTTAGTTATTTCTATATTTTCTTTCTTTTATAAAATTTGGAAAAATAGCCTCTTTTTATTAAATTGGAAACTGATTTTCTATTTTAAGAATATAAAAAAATAAATTACATAAACGTAACAATGACTAAAGTAGAAACTGTCATAAATAAATTGCGAGATATTGTCTTCGAAAGCAAGATAACATTATACAAAAAGAAAATTGAAATGATTTTTGAATGTTCATCAAAGATAGTTTCCTCAATTTTTCTATTTTTGAAATAAAAGCCAAGAACTCACTTTTGCTACAAACTATATTTTGGAGAGATTATAAAGATCATTAAATCTCTTATTTTTAAATTATTTTTTATCGAAAATACTTGATAATCTTTTACAGTAGCACAGTAAACACTGTAATTGTTTTGCAATTGTCGGCCACAAGTAAAGTACCCCGAGTACATTTGCATCCTAAGAAGCCTCCGTGAATGAAAGCCTCTGTATAAAATAAATCACTTAAAAAACAAAACATTTTGAATTATTTACCAACTGAATAATAGTTGTAGGTTTTATTATTATAAAAAATGAAATTACAATAGTTATAATTATCAGAAAATTCATTTATATCATTTTTCATGTGAGAAAATAATCCTTTTGCAATTATAAAATTTTAAATTTAAATAAAAAGTGTTAGTTTTGAAAGTATATATGTATCAGTGAATTTAATAGAGACTTTCAATAAAAACCATTATTAAACAATTTGGATTTCGTAATTTTATCTCTTTCAAGATACAATTCCCGATAGAATTAAGGTTTTTTTAAAAAGGTTCATGTTTTATTATATAGTTTGTATGCAAGAAAAATATGAAACTCCAAACATTGTTTTAAGACCTTGAATTTCAAGCGTGGGTTACGGATACACCATCAATATAATGTCAGTGGACAAATAGAAGATAACTTGAAAGCAGTGGTTGATATGGACAGCAGTATGGTCTATGCAATAGATTTGCATAGCTGACTGAACTGACAAGATACCAGAGACATTATTGATCGTAGAACACATGCCCTACTGTCTTTGGCTACAAAACTTAGGAATGGTGACGCTGCACGTGTGACAGTGATGCGTAGTTAAGAGGTTAGATGGATTATAAACATGAGTACAGAAACATACGTAAGATTTGGCCCAGCTCCCCTTCAGTTCTTTCTTTACTGTTGTTATCTTCTTTCTGGTTCACGCATAATGTGATCTTCACGTCATAATTATAGAGGTCTTTTCTTATAGATAGCCACTGAGAGCTACGGTAGATCCTTCTTTTCAGGTATACCAGAAATCTCAGTAACACAGGCGAGATTTCAAAGACTCCTAAATTATGAACATTACTGTAGAAGTTGGTCTTTTGTGTACCGGAAAGCACAAAAATGGCATCGATTTTTTTTATGAGTAAATAAAATCGAGGATGCATAGAAACTTGGGCAAATTAAATACTTCGCCTACTTTCATATCACACCATTAGTTCCCAATTTATATTTATTATTTTTACATATTATATTTCAGAATTTATTCAAACTAAATTGCTAATTATATTCGAGTATAATTGTCATTTATGTGTTTTTGAGTTCTTTATGATCTAGGATAAATCTCATCGTGAAAGGTGGCCAACCGACGAAAAATTAAGAACCAAAGACCTCATGCCTACTTATATGTCCCACTAATCTAACAGATGAAAGTCACACTTCGGAATATGCAACAAATTAGGATTAGGCCAAAGCCTTATCCTTTCTATTTTGAAGAAGGTTATGTCAAACTTAGCCAGCTCTTATGAAAATTATAATCTACCAACTTTTACTGTTATCTCTCTCAACAAAGAACAGCACTTGCAGATTTAGACATGTCGAAGCGCCTTGACAATAACGAAACGAAGCTAGGACAGCCCACGAATATGACATATATCAAACACCAAATTGGTGCATAACTAAATGTTGCATTACCAAGATAGGACTATTTGCATTTGAAGGAAATTCCTACACTTTCGTGATACTATTAAAGCCTGCCTAATTTATTCTTATTCAACATCTGATATAGATGTCAATTACTCCTCAATCAAATTGGATGGCCCTGAGAATGATTAAGATACGTTTATATCAGATACGGCAATTACTCCTCAATCAAATTGGATGGCCCTGAGAATGATTAAGATACATCTATATCAGATACGGCAATTACCCCTCAATCAAATTGGATGGCCCTGAGAATAATTAAGGTACATCTATATCAGATGTTGAATAAGAATAAATTAGGCATATATATATATATATATATATATATATGTATGTATGTATCTATTTGTTTATACTTTTCTTAAAAAATGATTCATCAGTTAGATTTCAATATGCAAATAAAAGAAACAATATAAGCAACTTATTAAATTCTGAGATCAGTAGAACTGGGTTTATGAAGGGTTTCAATTACTATTTAAACTGTTGTTAGGTTCACTGGGTAATTTAACTTACAAGGTTTCTTGATGCGAACAAGATTTGTAGTATATTCGAGTTGGTCCAAATGCGTTTCGTATGAAGTTTTATTTTACAGTTTGGCGAAAACTCAAATAGGGGAACGAATTACAAATGTTATCCTGATCTAGGGACAGCAAACCCCAGAACATCAAGGTTGGGGATCAACCTTTTGGTCCAAGAACACGAGAAAGATAACGTAGGGCGAAGGTGGCATGATCCTCAAGATTACGACTCACCTTTGGCATCTAGTAGGCAGAAAAAGTTTCTCATATTGTAAATTACAAAACTCCAATCACGTGCACGAAAGTTTTTGTTCAACATAATTTTTGGTGAAGACAATGGCTGTGCAGATATTGTCTTGCCTTTGCAATGCCCGCCTACTTGACACTATTGGGGCATATTTGCTCTTTATTTCTCGCTACAAGACGTCAAGAAAAAACAAAAAGCCAAAATCTCTGCAAACCCGATCTTGCACGCACGAGTCTTGCGCTGGAAATCGAAGACTTTTTCTTGCAACTTGCTTGACAGGGACAAAATTTTTGTTCGGCGTGTTCGCCAGGTTGTGAGGTGTTGGTCTACCATAAAAGTCTCCGACGAAGGGATACCATAAAAGTCACAAAACTTCATCACTATTTTCTTGCTCTTAGTTGGCTTTTCTCCCGACAATACTTCGACTAAAGCAATATGGACATAGACCAAAAGTACCCATTTCACGCTTCAAAATTCAAAATTACATTGTCCAAAATTATTGTTTGAACACCTACATTTACATTAAAATATAACCTAAACCTTAATATTTTGAAATATTTCATTTGAACTATAATATTTTTAAAATGTTCAGAACAGAATTTAAGTAAATGAAAATTTTGACATAATTAATTTCTGATTAATTAAAAATCACATCAACACTAACATAACATTGTTTATTACTTTTTAATAATTAGATAGCATACTTCACTTTCATGTGGCAAATTAGGATTCATTATAAAAAATTTAAAAAGATTTCTTATAATAATTATTATTGAACCCTAATTAGGTTAATTAAATATTTAAAATACCGAATTAGTGAATTCTCTAATTAGCAAAACCAAGCTTATTAATTAGAGATTAGGGGTTCGTCCAAATCCCTAATTGAATAACCTGCTTTCCCTCCTCCTCATTCACACTCTCTCACAAACTGTTATTTGTTTGGAAAATTTCACTTCATTTTTGCTTATGTTGGACCCCATTTCTAGAGCTCAACTATCTGGATATATTATAAGACGTGAGTGTATTATCCTATAAGGTTATCTCAATGAACTCTCATTAGCCATCATCTCACAAGGGTGACGTGCCCACATCAGCCAATCACTAAAATCACAATTTGACTTCTTCAAAACAATTGTAGTTCTATGTTTCTAGTTTATTTTGAAATAAGAACAATCTCATTTGGAGCTCTATAGCTCAAGATATGCTTAAAAATTTAAAGTATGTTCATAACCTAGTCATGCTCTTCCAATCTATCCCTCACTTTCTTTCCATCAATCTTTTTCAAATCAACACCAAAGGCTCCCAATTTTTATGGAGAGATAGAAAAATGTGTTAGGAATCTATTGGTTCAAGAACCACTGTATTTGGAGGTCGAACAGAGAAGTTATGACCAAAAGAATCAAACATAATTTTGCCCTCAATTACATTGTACCTGTTTCAGGAAAATTGACATAACTTTCACTAGAGATATCGGATTAAGGTTGTCTTTAGACGGTTTCGAAAAAGACTTCAAGATCTACAACTTTTGTGAAGACCTTGAAGAGAGATTTTGCCATCTAAAGGTTCAAAATCTCGAATATCCAAAAGTGTAGATGGATCAGACGAAGTGATTCAGTCTAAATGAATCAGACGAAAGAATTCAATCTAAGATGAATCAGACGAAGGGACTTAGTCTAAGATGAATCAGAAGAAGGGGCTCAGTCTCAGACGAAGGGATTCAGTCTAAGATGACTCAGAAGAAGGGACTCAGTCTTAGACAAAGGGATTCAGTCTAAGATGAATCACAAGAAGGGGCTCAGTCTCAGACGAAGGGATTCAGTCTAAGATGAATCAGACGAAGGGACTCAGTCTCAGACGAAGGGATTCAGCCTAAGATGAATTAGACGAAGGGACTCAGTCTCAGACGAAGGAGTTTAGTCTAAGATGAATCAGAAGAAGGGACTCAGTCTCAGACGAAGGGATTCAGTCTAAGATGAATCAAACGAAGGGACTCAGTCTCAGACGAAGGGATTTCTACAAGGTCTTCCTCACATCACCTAAAGTTCTAAATTACTAACTACACTCTCCAAAGCATTTCCAATGGTTTCTACATCCATTCTAACATCTCTTTCACTCATATTCTTTTCAAATTCAACTCTTCTAGTGCAATATCACTTCATTTACTATAGTTGTCCCATACATACATCCTCTGCGACATACTAACTTGTAATGATCATAACTCTCGACTTTGATATCCAAAAATAACATACTTTATACCGTTGGAACTTTGATATCCAAAAATAACATACTTTATGCCGTTGGAAAGCTAAAAAGATAAGCTACAACTTTCAAGAAGACAACTTTGTCTAATTCAACCTAGATTAGTGCCGTTTTTTCCCCTGAAGTCAGTATACCAATTTTACCCTTATGAAAGACTTGAAAACTTTCCCAACTTTGCTTTCTCTAATGCAGCATCATTCATAACAATTCAACTACCAATTTTTATTTCATTAAACTCTCTAATCTCTACTCATTTGACTCATCACATTGAACTACATCTCATCATTCATAATTCTTATTTTTATTTTCCATAACATCTCACTTTACTTCTACTATCACCTTAATTCTTCCCATTTCATAATCTCTTATCCACTAATGTTGGACCCCGAACTTTTCTTGGAAGATTAGAACTATTAAATGAAAAATTTTGGTGATTAGTCACAAGTAAAGAACAAATGAATGAAAAATTTTGAACCAAGAAATGATAGACAAGAGTAAAGTAGGGAATGAGAAATGTGGATAGATTCATGATTTGCTATGGTGTTTTTGGTGCATAAGAGATTTTGAAATGGGAAGAATTAAGGTGAAAGTTAGAAGTGAAATGAAAGCAAAACATGAAGTTGAATATGTGTAGTAAGTTGATGAAGGATATGTATATATGTGTATGTTCTATTATTAGTGCTCATGATTAATCAAGGACTATAATTTCTTTATGGATGATATTGATTTGAAATGAAGTCGAGAATGAGGGGTAAATGAAGTAGTAAAGGTGATTTTGGTATGAGTTGTAATAAGGAAAGATTTGGAAACAAAATTGGTAGTGATCTGGAAATGTTCACAGAGTATGCTTCAGTCTTTTAGCCACAACGTTTTCTTTAGTTATCCAAATGAGATTATTCTTAATTTGAATTAAAATAGAAACATATGGCTACATTTCTTGTGAAGACGTCGAATTTAAATTCTATCTCTAAGAATCTCAAGAATTTGTCATGAAGTTGAGAATTGGGTGCAGTACATTGGTGGATGAATGTAAAATTTGTATTTTAACTTCGAGGGAAAATCTGAATTAATCTAGTTGGTTTAGGCAAATGTGTCTTCTAGAGAGTTGTAGATCTTTCTGTTATCTTTCCAACGATACATGGTATGAAAATTTTGGACATCTGAGTTGAAAGTTATGGCCCTTATAAGGAAAGATGTTCAAGAGTGAAGTTGCATCTTCTATGTTTTTGCTTCTTCTGTGATGACATCATCATCTTCTGTGTTTTGCTTCTTTTGCCTTTTTGCTTCTTTTGTGATGACGTCATCATCTTCTATGTTTTGCTGTCTTCTGTTCTATTTTTGACCTCTCAGAAGATAGAATTGGTCTTTGAGGTCTTCATAAAAGTAGTAGATCTTGAATTTCTCTTTTGAACTATATCAAGAACACCTTGATCAGATATTTGTAGGAAAAGTTATAGCAAAATTTCCCTTCCTTTTGTCTTTTTGCTATCTTCTGCCTTTTTGGCCTATCTTCTGTTCTATTTTTGACCCCTCAGAAGATAGAATTGGTCTTTGAGATCTTTATGAAAGTTGTAGATCTTGAAGTCCTATTTCAAACCATATAAATAACACCTAACTACAATGTCTATAAAGAAAGTTATGCCAATTGGAAAACATCTTCTGTGTTACTATTCATAAATATCTTCTTGGTTACTATTCATCTTATATCTTCTGTTCTATTTTTGACCCTTTAGATGATAGAATTTGTCTTCAAGGTCTTCACCAAAGTTGGAAAAATTGAAATCCTCTTTCCAACCGTCCAAGAATTACCTTGATTGTATACCTATAGAGAAATTTATGCCAATAGCCCCAAAGTAGGTTCAATATAATTGAGGACAGAACCTTGTTTGATTTTTGCAGCCATAACCTTGTTATCCGACCTCCAAATGACTTGATTCTTGAGCCAATAGATTTCTAACACATTATTCTACCTCTCCAAAAAGATTGATAGCATTCTAAATTGATTTGAAAAAGGTTGATTGAAGGAAAGTAAGGGAATCTGTTGGAATAGTGTGAGCTGGTATGGTTTAACTGGACATACTTTGGTATTTTGAATATATCTAGATCTATAGGATTCCAAATGAGATGAATTTTAATGTGGAGTAAACTAGAGACATAGGGATACAAATTGGCTGAAGGAAGTAAATTGTAATTTAGTCCCTAAGACTTTCAAGTTCTGGATGGAAGTTGCACATAGTATACTGATTTGGACAAGAGCAGCCCGAAAATGTTTGAAGTATATCTTTTGAATCACTAACCAAATTGAATGATTTTGGTAGAATTATAAACTTAAGACAACGAGGAACATTTTTTAGAAGAAAGTGTTATGTTAGAATGTTCAACGGTATTTTTGGCAAGACACTTAAGTTCAAAAGAACATAAGCCTATAAGGAAGGATAAAATGGACTTTTTGGACTCATTAAGGGCATAATTGGAAGAAGAAGCATTATCTTGCATTTTAAGAAGAGAGAAGAATGAAAATTGAGGAAAGAAAGAAAAAAGAGAATGTCATGAAGACGAAAGTGAAAAATGAAGAGAGAGAAATATGAAGAGAGGAAGAGAAGGAGAGAAAGAAGAGAAACAAGCTAGGGTTTCAATTATGTTAACCCTCAAGAGAGATTTTGAGGTTGTTCAAGAAAGGAAACACATAGAGGAAGAGAAGAGCTTCCCTTTGAGCTAAGGATCCCTTCATTTGGTGAAGAATGAAGGTAAGATCATTTTGAAACTTTTGGATTTTTAAAAGAATTTTAGTTTATGGAGTTTAGAAAACGTTTGGGTTTAAGTATTTTAGAACCAATTTTAGTGATTGTGCTTTGAAGGATTTTCAATTGACAACCCTATTGAGTGAAATTTTTGTTATTTTATAAAGGGATTAAGAGGGACAAGAGGAACAAGAGAAGAAGCATTTGAGCAAGTCTATAAGCAAGGAAATTAAGGTGGGTACATGTTTATAATAGAGTAAATAAGTTACTACTGTTTTCTTTAAATCAAAGAAGTTTTTTGATTTCATTTGTGTCATAAGTGTTGCATTATTGTTCATGAATAATTTGTGAAATCTACTATATGTTTGTTACATGATTTGAGTGATGATTTTCAAAAGGAAAAGACCATGAAAGTGATACCTTTGAAAAGATGCAAGTTTATGAAATCATGTTTTCAATAATGTTTTTCAAGATATACGTTAAGTATATGAAAAGCAAGTTTTCAAGAAAAGTGCTATTTTGGGCAACAAGTTTATAAGATTTTGAAATCTATGTGTTATATGGGTTTGTGGTAGTCCCTTAAGAACCGTCACGTGCTCGTTAACCCAAGAATAGGCTTCTCCCGCCTGCCTGCTAGTGGCATGGAGCTCCCTCAAGTTTACGGCTACACAGGATCACTATGTGGAAATGTGTGGTGCGTCATATTTTTGGACTTACCTAAACCATTCTGATGTGATTATATGCTCATGATATGTTTGATCAAGTTTGATACATTCGTGCTTTGTGACTTGTGGATTTTGGCTGAAAGCCTAAGTAACATGTGATTATGAACTCAAATAAAATTTTCTAGGACAAGTAAAATGTTTTCAGGGTTTTTGCTTATTCTTTTGTTGTAAACTATTACCCACGAGCTTTCATGCTCACCCCCTTCCTATCCCATCCTCAGGTTATAGCTAAGAGATCAAGTGATCAAGAGCATAAACGAATTGTTTCATTTTCTATTTTGTATTTTTGTAATAAGCCAATGGTGTGGCTTTTGATATGTAAATAAAATATTTCAAACTTTGCTACTTTAAGAAATGAAATGAGCGATTGAAGTAGTTTAGTTATGTATGTATGTTTATATTATTTCCCTCGTAATATAGTTGAGTTGAAGTAATAAGTTGATTTCGATGTTTGATTGTCATGAGCACGCCACCCTTGTGGGATGATGCCTAATAAGGGTTCATGGAAAAAACCCTATATGATAACATGCTCAGTTTCATAATTTTGCAAGAGTTGGATTCCAAAAACAAGCGGGATCCAATAACCAAAGACACCAAAGCAAAACATGAATCTATCCATATTTCTCATTCAGTACTTTAATCTTGCCTATCATTTCTGATTCAAGAATTTTCATTTTTTTACTCATGACTAATCGCCAAAAATTTCTCATTTAATAGTTCTAACTTCTAAGAAAAGTTCGGGGTCCAACAACCCCCCCTTTAAAGAATTTTGTCCTCGAAATTCTTACCTAAGTGATCAAACAAATAGAGGTAATGCGGTCTTTTGTTTTCCTCAGTCTCCCAAGTAACTCCTTTACTAGAATAATTTCTTCTAAACTACTATATTCAGCAAAAACACTCGATATAATTGCTTATTCAAATACCCTACTATCTTAATTAGTTTCCCAATACATCTCAAGTTTCTTTCAATTTCTGCCACATTGTGCATGATCAAAATATTCTTTATAATAAAACTTAAAAAAAATAAGAGACATATTTGTTTACTCTTATATTTTGATATGTACCATCAAGATCATTACATCTTATATACAAAAGTAATTTCGACAGGTCACCAATTTATATCTCGTGATAATGATACATCAATTGCAATTGATTCTGAATAACCTATGAATATTCTACGATTATTAAAAAATTACTCCTCCATAGTAGTTACCTTTTCAGCATAATCACTTATACCATACTTCCATCACGTTTCTTTGATTCATTTAATGATTTTAACTATAGGAATCATAGATTATCTCCTATACCTTTTCCAAATATAGATCTTGTATATACTCAATAACATTATTCACCAATGTAACCACATTATCAGATGTGTGCTCCTAATAACTGGTCGACATAACCTTGAGAACTTCTACATATATCATTATCATTTGTTTCACTTTTCATACGTATGTTCCTAATCAATTTAGAAGCATAGACGCTTAGCCATCTTAAAATTCTGATATCAAATTCACTAACACAATCTTATACCGGATCATAACTCTTATCACACCAATCCGTTACCATATTTGCTGACATAACCACAAATACTGAATCTATGTCTAACATATCGGACTACGCCATATTTCTTATTTCTAAATATCCACAAACTTTCCTTATCTTACACTCTAACAAAACACCATTCTTCTCATTGTTTCAAATAGTCCAAACTCTCAACGAAAGTTCATACATATGACTCATGCGGTTGCAATTACTGGGATTCTATACGCATCCGTACCCTTCTCTAATAGTGAGGAATCAGGTGTAACAGATCCTTGCAAAACTCCTCATGTTCTTTTATGAGGTGGCATCTTACTCCTTCCATAAGACATTATCTGTTAGCTTACTTTCATTTTAAATCTTATTCCCCATATGTATGCATGATATGCACGTCACTTAATGCAATTCAATCAATTCACAATGCAACAAGTAATCATATAGCATAACAATTCATCCTACTATGGATTATAAGCCTAGGAAAAGCCTAAGCTTTAATTCCACAAGATGTTGGACCCCATTTCTGGAGCCCAACTATCACAATGTATCATAAGACATGAGCGTATTATCCTATAAGATTATCTCAATGAATCCTCATTAGCCATCATCCCATAAGGGTGGCATGCCCACACCAGCCAATCACCGAAATCACAATTTGACTCCTTAAAAAAAATTGTAGCTCTATGTCTCTAGTTTATTTTGAAATAAGAACCATCTCATTCGAAGCTTTACAGCTCAAGATATGCTTAAAAATCCAAAGTATGTTCATAACCTAGTCATGCTCTTCCAACCCATCCCTCACTTTCTTTCCATCAATCTTTTCCAAATCAATACCAATGGCTACCAATTTTTATGGAGATATAGAAAAATGTGTTAGGAATTTATTGGTTTAAGAACCACTTCATTTGGAGGTCGGTCGGAGAAGTTATGGCCAAAAGAATCAAACATGATTTTGCCCTCAATCATATTGTACCTTCTTCAGGAAAATTAGCATAACTTTCAATAGAGATATCAGATTAAGGTTATATTTAGATGATTTCGAATATGACTTCGAGATCTACAACTTTTGTGAAGACCTTGAAGAGAGATGTTGCCATCTAGAGGGTCAAAATCTTAAATTACCAAAGGTGTCGATGGGTCAGACGAAGTGATTTAGTCTAAGATGAATTAGATGAAAGAATTCAGTCTAAGATGAATTCGATGAAGGGACCCAGTCTAAGATGAATTAGACAAAGGGACTCAGTCTCAGATGAAGGAATTCAGTCTAAGATGAATCAGACAAAAGGATTTAGTATAAGATGAATCGGATGAAGGGACTCAGTCTCAGACGAAGGGATTTAGTCTAAGATGAATCAAACGAAGGGACTCAGTCTTAGACGAAAGGATTCGGTCTAAGATGAATCAGATGAAGGGCCTCAGTCTCAGATGAAAGGATTTCTACGGGGTCTTCCTCATATCACCTAAAGTTCCATATCACTAACTACACTCTCCAAAGCATTTCCAATGGTTTCTACATCCATTCTAACATCTCTTTCACTCGTATTCTTTCCAAATTCAACTCTTCTATTGCAATATCACTTCATTTACTATAGTTGTCCCGTACATACATCCTTTGTGACATCCTAACTTGTAATGATCATAACTCTCGACTCTGATATCCAAAAATCACATACTTTATACCGTTGGAAAGCTAAAAAGATAAGCTACAACTTTTTAGAAGACAACTTTGTCTAATTCATCCTAGATTAGTGCAGTGTTTTCCCTTGAAGTCAGCACACCAATTTTACCCTTATAAAAGACTTGAAAACTTTCCCAACTTTGCTTCCTCTAATGCAACGTCATTAATAACAATTCAACTACCAATTTTTATTTCATTAAACTCTCTAATCTTTACTCATTTGACTCATCACATTGAACTACATCTCATTATTCATAATTCCTATTTTTCTTTTCCATAACATCTCACTTTATTTTTACTATCACCTTAATTCTTCCCGTTCATAATCTCTTATCCACCAAAGACACCAAAACAAACACATGAATCTATTCGCATTTCTCATTCACTACTTTAATCTTGTCTATCATTTCTGATTCAAGAATTTTCATTTTTTTCTTTACTCATGACTAGTCGCCAAAAATTTCTCATTTAATAGTTCTAACTTCTAAGAAAAGTTCAGGGTCCAACAGCTTCTCTCTCCCGCACGTGCTTGCTTGCTCCCTTATTCTTTACTCTCGCATCTTCTTCTCCACGACTTCTATCTTATGTAGTTGCTCCTCTAGTATCTATATGCTTTGTGTTTCGTTGCCTTTTTTCTTCTCACTCTAGTGGTGTGACTATAATTTGCAATACTGGTTCCCGATTGTTGTTTTTTAATAATTAAGATTCTCCTCCATTTCGCTTAAGAACTGTTCATTCATTTGTTAGTAGTGTGCCCTAGGCCAATGGACATATATGATTCATGTATTAAAATTATGACTTGTTAATAATATATTATGAGGTATTCCTTTTATATATGCATGTATGCCGTTTATGTAATGTGATTTACATTCTATGAATAGTATTAGGCTTATGTCATCAAGTATGTAACTTGGTAGTAAAACTATAAGCATTATAACACTATTCTAAACTGTCCCTGTTCAATCGTTATTAGTGGAACAATAATGAATTAAGGCCAATATGTGTTCTGATTGATGATCACGTTTTACTGATCATGGATATGAGTTATTAAATCAGAAACATAGATAAATATTAGAGAACATATATTGGACCGACCCACAGAGAGAATACTACATGGTTTCATGTCATGAGTGATTCTCAATATGGTTTGACTTTAGTCCTTTGACCTGAAGTCATCATGGTTCCCTACATGAGGAATTCGGTGTT
>JANZLX010000005.1:15503434-15520326 GCA_025531955.1 Erythroxylum orinocense
CTATAACTTTTAACGACCATTTTCTTATTTTTAGCAACCATTAATAATAGTTACTGAAACTAATTTTTCTTGTAGTGACAGGTTGTAACACATTGTTATACAATATAAGGAATTAGGCCTTTTTGTAGCAAAGATATACAAAATGCCTCCACCTTTTGTTTGGAATGATGGATAGCACTTATAACATATTTGCAAGGGTATCCATATAGATCCCAAGCTTAAAAACTGCATGATTGGTGTCTACCAATCCCTATATTATATTTTCCATCACCCTTTAATACTTCGTATGCCTTATCTCTTTTCCATACTATTCTCTAGTGCATTGCATCTTTTTTGTTCTTCTTTAATTTCTTCATATTGGTTGGTGTAATATCTGACTTCTAAGTATGTACAAAATCTCTCCTATTTGTATGTGTCTTCATCATTGATGTGTGCTTGATTGATAATATATTTAACCCTTAATAAATAGTGATTAATGTTATGATGTGCTTAAGATATTTTTGTTCACATTTTGTTTTAGCTACAAGTTGGAAGAACAAGACTAAAATGGACTAAAAGCACATCCTTGGAGCCATCCTCTTGATGTTCAAACTTATTTGTCTTTATAGAACAAGAAGAAGACGAATTAGGGTAAAGATGGGATAAGAAAATGAAAGAAATGAAGTCCCTATAACTCTTTAGAAGTGTGTAGGATAATTTTAGCACTTCCTGTAACATACATGGTCGCACATGTACTTACACGACTATGTAAGAGGCTGTGTGGAAAAATGATTTTGGGGGAAATTTTATATTCATGGTTAGATACATGCTCGCGTAACTAATCATGTATGCTCTAGAACCCTAATCATTGCTATAAAAGGACATTTAAGTGGCCAAACAAGAGATGAAGAGTTTAGAAGCACGAAAGTGGGCAGAATACTTACCTCTTTGAGATTTATGAATATCTAACTTTCTTCTTTCTGGTTTTAAGGGGAAATCGAGGTTGAAGAACATATTTGGGCATTTCTTCATCTTTTATTATTGTTCTCTACTTTAGAAATTATTTGTGTTATTCTTTGTTTAATGTTTTGGGTATTCAATTATGAATGATTTAAGCTCTTTTAATAGATTATTTTTATATGAGCCCATTGCCATAATCTAGATTACAATACGTAATCATTATAACTTTGATTCATTTGTGGTAACTAATGGTTATGAATCAATAGGGATAACATATAATAGGTTAAATCACCAAAGCTTTTGTTGTTGTTTCCTAGATTAATATGTTTTCCTAGTTTATAATGTAATTGTCATGATAAATCTAGAGAGCTTATTCTAAGTTGTTTGATAGCTAGGTTTAATTAAATAGCTTATTTTGATTAAATATGACCTAAGAGAAAACTGATGTTAACGAAGCTTATTATTAATCTAAGATTAATAGTTTCTAAGAGAGATATAAGAACAACATGACGATTAATTATGTTTATTTGTGTGTAGGCTGAGATTGAATCAAGAACTGGATTCTAATCTAACTCATCAATCTTATCATTTTCCACCATTTGGCTTAGTTTGCTTTCATTAGTTCAATTTTAATTTTTTTTTCTTAATTGAATCTAGCCAAACACCCCATATCCTAAATACCGATCCATTCATAATAAAAGCTACAAACACACACACACACTCTCTCTCTCTATGGGTACGATCCATACTAACCACTTTAAATTTAATGTGTAGAGCTAGGTTTTATTTTTGGGTGTGTTTAACAAGCATCAATCATCATGATTCTGACCTTAGAATTGTGTCTTCAAAAAGTAGCCGTCAATACCAAAAATTGGCCTCAAATGCCTCAATCATCTTTCCATAGTATCAAGAGATAAAAAAGTATGGAAAAAAAACATTATTATAGTTTTTCAATTATATGCATAATTGTAATTTTTTATACATGTAATTGAGAAGTATCTTCATTCCTTGCCAGTTGTAACTTCACTGTTGAACTGGGATTACTAATCTTTAACTTATTACATATCCTTGTAGCTTTATATATTCATTCACAAAATCAATTTCGCTTTCTTTTCTCAATCTCATCTTTATTGCTCTACACATATTTGAGTTAAAAAATATAAAAAGTTTCTTTCTGTACTCCTTAACCATTTTAGCCATTGAGATACTAGGCTTCTAAAGAATTCTCAATGACGTTATCTTCTACACCCAAATTCAATCCTAATTCCTAAAATAAAACAAATATATTATAGGAAAGTAGGAATCAATCCCATAATAAATTCTAGTTAATCAATCATTATGAAAGAGATATTTAACATAATGGGGGTTGTAATAAAATAAAATTTTGTGATAGAGAAAATAAATTAGATTATGAAAATAATAAAAAGAGAATTATCAATAAAACAAACCTTGGTTTACATTCACTTCCATAATTGAACTGTGAATGATCATCGATATAAAAAAAGTTATTTCATCCATCATATGTTTGATGTGATATTAAATAACTTTTTCCTTAAGATTAGTTAATAAAAAAAAACGTTTAACCCTTATTGTTTAACAAGCTTAGATACAATCCAAAATTTAATTAAACAATAGCTTACTGAAAAGAAAGACACCGAAGCATGGTAACACAAAATCTGTGGTTACATTTAATTTACTTGAACACTTTTCCTAAATGGTGATAAATTTTTTATGCAATAAATTAAAACTTGTAGTTTTTACAAGGATTAAAAGAATTAAACTTTATGTATTTCAACATTTAATCTAACAGAAGATCATTTTAATTAGTAACTAGTTACATATATTAGAAATTGATAAAAAATAATCATAAAAGTGAAAGAATAAAAAAAATTCAATACATGTATGATTGAAACACGTAACAATAAGATCCAATTATCTCCCAATGTAAAAAGTTCCACTGGCTTCCACTAATGAAACACTTAACAATAAGATCCAATTATCTCCCAATTTTCAAAGTTCCAAAGGCTTCCACTCCCTTCAACAAAGATAAAGAAAATTAGCTAACAGTGCTCATAACTACTGCTAAAATCTAGTAAACTAATCTAATGACTACTAAAGAAAGGAAAAGAAAACTTTAAGAAAAGTTGGAAAGCGGAGTTGAAAAACTTAGAATGAATTTCTCCTTCTTTTTGGCCCTATTTATAGCCAACTTAGCCCCATGTTTGTTAATGTGGAGATTTTTTGTTATGATTCTTTGGATCCGACAAATCATAACTTCACTAATTTCAACCTAGAGTCGACCAAGATAAGGTTCAAATAAATTTTATCACATTTTTCTCTTGCAAATTTGAAGATTGAAAGTTGTAATTTTCACTAAATGTGCCCACACTTATGATCACATAGGACCATTTCATCAGATTTTAAACTTAATTCTAATAATCTGACTTAAATCTATCATCTAAAATGATTTACCAGCCTAACTTTCTTGATTCTCGCTTGATTGTAACTGATATTGCTCCTTCATTCCTTTCCTAAAAAATTAAACAAAAAGGATGACTTTGAACACATTAAGAGGGAATTGTGGAGGATTTAAATATAAAAAAATGAAGAAAAAAATCATGACACATCAATTCTTTCCCTAAAATGTCTTATAAGGAACTTAGCTGAAACTAATTTATCTTTTTGGTAGTGAAAGAAATATGATTAGGATTTTATGTTTTCAATTTAAAACAACTTTGATTCTTATAACCAATGTATAACTCCTATAAGCATCCCTTAATATTCCCAACTTTGATCCTATGATTTTCACTCTTCTTGAACCTGAAATTTTATCTTGTTCGTAATGCATAATCCATAATAAAATCTTTAAGTTGTTTTATTGTTCCAAACTTTATCCCTAATCTCTAATGAAATGCCACATCAGTTAGATTATGCCTAATACTTTGCTTGGTCTTCGGACTGGCTCATTAGGCTCTTCTTTGATTATGTATTCATCACTACCATAATCAGTTTAATCGGTTTCAACTAGTTAATGGTTATTAGGAATATCAAATTGTATAAACCCCCATCTTGGTCCCTGTTAAGTCTTGATCAATTCCTTTACCAACCCCTTCATCAACTCCTTCATCAACACCTTTGTTAACTCCTTCATCAACTCCTCCACCCACTCCTTCATTAACTCCTTCAACAACTCCTTTACCAACTCCTTCACCAGCTTCTTTATCTATCAACATAATCTACCCTAACATCAGAACTTCCCTCTTCACCTTTAATATCTATATCCTTTCCTTTGGGTAATATCTCTGATGCAATGATTGTGGTGTCTAATAAATGGATTACACAAATATAAACCATTTGATGAATTTTCAATAGGTCCCAACGATATACCTTATGAACTTGAAGGTATCCTAACTCCTTCCTCACGTCACATATTTACCTATAGTTGACATAATCGAGGTCTACTTTGTCAAAAATATTTGTTTGCCCATCAATATATTTCAAATAAGGCTTTATTATGAACTTTCCTTAATAAAACAACCTTATATAACTAAATTGAGCCATTGCATACCTGTTTGCAAGGAAGGGGAAAGGATTATAACCAAATTCAGTAATAAAAAAAGCAAATTCAAATTACTATAACCAAAAGGAACATAACATTAATCATTAGTTATAATTTACTTTTGTAGAAAACAAAAGCATATTATAGACAATGATTAATTTATAACATTGTTATCCTTAAATATGTAGTCACTTAGAGTAAAACATATGTAAATTATAGAGACTGTTCAAATTTTCATAAAGTACATTTCAAGAAAAATGGAATATTTATCTCCATCACTAGGTGGCTTATTAAGATTATATGTTAAAATACCAGAATTGAATTCAAGAAAGAGAAGCCATGTTTCACAATATTAGTCCATACTATTAGGGAAATTGAAAAATAAAGATAAAGAATCCAATAAACACGAGCTATTTCAAGGATTTACAAGTTGAAAGGGAAGGTAATAAGCCAGGTTTCCTTCATCCTTGGGGTTTTCAAGTTTTATAT
Organism: Erythroxylum orinocense; assembly: GCA_025531955.1. Classification (NCBI taxonomy): domain Eukaryota; kingdom Viridiplantae; phylum Streptophyta; class Magnoliopsida; order Malpighiales; family Erythroxylaceae; genus Erythroxylum; species Erythroxylum orinocense. Next base: position 15,508,422 of record JANZLX010000005.1, read on the forward strand.
AAATTTACAAGCATAATGGAAAAGAAATGAATCATTGGTTGTAATATACTTTTACGATGGTTATAATTATATTAGATTACTTTTGTAATTCTATATTGAATAAATAAAAGATTGTATTACTTTTGAACAAGAGGGTCTTGGATAAATTGTGAAAACTACATTATCAATAAATAATGGACTCATTGGTTCATCTTTGATGCTTTTCCTTCAAAGTCAATTAAAGCTTGAGTTAGATTGTCAAGACTCCTTCCAAGTTTATATAATAATAAAATCTTATATGTAACTAGGAATAGTTTCAAGTGTATGGTTATGGCTAATAAGGCAATTGCAAAATAATTAAATGGAAGATTCGTTAGGTTATATGTTAAATTAGAATTATCTATGCACTTAATTTATAAAATCTTTAATACATGACTCTATCAAAGCACATAACAAAGGGATCCAAATAGTCTTTTTTGGCTATGGGACATATGATCATATGGAAGCTTTATATTTAAGGAATTCCTTTACTTCAACATTAAACCAATAAAAAAACAAGGGAGTGATAAGCGATACATTTTCAGTTTATCATGCCTCAACTTTTAATTAAAGAACCATCAGTAGTAAAGTTAAAGGAAATAACAACTAGTAAAACTCTAAATAAAGAACCATCAGTGAGTAGGGTTAAAGAGGTGAAAATGACTATAAATCCAAACCAAAAAGTTATTTTTCTAAGCTGCCTACAATTTAGAAATCCAAGATAGGATAATTCCTTATGGGGAATCCAACCTTTTAGGAATCAATATTTATATGCTTCAATAGTTAGCTGGCATTGATAGATATAGACATTTCTCTAAGTAGGTAAATGGAGATAATTTCATGAATAATCAAATATAGTCAAAATAAAAGGGACTATGACATAGATGATGTATAAAAAAACATAAACTACAAATAGGGACAACAAGTAGAAAAAAATACAAAGCAGATATAAAAACACCACCATTTTCCCTAGAAATCAATAGTTGTTAGTGTGAGACAACAAACTTGGTCTACCTATTGTAATTTGTAAGTTGGAGAAGCAAAGTGCAAGAGCATAAGAGAGTGAAGAAAAAAGGAAGTTGTGAGAAAATGAAAAGATGTTACAGTGCTGGAGTTCGAGTGAGGGGAAGAATTTTAAATTAGGGATTTAGGCAAATGTAGACATGTTACAATGCAGGAGTACGAATGAAGGGAACAATTTTCAATTAGGGATTCAAATAATTCCCTAACCCCTAATTTCATATATTATAACCTATTAATTATCAATGAAAATAAATTTTTTAATTTTTAACAATAGGTCCAACTTTGACATATTGTAGTGGGGTCTATTATCTAATTATAAAAAATAAACAATGTCATGTCAGCATTTACGTGGTATTTAACTGAAAAGAAGTTAAACCTATCAAAGAAGTTAACCCTATCAAAATTTTCATCAACTTAAGGTATGTTATGAACATTTTGAAAATGTTAATATTCAAATTAAACGCTTCAAAATTTGAGATTTCAAATTGAATGTTTCAAAATGTTAGGGTTCAAGTGGTATTTTGATGTCAACGTTGAGGTTCAAATTCAACTTTTGGTCAAATTGCAATATTTGAAACAAGTCAACATAATAGTTAACAAAAAAAAAATGTTCCCTCCTTTATAAAGAAACAAAAAACCATTTTCTACGAGTAAAAAAGATAATTAAAATCATGATACCGTTCCAATAATAGATATCAACTAATATGTACAACATCAGTATTTACTAGGTAAGAACAATAACTTTAAAATCTATAAATATTAAATAGAAAATTTTGAAGTTTTAACTCTAGCAGTTTTTCGTCTCCTTTCTTATTCAATCACTTTAACTCTTTCTCCCTCCAACTCCTCTTCTCTCACTTTAGCTTCTCCTCTATCATTGCCATTATCACTGGCACTAACCACTCTCTGTCATTTTCTTTGTCTCTAATGACCCAGTCTCCTCCTTTGTCATCATTGATTGACTTATTTCATGAGTTAGTCAATATTGTAATAATTGCAAGTGTATAGTGTAGCTGTGCCTAGTACCAGCAAATACAAGTCAATCCCATTTTCCTATTATTTACCCTACATATTGATTTTGGATTTTTAATAGAGAAATTAAAAACTAAAACAAGTAAAATAAAATAGGCAGCTATATTAAATAGAGAATTAATAATTCACTTAGAAAATTATCAATATCAATAATTAAGATTTAGGTTTCGAACCCCCTAAACCCTTAGTAGATTGATCTTTTATTATTCAATTATTTTATTGATTTATTAGATTGTGGGGATTCCTATGGTATGTTAATAGCTGACCTTGATTCTACTAACAACTAATCATAATTTTTTCAACCAAATTACTCAATTTAAAATCCATAAGATTGCTTTATCGATTTTGTGAATCCCTCTATTAAGTTTGACCATAATCTGGAAGATTTATGTCATCCTATCTATAGGGTTGCAATCAACTTCCTCCAATTACGATAGATCTATTCATCAATAGATTTCTCAATCTCTATGTATAAAATCAGATTATGATATAATATTCCCGTGTCTATTAGAACATAATTAAAACATGTAGTCAGATCACAATATAACAATCAAACCAATTGTAGTAATAAAAGAATCAAATCATATCAAAGTATTAACATAGGGTTCATCGAACCTAAATACTAGCATGATGTTTAGTTACACATTATCGAACACGAAATCAAACATACACGGAAAGAAAAGCAAATTGAAAACAAAGGGTTCATAATTATAAATCTCCCTGATTTTCTTCTATCGAATACTCTTGGGATGTAGAGGTTTGATCTTATATTCCAATGGATCTTTCGACGAATTCTTCATGTTTTTTGCTTCTTTATATCAAAATTGTCCGTTGAGAATGATCTCCATGTTTAAATTCATCTCCCTTTGTATGCTCTTCTTCATCTACCTCTGAAAAATTCCTTTAAGTCTATGAAGACAAAGCACTTAGAGAGAATTAAGTACCAAATATAAGATTAAAGTATAAAATATCAAGAAAAATACATCAAATATAAGTGTAAAAATATAGTCAAATATCCATCTATCAAACATCCCCACGCTTATGCTTTTGCTTGTCCTTAAGCAAACCATAATCAAAATTACAAAATTGACAACATCAATCTTAATATGCCTATACATACTATGCATCATCATATCCTATCGAATCAAATTAACATACAATTGGAGTCAAGTTATCCTAAAATTAACTTCCTAAGCAATATTAATAGTAATCATATCAACAATCGCATTGAAATCAAAAGCATATATCTTTACACCCTTACCAAGCTTTAACTTAATTCACTCAAGTATTTAGGGTGAAAAGTATCACTTCTCTCAATCAATGCATAGTAAAACTTTTACCATAAGCTTGCAATAAAATCACATCTCCACTACTTATGTGTAAACTCGAAACAAAAATACAAAAGTCTTTGTTTAGGTTGTAATGAGGTTTAGGTACGGTATGATTGGGATAATAAAAAGGTTGATTTGAAGGAAATTTACTAAAATCAACATTATAATGAAACTTATTCACAATACTCAAGGTCCTTTAATTGCAAAAATAATGGTACTATATACTTATTCTTTTCTTCCTTTTTTTTTCTATTTTATATATATGCTCAAATTTTCTTTCTTTTTCAATAATTTCGAGCATTCATCACCTACCAAAATTAAAGAAATATTGGAACATTCAAAAAATTTAAGTTTTAAACAAGCAAATATTGTAAATAAACTTTAGGGTTCAAAACAATAAAAAGGTCTTCAAAGAAAAATAGGATAAATGTTAACATATGGGTAAAATCAATAAAAAAGGCTGAGGTTCAACTGAGTTATTCCTAAAGGATAATTTGATGGGTATGGTGATTATAAAACAAATAGGCTAAAGCAAGTTGTTGAATCTAAGTGCCTTCATAATGTCGATGCTTCTAATCTAACAAATATGGTCTCAACATGCATAATAAAAGCAAGTTCTAGAATCATCCTACTACACATTGAAAACACATATGAAAAAATAACAAGAGCTTAAAATTATGCTCTTTTAGGCTCAAAAGCTCACGAAAAAGTAGGTCTTATGTGTTTAAATAATATGCAATATCATTTAACTTGATAATCTCAATGATGACTAAAAATATGATTTAAAAAACTAATTTTATTTTAACCAATATTCAAAATTGAATAAGGAATATAGTATTCATGGGCAAATTAAACCAATTCAAAATATTAGTTAAAATAATTTTATAATACTCATAAAGAAATCGTTAAAAAATAATAAGCTTGAGAAAAATTGTTAAAAATTCATTAAACCCATCTCCACACTTAAAGTTGTACATTGTCCCCAATATACATAATACAAGTATAGATAAAAGTGAGAGGATTTTTTGGTGCTTTCCTGATTGTGACGATTTTCTAATTTCAGATCTATTCAATAGTGAACTACATCCTTGCAAAATATAAAAGAAAAGGATAAAAAAACAAAAGAAATAAAGAAAACATAAAATAGCATGAAATAAAATCCTATACTAATAGTTGAAATAGAATTAAAATGAAATAAAACTAAAACTTATCCTAATTCATGGGTGGCACCCCATATAGTGCTGCTTTAATGTCTTTAGCTTGATGTAACCTAAACGTTGACCTCATCCTCTATGATAAGTGGTTTTCTTCCATTTGTTTCTTTGCATAAGGTTTTGTAGCTTGTAAGTAAGCCAATAAGGACATAATTTATCAAATTAGTAAATCTAATTGCAAGCATTAATGCCCTTTTTAATGACAAACGTTTAATAAAAGGGGGGAATGATAAAACTCCCTGAATCATCGATTGACTTGAACAATTTATCTTCGACGAAGTGGGAATCCTCCTTACTTAAGGTCGCCCTAATACCTCATTAATAGTTTCCTTACTTGGTTCCTCTACCAGTTTTTCCTCAACCTTTTCTGTCAACTCTTCCTCTTCTTCGTAGACAAAGGTTTTTGGCTTATCTTCTTCAATTATTTCCTGACACTCCTCTACTTCCTCTTCTTAGATGGAGTCTTCTTTTTCTTTTACGTTTGCTGCCTCTGTCATATCTTTGTCCTACTCTACAATAATAGCAGTTACCTTTTCATTTTCTTGGAATGCCTCTTTATCCATAAAGCTGAACGTCATCTTTTCTTCACTTTATTGTGTTAAAAGAATCAAATAGTATTTTATATTATGCTTAAGATATTCAGGTGAAGAAACCCTTTATTTGAATTCACGTTAGCTAACTTTAAGTTTAGTAAGGCATTCCATTAATGTATCTCTTAAATAAAGGCGGTCATCGTACCTTCTAGAGTTGGCTCGTTAATTGGAGATGCTTGGTGCTGTAAGTATTCAATTGGGGCATAATTGTTCCATGCATAAGCATAAGAGTTGATCTATTCTAAATTATAGTTGTTCGAGTGTAGTGCACCTTGAGGTTAGTTGTACATGCTCAACTGCTCCCATATATATGCTGGTATTCGACATTTACGATTGTAGTGATAACTCCCACCAATGTTGCAACATGGCCTAGATATCAGTTGAGCTTCCAAAAATATGTGAGAACACATCTCTCTCCTATAAGGCAATGATATGTATTACGAAGACACATTCTAGCTCCTATAAAAGTAGTGTCTATTCCATCCTTCCATTATGGGTTGTGACTATGATAATGAATTTTAAATCCTACATTAATCCAAAAGTTCAAGATCAAGTAGAGAATTTCAAAAAATAATTAAATGAATAAACCACAATTACAATAAAATACAATAAGAAATAAATACAAAATCTCAATTAAAATAAAAGAAAATAGAAAAGTAAAATAGAATAAAATAAAGAAAAATGTCTAGAGTAATAGAATATAGGTTTTCCTAATATCACTATCCTAAAAAATGACACCAAAAACTTGATTGATTTATTTCATGGGTCAGTAAATATTGTAATAACTATAAGTGCACGAAGTAACTGAAGTTATTACAAACAAGTACGGGTCCATCTCACAAAGACAATGATTACTAGTAATTACCTTTTTCCTATTTCTAGCCTACATATTTATTTTGGATTTTAATAAAGAAATTAAGCACTAAAGCAAGTAAAATAAAATAGGCAATGATATTGAACAGAGAATAAACAATTCAATTAGAAAATTACAGATATCAATAATTTGTATCTAGGTTTCGAATCCCCCCAAACCTTTAACATATTGATCTTTTATTGTTCAATTGTTTTATTGATTTATTAGATCGTGGAGATATCTATGGTAAGCTAATAGTTGACCTTGAGTTTATTAACAGCTATCCTAAAGTTTTGAACCAAATTACTTAGGTTAAAGTTTATAGGATTGCTTTACCAATTTGTAAATCCCTCTATTAGGTTTGACCCTAATTTAGAAGATTTATGCCATCCTATCTCTAGGGTTGTGATCAAATCCTTCCAATTATGATATATCTATTCATCAATATGATTTATCAATATCTATGTATGAAATCAGATTATGATATAATATTCTCAGGTCTATTAGAACATAAATAAAAACATGTAATAAAATCACAATATAACAATCAAAACAATTACATTAATAAAAGAATCAATTCTTTTCAAAGTATTAACATAGGGCTCATCTAACCTAAATACTAAAGTTATACATTATCTAACACAAAATCAAACATATATTGAAAGAAAAACAAATTAAAAATAATGAGTTCATAATTCTAAATCTCCCTGATTGTCTTTTATTGAATACTCTTGGGATGTAGAGGTTTGATCTTGTATTCCAATGGATCTTTCGATGAATTCCTCACGTTTTTTGCTTCTCTAGATCAAAATCACCCTTTGAGAATGATCTCCACTTCTAGAATCGCCTCTCTCTGTCTACTCTTCTTCATCTGCTCCTGAAAATGTCTTTTTATTGCAGAATTCAGGGTTCTAAGAGATGGTGCATAACCAAAATGCCCAGAAATCGTGAAACTGCATGGCCTGAGAGAAGTGTATGATCTATTCTACGGCTGTACATCACTTCTATTATTCAAATCTTTGTTTTATGCCATGTTTTCATCCAAATTCTTCTCCTTTAAGTCTATGAAGGCAATTATCACCTATAAAAGCACTTGGATCCAATTAAGTACGAAATATACAATAAAAGTATAAAATATTAAGCAAAATACATCAAACATGGGTGTAAAAATATAGTAAAATATTTATTTATCAACCACCATTGCTACTTCTTGTTGTCTAGCATTTGAATCAGCGAATTGTCACCTCTAGCTTGTCATATGTAATTTTATATTTTAAATCACAAGCATATGATGTAATTGTAGTTAGCACTAAGAAGTATTGGTTGATCCCACATGGACTAGAATTACTAGTATTTACTATCTTTTCGTTATCTAGCCTAACAAATTATGATGTTTAAATATATTTAAAGGAAATAATAAAAAATATATCAACATATTTATTAAAATGAAAATAAATTAAGAAACAATCAAGAAAAAAATTGGTACTTGAATTTTTAATCTCCTTGGGACTTCTTATGTAATCATGATTTCACTAATCAATTTAATCTTTAGTTCACTAAATAGTGGAAATTCCTATCTTATATTAATATTTTTCTCAAGAATATTAACAACTAATCCTTAGCTGATTAACTGAAACCTCTTTCAAATTAAAATCCCTAAGATTGCATTAATCGATTCGTGAAATTCACTACTAGGTTTGATCCTAATTCAAAGGATTTATGTCAATTGACCCTAATTCAGAGGATTTATGTCAACCTATCTCTAGGTTTGCATGTAACTCCTTTTGAATTATGGTAGATTTATTCATATAAAATGATTTCTCAATCTTAATTTCCTAAAATCAAACTTGAAATAGTACATTGGAAAAATTAATTCAAGAATAATTAAAAACATATAATTAAATCTCAATGAAACTAAATAATGAATTAAGTTAAAACAAAATCATAATAAGGTCTATCCTAGGGTTCATCTAATCCAAGTACCAATAAAAGTTTAGCTTATAATCGTAACATCAAGACTAAAGGAAAAATAGAAAATCTAAAAGAACCATGATGAGATCCCTTTTGATCTTCATGATATCTATTTTAGATATATGAAAATCCACCCAAAATATGTTTACTTTCTTGTATTTCATTCTCTCTATCATTCTGTGCCCTCAACTTGTGTTTTCTCGAGCTTCCTACCAACCCTTTTTGACTTCCATTATTTTTCTCTTTTTTTTAATCCATTTATAGCTTAACTTTAGGGTTTTTGGAGTGGACACAATCACTCACACAGTCGTGTACATAACCATGTCCCTTAATATTTCTTTAATATTTGAAAATTATGAAGAAACATATCCCAAAGAGCTATATATGCACCTACACGGCTATGTAGACTTACACAGGCATTCACACGATTTTGTAAACTTACACAAGCAACCACCAAAATAGCTTCAATTCTTACATTTCCTTTTTTTTCATCATAATTCTTCTCCTTTTTATCCATAAAGGCATATAAGACCTAAAAACACAATAAACATAAGATAAGTACCAAAAAAATGAAACTCTGAAATAAAAAAGCAAAATGCATTAAATATAGGATTAGAAATATAATCTATTTAGCATTTATCAAACTCCACTTCACTTAAGCATTTGTTTATCCTCAAGCAAATCGATTTCATTAGTCTAAACTTAATAAGAAACAACAATGGAAAAACATTAAACAAAAAGGATATCCATCAAGATTCTTCATTATTCATTCAATTGCAACTTGTATCAAATTATAAATCAATCTAATTCAATATATAATTCTTCAAATTTCAACTTAATTCGCACCATTCCATTTAATGCACAAAGTGAACATACATAAAAATGATAAAACCTTTAAAGACTTCCACGCCCCTTCATTGACAACCAAACATTAAAATTTAAAAATATATGAGCATTTAGAAGATTTTTTGAAAAGTTACATAGCCTTTTGTTACGAGAGGAAACACTTTGTAATAAATACCCCTAGTTTCTTAACTAGATTACTACTAACACCTCTTTTTAACTTTTACCTTTTTATGGTATAAAGCCAGCAGAGTGAAATTATTTATACTTATTTATTCACATATTATTGATTTTTCTTTTTTTTATATGTGGGGTGATAAAAATGCTAAAGGGGAATTCACGTTTAACTCAATGCATGTGAATATATATATATAAATTATCATGATGCAACCACATTGCCCTATTACAATAAAGAGCTATAGTATAATGGATGAAAGAGGGGGATAATTGTACTAAATTTTTTTTCAACTCAATTATAGCAAGGAAGAATTGCACTAAGATCGTGTCTATAACATCCACAAATGGAACAATGCTACAGGTAACACAGGAAATCCAAGAGGAGGTAATGAAGTTCTTTAAAGATCTCCTAGATATTCTTAACAGTGCAAGTACAACAGTTGAAGAACTCAGATCCCTATCCTTGAGACAAATCTTAAGTGATGATTAAGAGTTTCTCACAAAATCTGTAGAAAATACAGAAATTGAAAAGGCAGTTTTTGGCATGGAAGGATCTAAAGCCCCTAGAATTGATGGTTTTAATGGGTATTTTTATCAGAAAGCTTGGAGAGAAGTAGGTCCCTTTGTAATACAAGCAGTCAAAGAGTTTTTCATTAAGGGGGTTCTTCTTAAAGAAATCAATAACACATATGTCTGTTTGATTCCTAAATGCTCCAACCTTACTCATTTTGGGGAATTCAGATCTATTGCATGCACAAACTTTCTCTATAAGGTTATCTCCAAAATACTTGCTACAAGAATGAACAAAATCCTAGCGCAGCTGATAAAAAATAATCAAGGAGCGTTCATTAAAGGCAGACATATAAGAGACAACATCATCATTCTTCAAGAACTAATGAAAGGCTATTCTAGACTGAACTACCCTCCAAGTTGTACAATCAAAGTTGATTTTCAAAAAGCTTGTGACAATGCGAGTTGGGATTTTATATGGACATTATTGATGGCTCACGGATTTCTTTTTAAATTTATCAAATGGATTAAATAGTGTATCTTATCCTCCTCCTTAGCTATATTGATCAATGGCACCCCTATCGAATCGTTCAAGGAAACAAGAGGTCTTAGACAAGGAGACCCCTCGTCACCTTACCTCTTTATCTTATGTATGGAGATTCTCAATGCTCTTATCAAGAAAGAAGTGCTCAGAAATCTTAAGTTCAGATATCAAAGTGCAAGAAGATTGGACTGACTAACCTATGTTTTGCAAATGATTTACTGTTATTTTGCAGGGCCACAAAGGAATCCATACAAAGTTATATAGAAGCTCTTAGCAAATTTAAATAATTCTTAGGTCTAAAGTTCAACCCAACTAAGATCTATTTCCTATTATCCAAGAAAGCTACCGCATTGGGTCCTCTCATCTCTCAATCGACAGGAATGTCTTACAAACAAACTCCTCTGCTTTATCTTGGACTACCTGTCTCTGCTAAAAGACTCACCTATGTAGAACGAATTCCATTCTTAGAGAAGATCTAGAAAAGAATCAGTTCTTGGGTAAACAAGGCTTTGTCCTATGCGGAGAAGGTGCAACTCATAAAATCGATACTGAATTCTCTACACATTTATTGGATTTCTCACATATTTCTTTCCCAAGGAATCATCAAGTCTATAGAAAGAATCCTTAAAAGTTTTCGATGGAATCATCTAAATAGGGATAAAGGGGCAGCTAAGGTAAAATGGGTCAATATCTGCTTTCCTAAATATGAAGGAGGGTTGAATGTTACCCTAACAAGATCACAAACTAGGCTTTAATATTGAAGAGACTATGGTGGATTCTTATGGATAAAAATTCCCTATGGGTTAAATGGCTTCACTCTTACTTTCTCAAAGGAAGAAGTCTATGGATCATCCAAAAATCAACATCATATTCGCACTTTCTCAATTAGGTATTGAAGTTGAGGGAAAAATTCAAGGAGGAAGTTACATGCACAGTTAGGAAAAGGCAAACAACTTATGTTTAGTTTGATAATTGGTCAAGCATGGGACCAATCACACACACTACAACAGCCTGAGATGTCCTCGAACCTCTTCACTCAAACTCAAAATGACCTCTATGTTTATGGGGGAAATGGAACTTTCTAGAACAATTAAAGTATCTTCAACCATTCTACCAACCACAACCATCCTCTTAGTGTTGGCCCCTGAATTTTTTTTATTTTATTAAACATGATCAAATGATTTTTGGAATCTAAATGGATTAAATTATGTTGGCATTAATTAGTATGGTAGTATTAATTAGGTTAGGTGGCATGGGTTAGCATGAATTAAATGGAATTAAAGAGTTAGGTGATAAATGCCCAAGAGTATAATGGGCTTGGGCTTAAGTGAAGAGCTTAGGTTATTAATGGACAAGGCTTTGCTTTAAGAATCTAATGGGCCTTAGACTTAAATGGGCTTAAGTGATGGTATAAGGCTTAAGTAAGAGTATAAAAAGGAAGAGTTAAATGAAGGTTGCATGAGAGGGAAGTGAGTGAACGAAAATAGAGAGGGAGAGGGGAGAAGGTGTCGTAGGTGAGAAGAAAAAGGGAGAAAAAGAGGAGAGTTGGTTAGGGTTTTGGTTTTCCCAGAGTTTAAGGGAGTTTTTGGTGAAATTCCAAGAAGGAAAAAGATAGAGGAAGGTCTAAGCTTCAATTTGGTACAAGAAACCCTTTGATTGGGTAAGGATTCAAGGTAAGTCTTATGTTCAAGTTTTAGTTCTTGTTTGGGTCTTGGTTTAAAAAGCTTAAGAAATAGATGGGTTTAGTGTTTCTACCATCAATTTCATGTATTGGGTTAGTTAGGTTTTCCAATTTG